>CM022769.1:25862288-25924788 GCA_012411365.1 Ameiurus melas | reverse complement strand
CTTCATGCCAAAGGCTGTGTCATAAACGTTCCCCATTCTGCCTGGCATCTTCTTTCCTTTGAACACCTTGGCCGGGTCCTGCAAGGATACACGAGCCCATGAGACCAAAGAATTCACCTCACACACACACACACACACACACAAGCCACTCACCCCTCCTGGTCCCAGAGAGCCTGGTCTCCGGTGGGTTTTGGTTTGGCCATGAGTAGCCGGCTGGCCTTTAAACCCCCAGCGCTTCATCACTCCCTGGAAACCCTTTCCGATTCTGTCCGAATACGAGTAGATCACATGAAATGGAGCTTTTTATACACGATTAAAAGAAGAAGAAGAAAAAAAAAAAGAGGCTTGAAATTTCACTTCATGTGTAATGGATCTAGAATATATGAAAGTTCCACTTTTTGCATTAAATTAGAGGGGACAAAGAATGGAACTTTTCCACAATATTCTAATTTTTTGAGATGCACCTGGACACACAGTCACGTGAAAGTGCCTTTGCAGTCAAGATGATGGGTTGCTGGATTATTTTATGCACGAACGATGGTCGAACCAACCTACTTTATTCATACAACACTAGATCTTATTAAATCAGCTTCGTGCAACGCTCAACTATTCTGGATTTAGAGTTTTTTTTTATATTACTCTGGACTTGGACACCTGGACCTTTTGATTGTTAAGTGTGTTGGTCAACTAGCTATAGACAATATTAAAAAAGAAAACAACAAACAGATCAGTCACATGGTAAAAGTAAGTACACCCCTACATAAAATTAGAATCAAGTGCTCAAGATTGGCTGCCAGTGACTAGAACCTGCTTAAGGAGTGCAGGTGCAAGAACCGGTCTTATTTAAACCTCTCAGATCTCGTCATGAATACCAGGCCTTTTGGAATAATGTGCTCTGGACAGACGGATCAAAGATAAGAGTTGTTTTGGAGGCAGTAACAGCAGACATGTTCGGCACAGAACCAAAGACAGCTTTTCAGGAGAAGCACCTCGTACCAACTGTGAAGCACGGTGGTGGAAATGTTATGGTTCGGGGTTGCGTCACTGCCTCAGGGACTGGACAGCTCGCATTCATTGATTCAACTATGAATTCTGCATCGTATCAAAGAGTGCGTGGAGATAATGTGAGGCCGTCTGTCTGAACGTTGAAGCTGAAACTTTCAGCAGGATAATGATCCTAAGCACACGAGCAGATCCACCAAGGAACGGCTCGAAAAGAAGAAATGCAGGGATATGGAATGGCCGAGTCAAAGCTCGGATTTGAATCCCATTGAAATGTTGTGGGGGGATGTGAAACAGGCAGAATGTGCAAGAAAACCCTCAAACATCTTGCAGCTGAAAGAATATTGCGTGGAGGAGTGGTCAAAACTTCCAGCAAGCCTGGTGGACAATTATGCAGAACACCTACAAGAAGTTATTTCTGCTAAAGGCGGCAATATACTAGCTTCAATTTCTGTTGAATAAATGATTGAAAGTCAGGTTTTCCTTTATTAACTTTAGTACCAGACAGTTTCAAAGAGGATCAAATGTTTGCTCTTCCAAATATGTCCAAAAAAAAAAAAAAGGAAACAATTTCCATGGGGTGTACTTATTTTTTCACACGACTGTAAATGATGATCAGTTTGTTGGTCAACAATCCCTAATGTTCTTTGTAAAGTAACCCCCCCCCCTTTTTTTAAATGAGTGTACATCAAGCCGAAACGGTGTAGAACTCTTACGTTTTGGCCGTGACGTCCACATACTGCCCTGGCCGAAAGTGTGCAGCGTACAGAGGGGTGCCTAAACAAACGCAATAAACAGAATCATTATGATCGATATCATTCAGGGTTGCCCCGAGTGCCATAAAGATGTTGGTGGAGCTCCCGTAGACAGCTCTCTGATCTTCATGTTGGCTTTTTACTGCAGTCTTCACAGGCGAAACCCAGGGCTCAAGCCAAGAGTAGATGTTCAGAGCTATTAATAACTTCAACAAATCAGTCGAACAGGACACACTTGAAATAAAGACTGTATTTGATTGACTCCCGATTTACCCTCAAACCTACCTCCGGGGTTCGGACACATGGAATATTACGTGACTAAATATTACATAAAACAAGCAACGTGATCTGCCGGTTTTCCCAGAACTGTCTCTCCTAGTCTCGACACTGCAGCACAGAAACTCCTCTCCATGATAGGAGAACATTACCTGGCTTGATGACAGCGTTTTCTGTCACGCGGAACGTCGTCAGCTTTTGTTTCGGGGGAACTCCAACATTCTGGAACATCTCCAGGTACTCCACGGACCTCTGAACGAGAAGGAGCGGTTACCACACAGGAAGGGCTTCATTACTGATGAACTTTATGACAAAACATGTACCACGCCTTCACGCTCAGAGCGGCTGTACAGTTCTCCTAAAGGTCTTCGTGAAAAGAAAAAAAACCCCCGGAAATCCTCATTAACGAACTGAAAAGTGATGGACGTCTTCCTCTCTTCGCATCTTTATTTTTGCCAATCCATCCGGTATTGTGCGGCGACGGCTATTTCGCCGAGACAAATGCGTCCAAATAAAACCCGATCGATACCGAGAGAGACCTGGAAGCACAAGAGCCGGGTGAAGTGGAAGCAAGAAGATAGGTGGAGAAGCAGAAGTTCAAGAGGGTAAAACAGCAGCAAACTTAACTGCCTCTTTTAATTCCCTGCCACACACACACACACAGAGCAAGGTGACCTCCACACACTCTGTACGAGCACTCGAGTTCTCATTACCCCGCCACTCCAGACAGACCGCCGCTCGAGCCGATTACATAAACTGTTCTCCCAACAAAAGTCAAGCATGTGAATAATGAGGAGGAACCGAGTGCGTAAGGTAGTCTCATCGCAGTCTAGTACGTACATGGGGAAACAAACAATAAGAGAAAAAGAATAAACTCACATAAAAGGGAGAGACGTTTTTGGCGCCCACGACCAGTGCAGCAGAGTTGCCGTCGTACGCGTCTTTAGGGATGTGCTTGATCACATGGCAGTCCTGCACCTGAAAAGTAAGCGTGCTCGTCTGTTCTTCACAATAACCGTACTCGTTCGGACGGGGCGGCACGAGGCGCGTTCACAATGCAGGTGTTTCGATATGAATAGCACGGCGTGCACATAAAATCAGCGCTCCACCGAGGACGCGGGAAGACGGCCACGTTAGTTCACGATCTACAGTGATCGTGGAAGCGGATGCGGGAGATATAAAAAACGCAGGACGATCAGGAGACCGATCTGGTCCGTTCCGGGTCGGGGACAGAACCGAGGGGGTCGACGGAGGAGTCCGAACGTGTCATATCGCACACAGAATACTGGACGTGTTATTTTAATACGTGACGTTCCAATGATTAATTAAAGGTGTACACTTACCTTCCAGGTTATTAGGAACACCTGTACGCATGCAGTTATCTAATCAGCCAGGTCATGTGACAGCAGCAGCTCAATGCAGAACATCATGCAGATGCACGACACGGGCTTCAGTTGATTTCTTCTGTTCGTGCATCTCATACTGAACAGTTTCAGATCTTCCAATGAAATACATCAAACAAAGGTAACCCGAGCAAACACACTGCAGTTCATATGGAATTCTTTTCATCGAAGGAAAATAAAAGTTATCCGACATCCATCACCTATGAGAAAAACTGAGTGCCCCCTTAAATTTAAAATCGGGATGTGCCACCTTTAGCAGCAATAACTCTAACCAAACGCTCCGGAGAACTGGAGATCAGTCTTTCACTTACTCCTAGAACTAGGACTTACTCCTACGTCTTGCTGCATGATCCAGTTGCGCTCGAGTTTCATCTTACAGACTGAAGACTTTACGATTTTCTGCTAGAGAATTCATGTTTCCCTCAATTACTGCAAGTTGCCCAGGCCCTGAAGCAGTAAAGCATCCCCACACCATCACACTTCCTCCACCATGCTTGAATTGGAATTCTGTGTTTGGTTCACTCCAGATGTAACGGGACGCCTGTCTTCTAAACAGTTCCTCTTTCCACTCATCAGTCCACAGAACATTCTCCCAAAAGGTTTGAGGACCGGAAAGGTGTGTTTAACAAAATTCAGACGAGTCTTAATGTTCTTCTGGGTTAGCAGTGGTCTTCACCTTAATGTTCTTCTGGGTTAGCAGTGGTCTTCACCTTAATGTTCTTCTGGGTTAGCAGTGGTCTTCACCTTAATGTTCTTCTGGGTTAGCAGTGGTCTTCACCTTAATGTTCTTCTGGGTTAGCAGTGGTCTTCACCTTAATGTTCTTCTGGGTTAGCAGTGGTCTTCACCTTAATGTTCTTCTGGGTTAGCAGTGGTCTTCACCTTAATGTTCTTCTGGGTTAGCAGTGGTCTTCACCTTAATGTTCTTCTGGGTTTGCAGTGGTCTTCACCTTAATGTTCTTCTGGGTTAGCAGTGGTCTTCACCTTAATGTTCTTCTGGGTTAGCAGTGGTCTTCACCTTAATGTTCTTCTGGGTTAGCAGTGGTCTTCACCTTAATGTTCTTCTGGGTTAGCAGTGGTCTTCACCTTAATGTTCTTCTGGGTTAGCAGTGGTCTTCACCTTAATGTTCTTCTGGGTTAGCAGTGGTCTTCACCTTAATGTTCTTCTGGGTTAGCAGTGGTCTTCACCTTAATGTTCTTCTGGGTTAGCAGTGGTCTTCACCTTAATGTTCTTCTGGGTTAGCAGTGGTCTTCACCTTAATGTTCTTCTGGGTTAGCAGTGGTCTTCACCTTAATGTTCTTCTGGGTTAGCAGTGGTCTTCACCTTAATGTTCTTCTGGGTTAGCAGTGGTCTTCACCTTAATGTTCTTCTGGGTTAGCAGTGGTCTTCACCTTAATGTTCTTCTGGGTTAGCAGTGGTCTTCACCTTAATGTTCTTCTGGGTTAGCAGTGGTCTTCACCTTAATGTTCTTCTGGGTTAGCAGTGGTCTTCACCTTAATGTTCTTCTAGGGCAGGTGGTCTTCACCTTAATGTTCTTCTGGGTTAGCAGTGGTCTTCACCTTAATGTTCTTCTGGGTTAGCAGTGGTCTTCACCTTAATGTTCTTCTGGGTTAGCAGTGGTCTTCACCTTAATGTTCTTCTGGGTTAGCAGTGGTCTTCACCTTAATGTTTTTTCTGGGTTAGCAGTGGTCTTCACCTTAATGTTCTTCTGGGTTAGCAGTGGTCTTCACCTTAATGTTCTTCTGGGTTAGCAGTGGTCTTCACCTTAATGTTCTTCCTGGGTTAGCAGTGGTCTTCACCTTAATGTTCTTCTGGGTTAGCAGTGGTCTTCACCTTAATGTTCTTCTGGGTTAGCAGTGGTCTTCACCTTAATGTTCTTCTGGGTTAGCAGTGGTCTTCACCTTAATGTTCTTCTGGGTTAGCAGTGGTCTTCACCTTAATGTTCTTCTGGGTTAGCAGTGGTCTTCACCTTAATGTTCTTCTGGGTTAGCAGTGGTCTTCACCTTAATGTTCTTCTGGGTTAGCAGTGGTCTTCACCTTAATGTTCTTCTGGGTTAGCAGTGGTCTTCACCTTAATGTTCTTCTGGGTTAGCAGTGGTCTTCACCTCACCACTCTTCCATGGATGCCATTTTTGCCCAGTGTCTTTCTGATAGTCGAGTCATGAACAGTGACCTTTATTGATGCAAGAGACGCCTGTAGGTTCTTTGATGTTGTCTTTGAGTCGATTTTGACTTCCTGGATGAGTCGTCGCTGCGCTCTTGTTGGAATAGTGGACGTTCGGCGACGTCTGGGAAAGTTCACTACTGTGCCAAGTTTTTCCATTTGGAGATAACGGCTCTCACTGTGGTCCTTGGGAGACCCAGAGCCTTTGAAATAGCTTTGTAACCCTTCCCAGACTGATGTATTTCAATCACCTTCTTCCTCATCGATTCTGGAATCTCTTTCAGCTTTGGCATCATGTGTTATTGTGCAAGACCTTTTACCAAACTACCGTAATTTCCGGACTATAAGCCGCTACTTTTCTCACACGCTTTGAACACTGCGGCTTAAACAATTATGCGGCTAATTTATGGATTTTTACAGGCTAACGAGTTTCATGCTGCCAAAACATTTAACCTCGTCACATCGGACAAATGAAATGACCCAACAGGTCACAGTGGACCAATGAAACTGTTCAAATTAAATCTAACACGCTCACACTACATTCTCCAGATCAGTCGTTTTGCGCTTCATGCACAGCCCCTCATCAGGGAAAACACAACCAACTTATTGGTTGACGTCATGTCTCCGTGCAGTCTTGTCGAGTCACGTGTGTTTTGGTATTGCCCGCAGCTGTTAGCAGTTTGAGCTAATAAGGCTGGTGTGTATATATACACCGGGAGCCATGACACACACAACGCGGGTCATTAGATATAGAGTTAGAATTAGATAGAGAATATAGTTAGAGTCTTTGTTCATGTCTGAGTTCATGTCAAGGCTAGTTAGCTTATAGCTTAGCCTGTAGACTAGTAGCTTATAGCCTAGTACCTTGTAGCATAGCTTATAGCCTAGTAGCGGATAGTATAGCGTAGAGTTGTATAGAGTTAGTTTAGAATATAGATGTAGAAGTGGTTTATAGAGTATAGATATAGAGTCTTTATTTCAGGTCATAGTTAATGTTTAGGTGAGTTGGTTTAGTTAGTTTAGTTCATTGAGTTGGTCGTGGTTCTTGTTTCTCTTGAGTCTGCTCTCCTCTGTTTCAATAAAAGGTCTCGTCCTAACTGCACTCGCATCCGTCCTGCTTCGTTTACGTCACGAATCGTGACAGTGACAACGTGGACACCTGCGGCTTATAGACAAGTGCGGCCTGTATATGTACAAAATTGTTTTTCTTCTTAAAATTAGAGGGTGCGGCTAATATTCAGGTGCGCTCAATAGTCCGAGAATTACGGTGCATGCTGTTGAAAAAGTTCTATTTAAGTGTTGATTTAATTGAACAGGGTTTTATATATATATATATATATATATATTTTTTTAATTACCCATTTTTTTCCCCCAGTCTTCAGCGGTCCAGTTTGGGTGACGGTGTCCTTGATAGCATCAGACTCTGTTCTTGGCTGACAGGAGGGGAACCTGATGTGGTCTTCTGCTGTTGTAGCCCATCCACCTCAAGGGTCGACTTTTATGTTCATACACCCTTCTTTGTGAGCCATTTTCCTCTGACCCCTCTCATCAACAAGGTGTTTCCACAGAACAGTCGCTCACTCAATGCCCCCCCCCCCTCGCACCGTTCTGTATGAACTCTAGAAAAAATCCCAGGAGATCAGCAGCTTCTGAAATACTTGAACCAGCCCGTCTAGCACCAACAACCATTCTGATGTTTGAAGTGAACATTAACCGACGCTCGTGACCTGCATCGGCATGACTGTACGCATCACGCTGCTACCGCATGATTGGCTGATTAGATATAACTGCGTGAAGGTGCAGGTGTTCCTAATAAAGTGGAAGGCGAGTGTATATTTAGATTTCTCTCTTTTTTTTCCGAAATGGTATCTGTAACAAGTACCAACTAAACGGAATGAACTAAATAGTAGCTTTAGAGTATGTACGCAGTGGGACTCCTGGACTGTGCGGTCTTCCATGTCCCAGAGAAAACAAACAAACAAACAAACAAACAAACAAAGCCCACAGTACCTGCAGCATGGTCACTACGTGCCTGTCTCCAGACTTGGTCCACACCGGCATCATTCCCAACTTGACGGCCACGAGTCCGACCCTCCGGCTCTCTGTAAACACACGTTAAGGCTCGTACGCTGATGCGAACAAACTCTCTCGACCGACCGCTAGATGAAGACAGCGTGCGGGACTCACGTTCTTCCCACGCGTGTCGGGCCCAAGGTTCATCCTTTAGAGGGTTGAGTTTGGCGGCGGTCAGCTCTCTGTACTCCTCCGTCACTTCCCGCTTCATAAACTCCACGTTATCTTCAGTCAGATGTTCGTCCCACCACGTAGACGTCTTGACGGTCCTCACACGGCCAGGAACGGCTCCGCTAGCAGACAAATTATTGCACGACTTCACGTGATCATGCCAATGTATAAATATCTCTGAATTTCTCTCTCACACACACACACACACACACACACACACCTGTAAGAGGATTCAGTAGGTTCAACAGCACTCTGTGGTCCCTCGAATTAACGTTAATAACAACAACAATAATAATAATAGTAATAATAATAATCATCTTGCATGTACATGTGACATGACCAATGCGTGCTACTTAAAGTCGGTGTACCTAATAAAGTGGCCAGTGAATGTCTGATGACTGGGACTCGGTCACGTGTTTAGCTCGCTAGTTAGCATGTAGCTATGCCCAGGGTGCTTACCCTTCCGCTGATGTTCCTGCTCCGGTTCGGGGAAGAATCCCCGCGGCTCTGTGTAGCAGCGCATCGCCGAGTCGGAGACACCTGCAGCTCCACATCGCCATCTTTATTCTCCTCACAACAGATCCTCTACAGATCCTCAATACATCACTCACACACACAAACACGCCATTCTCATGTGTGCCCTCGACTGTCAGCACGGCAAGTTTCGGTGTAACGGCTTAAAGCATCCGGGTGAACTCCACAAATATTTCTAGTTCCGCTCAAATATTTGTTCCGCATATTGTTCCACTAAACCTGACCTGAACCCCTGGAGCAGTGAACAGTATTAACTAACTATTAACTAACAGTATTAATTAGCAGAATTAACTAACTATTAACTAATGGTATTAATTAGCAGAATTAACTAACTATCAACTAACAATATTAATTAGCAGAATTAACTAACTATTAACTAACTATTAACTAACAGTATTAATTAGCAGACTTAACTAGCTATTAACTAACAGTATTAATGAGCAGAATTAACTAACTATTAACTAACATTATTAATTAGCAGAATTAACTAACTATTAACTAGCTATTAACTAACAGTATTAATTAGCAGACTTAACTAACTATTTACTAACTATTAACTAACATTATTAATTAGCAGAATTAACTAACTATTAACTACCTATTAACTAACAGTATTAATTAGCAGAATTAACTAACTATTAACTAACAGTATTAATTAGCAGAATTAACTAACTATTAACTAACTATTAACTAACAGTATTAATTAGCAGACTTAACTAACTATTTACTAACTATTAACTAACATTATTAATTAGCAGAATTAACTAACTATTAACTACCTATTAACTAACAGTATTAATTAGCAGAATTAACTAACTATTAACTAACAGTATTAATTAGCAGAATTAACTAAGTATTAACTAACAGTATTAATTAGCAGACTTAACTAACTATTAACTAACTATTAACTAACTATTAATTAACAGTATTAATTAGCAGAATTAACTAACTATTAACTAACAGTATTAATTAGCAGACTTAACTATTAACTAACAGTATTAATTAGCAGACTTAACTAACTTTTAACTAACAGTATTAATGAACAGAATTAACTAACTATTAACTAACATTATTAATTAGCAGAATTAACTAACTATTAACTAACTATTAACTAACAGTATTAATTAGCAGACTTAACTAACTATTAACTACCTGTTAACTAACAGTATTAATTAGCAGACTTAACTAACTATTAACTAACTATTAACTAACTATTAATTAACAGTATTAATTAGCAGACTTAACTATTAACTAACAGTATTAATGAACAGAATTAACTAACTATTAACTAACATTATTAATTAGCAGAATTAACTAACTATTAACTAACAGTAATAATTAGCAGAATTAACTAACTATTAACTAACATTATTAATTAGCAGTATTGACTAGCAGTATTAATGAACACTGACTACGTTTACATGGACAGCAATGATCTAATTATTGACCTTAATATAAGTAAGGTAATAATGTGATTAAGGTGTTTACATGAGTCACTTTTAGAATACTCCGGTCATGTTCCCATTTTACATGTTCTAGATCATAATTAGATTACCGCGCCACGCCGTTCGACGTCACTCCAGAATTTCACGTATCCACATACAGTTGGTCTTCGTTATGGGACCGTATACAGTTTTGGTTGTTTTTGTTTAATTTTGTACGAACGCTTTAAGTGCAGTTCATTATTAAAACTGCCGTGTGTGATCGTGTCCTGTCGCAATGCGCGGTGAAAACGCTCACACGACGTTCATAATGTGATTAAGGTGTTTACATGTCTGTAATGCACGTCCATAATACGATTCAAACATGAGTACTCCACCTGTCTTCATTCGATTAGAGCTTACTTAGATTATGACCTTAATCAGATTAAGGTTGGTGTTTACATGGTAGTTTCTTAATCTGTTGTCCATGTAAACATACTGAGTGTTAAGTAGCAGAATTAACGAGTAGTATTAACTAACAGTATTAACTATTAGTATTAACTATTAACTAACATTATTAACTAACAGCATGTTAGATTTCACCCTATCAGAAATCTACCGTTTACGCCTTTGAGATCTCCGTCATGCCTTTCAGCCTGTTTCACCATTCACGTCTAGTAACACTGAGTTACTTTTAGTTCTGTGCTGCTATGATCTAGAAAGTGTGTGTGGTTTGCTGTAGAGTCAGGCGCCTGGAGAGTCCGAAATGAACTCACACACACTGGCAGATATGAGCGTGTTCAAAAGAGACTTCCCGTATATTCACTCAAAGCAGAAGAATTTATACACATTGATAACAGGACGGGTTCTACTGGTCCAGGTGTCCGACAGATTTAGTCAAAACACACAGCACATAGTTATGATACAAAATAAATCCCATGTCATGTTGACACAGAAGTACATAATAATATAATCTAGGATAGCAGTTGATCAGCTTATTCAAAGAGGTAACTAAATGATTACATTCAATCATTATATATTATATATTTGAGAGCAGTTCATAATATAAGAGGGTACATAATATAAAATATGAGATGATAAAAGAGAATTTCCTTTCAATCCTCTTTTATTCTAGCGTGGCATCGAATAAACCAAAAGGAAATTCTAAGAGTAACATCACATCACCCTGTCATAGAAAAGTCATGATATATCTGTGAGACACATCTGAAACCAAAAAGTATCAACAGGCCTCTGAGTGGCGTAGTTCTGTAGTCATATCAAACATCGTGAGAGATATGTCTTTATTTGAGGACGTAAGTCACGTATACATAATTTGGAGGTCATATCAGACATGTGACGCGCCGGGGGCGCAGGAAGCAGTCAGGATGCCAATGCAGCGAAGAACGGTGAACTTTATTTACAGTGCAAAACAAAAACAAACAAAACCAAAACAAGAACACATGAACTAAGCTGGCTATGCTAGAAACTAGACTCACTGGGTTAATGCTAATGCTATCGCTAATGCTAATACGATGACCATGGCGTAAACATGACAAGAGACTAAGGTCCCAAAACACAAAGGCCGGGACAGTGCTCGGAGGCGTGGCCGGGACAGGGCTCGGAGGCGTGGCCGGGACAGGGCTCGGAGGCGTGGCCGGGACATGGGTCTGAAACTTGGCAGGGGCTGGAGACCTGGCTTGGTCTGGAAACTTAGAGATGGGCGGAGCTCGCTTCCCTGGATGAGTCTTGTCCATCTCCTCTTGATTTCTCACCCGCTCGTAGTACACATGGAGAAGAGGCTCAGCATGAGTCCTCCAATTACCTTCCCGCAGCACTTTATCCAAGTTATACCTTATACTCCAAATTCCTCAAAAAATAAGTTCAAAAACAACCGAACATCCTCCAGCACTCCGGGTCTCTCAGCCACTAGTTGCCGTGCCCAGGTGCGAGCGGAACCCAAAAAGCGAGACACGATGAAGAAGATGAATTGTCCTTCTGTGGGTTTCGGGTCGCACAGGCTGACAAAATATTGCTGACACTCCATAATGAAATAGTCCGGGTAATCCTGGCTAGCATACTGCGCAGGCAGGTACTCCGGGGTCTTCTGCGCGAAGCGCATGGAGTCAAAAGCGGGGATACTTGGCGTGGATTCCCGGGCTCGGCGTTCTCTCCGTCTTCGTGCTGCATCCATGATTCAGGCGGTTCAATCTGTCACGTGGTGTGACGGGAAGGAAGTTGGCAGGATGCAATCGCAGTGAAACGGTGAGTTTTATTTACAGTGCCGGGTGCAAAGCAAAACAATAGAAACAGAACTCCTAAGCTAAGCTATGCTCACTGACTATGGCTAAGGCTAAAGCTAACTTGGCTATGACTATGACTATGACTATGACTGTGACTAGGACTAAGGCTAGAACAAGGCATGAAAACAAGGTCGCTCCGTATAAGTCGTTATAGTAGTCATCATACAAAGCGTTATATTGAACCGCGCCGTGCAAAGCACAGCTCGCCGTATATATAGCTGTCCCATTCATTAGCCGGCGACCGCTAACAGCTGTGCGCACTTCCGTGTACGCACATCTGATGCGACGTGGCGAAGACATGACGTCACCCCGGAAGAAGTCCGCGCATGCGCAACAGCGCTCAGCTCGCGCTGTTACTCCGATGATTTAGAACCGTGACACTAGCAGTATTAATCAACAGTATTAACTCGCAGTATTAATTAACATTATTAACTAGCAGTATTAATGAACAATAGTATTATTGGTAGTATTAACTAACAGTGTTAATTAGCTACATTAACTAGCAGTATTAATGAACAATATTAACTAACAATATTAATTAGCAGATTTAACTAACTATTAACGAACAGTATAAATGAGCAGTATTGAATAGCAGTATTAATGAACAGTGTTAACTAGCAGTATTAACTAGTAGTATTAACAAACAGTATTAATTAGCAGTTTTAACTAACAGCATTAATGAACAGTATTAACTATCAGAATTAATTAGCAGTATTGCCTAGCAGTATTAATGAACAGTGTTGACTAGCAGTGTTAACTAATAGTATTAATTAGCAATATTAACCAACAGTGTTAAATAGCAGTATTAACTAGCAGTATTAATCAACGGTATTAACTTGCAGTATTGATCAACAGTATTAACTAGCCGTATTAACTAGCAGTATTAACTAGCACCATTAACTAGCAATAGTAACTAGCAATATTAACTAGTAGTATTAACTAACATTATTAATTAGCAGTATTAACTAGCATTATTTACTAGCTGTCACGATTCCCCCGCAGAACAGCGCTCAACACGCGCTGTTGCGCATGCGCGGACCTCTTCCGGGGTGACGTCATGTCTTCGCCCCGTCGCGTCAGATGTGCGTACACGGAAGTGCGCACAGCTGTTAGCGGTTGCGGGCTAATGAACAGTCTATTTATACCGGGAGCCGTGTTCCACACGGCGCGGTTCAACTGACTAACTGTCTGCCTGTTCTACATATGGACATATCGACGTGTGTATGACGGAATGTATGCTTTGTAAAGCTAAAAGGCGACTATCGGGAATCGCCGTTTCGGTGGGTCTTTAGCTGTTTTTTGAAGAGAATGAGAGATTCTGCAGTCCGGATTGAGATCGGAAGAGCATTCCACCACTGGGGAACGGTATGCGTGAAGGGTTCTGGAAAGGGACCTTACGCCTCGCTGAGTGGGAACTACTAAACGTCGGTCGCTAGTCGATCGCAGATTGCGAGAGGGAATGTCGGCCTTCAGGAGAGAGTTGAGGTACGAGGGTGCTGTTCCTGACAATGTCTTGTAGGTGAGCATCAAGGTCTTGAACTTGAACTTGTTTTGTGTTGCATTCGTCACTGTAAATAAAAGTCACCGTTCCACTGCGACTGCATCCTGCCTCCTTCCCTTCACGTCACGTCGTGTAACACTAGCACTATTAACTAGCAGTATTAATGAACAGTATTAACTAGCAGTGTTAACTAGCAGTATTATTGTAATTTGCAATTATTTTTTAAAGCAATTTAACTAAAGCACATTTGATTAGGCTAGATTTCAGTCTTGGACGTTTGGACATATCTGCCAACAGAGCTCACTAAATTAGATGTATGGCAATAAAATGCGTGGTAATACAGTAAATAAATAAGTGTTTAAGTATATGTCCACCAATCCCTCATAAAATGTACTGTGTATAAATATTACAATAATTCAATATTAAAAACCGTTAGGTTTGAGTTCAAAAATATAATTTGCTATTAAATTAAATTACAAATTTACCAGACTTCAAACAGATCGGGCAAGGAAAACTACAGCAGCTGAAGACAGAAACATTGTGAGAGCTGTGAAAACCCCAAAACAACAGTCAGTGACATCACCAACCTCCACAGGGCTGGGGTGAAGGTCACAATCCACCATTTGAAGAAGACTTTGAAAGCAGATATATAGAGGCCACACCACAAGATGCAGACCACTCATCAGCAGAAAGAATCAGAAAACAAGACTGGAATTCAAAAAGAAATACAGAGATGATCCACAAAATTTCTGGAACCAAGATGAACCTCTTCCAAAGTGTGGAGAAAGAAAGGATCTGCTCATGATCCAGAACATACAAGCTCATCTGTGAAACATGGTGGAGGTAGTGTCATGGCTTGGGCTTGCATGGCTGCTTCTGGAACATTCTCACTAATCTTTATTGATGAAGGAACTCATGATGGTAGCAGCAGAATGAATTCAGAAGTTCACAGGATCATTTTGTCTGCAGATTTACAGAGAAGTGCATCCGAATGAATCAGGAGGAACCTCATCATGCAGCAAGACAACCAACCAAGATTAACCTGAATGTTAGCGGATAATCTCACCCTGTACGCTCCGAAATCATCCTGCTGCTTCTCTCAGCAGTCACATCATCAATAAATACAAGAGAACCAGTTCCATTGGCAACTGTACACGCCCACGCTTCAGATCATGAGCAGTCCCTTCCTTTCTCCATACTCTTCTCTTCCCATCATTCTTATACAAGTTTATCTTTGTCTCATCTCTCCATAAGATGTTGTTCCAGAACTATACTGGATTATTATTATTTTTTAAGTCTAATCTTCTAGGTCTTCCTGTTTTTAAGGCTTACCAATGGTATACATCTTGTGGTAAACCGTCTGTATTTACCCTGGTGAAGGCTTCTCTTGATTGTTGACTTTGACACAGATATGTGTCAAATAATAATACTGGGTAGAAATGGTATCCACGAGAGAGGTGCAAGGTGAAATCCACCACTAAACAAGAGAACCATAAAGACTCATCACATTTGCCAAAAAAACACCATGATGACCCCCAAGCCTTTTGTGATAATGTTCTGTGGACTGATGAGGTTAAAGTGGAACTTTTTGGAAGAAATGGGTCCTGTTACATCTGGCCTAAGCTAACACACAGAATTCCACAATAAGAACTTCATACTAACAGTGAAACATGGTGGTAGTAGTGTGATGATCTGGAGATGCTTTGCTGCTTCTCGCGGCTGGGTGACTTGCCATAATTGACAGAACCATCCAGAACTGCTCTTTACCAGAAAATCCTGAAGGAGCATGTTCGGTCATCAGTCTATAATCTGAAGCTCAAACACATTTGGGTTATTCAGCAGGACAACAATCAGAAGCACAAGAGCAGGTCCACCTCTGAATGGCACAAACGAAACAAAAGGAAGGTTTTGGAGTGGTCTAGTCATGACTTGAATCCCATTGAGATGCTGTGGCAGGATGATGTTGCTCTTCGGTGTAGCTGAATTAAAACAATTCTGTGAAGAAGAGTGGGCCAAAATTCCTCCATAGTTCTGTGAAAGACTGATCTCCAGTTACCGAAAACGTCTGGTTGCAATTACTCTTTCACATGGGTGTTGTTGTATCACATTTTTCCATTAATGAATGAAATGACCATTTAAAAACCGTGTTTTGTGTTTCATCACGTTGTCTCATATTACATCTTGTATTAGGATCTATGACAAATACGCAACAATAGAGGAAAACCAGAAGGGGCCAATATTTTTTTTTACAGCACTGTACACTCAGCACACACATTTACCTGCAGATTCTCCGCAGGAATTTCAATTAAGAGGCGGATAAACATCTAAATGAGTATGAAATGATATATGTGCAGAAAATTTTGATGTGTTTTTATTGCTTTGTGTATCATTTCAAAGACTTCGCCGTGCCCTTGTGGCTGTGGTGAAGATTAATTTATGATAATGTATGCACCTTAGAGCCTCATACTGAGGTGAAATGATAATTGAGGTCATGAGGTTGTACTGTAAAAGATTTCTTTTGTTTAACAGGGCTGTCCTGAGCATCGGGAGTTATAACAGTGGATAACTGGATTCAGTAGCCGAGTCAGTAGCGGAGAAATGGATCACGTTCTTCTTAGGCTACAGATTAGAGACCCGAATTTGGACTTGGCCTGAAAGGTATAAAAAATGTGGATCTGTGCACTCATGTGACAGGAATTGCAGCATTGACAAAACAATCCAAAAACAGATACGATTCCCTAAAAGATCAATGAAAGTCAGGATACTATCAGCTGCGTATCAGCTAACAGCAGTGACTATTTTTGTTGATTTTCTTCTCAGATGTTGGTCATATCAATCAGTCTCTCTACAGAGAGGTCGAATATAAAGGGATATAGAAGTAGTTAAAAAAAATAGTGATCATACAAGTATTAAAGAACATTTAACCCTGCTTCCCTGTTGGGAGTCGCCCTTGTTTGATCATAATTTAGACTTCCTGTATGGTTCTTTATTCTGTATTCTTACAGAAGACCTCACTGTTACAGGATACCTTTAAACATGGTTTGAGAATGTGGAGATGTGAGCACTTTACCAGCAAATAGATACTATGACCGCATAAGTAAACTAAAAGGGAGATCCAGAAAGGAACACAGACATGAGGGCTCCCTGGGACATAAGACGAGCAGTCCACTCCACCATCAACACACCCGGGTGAAGGTGTGAAAGTGGAGGGGGGGGGGGCGACAGCGTCCAAACATCCCAGTTCACCACAACGCTCTGTACCTGTGAGCCTCTAGATCTGCTCCTTTACCTAAGAACAAAAACGATTCACAACAAAGTCTTGAGTAAACAAATATCTTTTCACACTGAGACTGTGTCTGAGTCCCGAACACTAACTGGAAGACTGTTCCATATCTGTGGGACTCTATAAGAGAAAGTTCTTCCCCCTGCTGTAGCCTGCGCTGTTCCAGGTACCAACAAATATCCTGCACCTTTTGATCTAAGTAGGCGTGGTTTATTATAAAAGACCAAACGTTCTCTCAGGTACTGTGGCACGAGACCGTTTAGTGCTTTATAGGCCAGTGGTAGTATTTTATAGGGGTGATGTGGTCATATCTTCTGAGAGGAAAGAAGGCTATTTTAATAATATTATTATGAGTTTCAAATGAAAGACTGGAGTCAATAATCACAGCAGGGTCTTTTACTGCCGCACATGACGAAACAGAAAGTCCATCCAGAGTTACTATAATAATAATAATAATAATAATGATGATAATAATAAACTTTATTTTATATACTGCCTTTAAAAGTAGCCTCTCAAGGCGTTTTACACAAAAACTAATATTTTGTATCTGCAGCAGAATATCCCAACAGAATGGATTCAGAAGTTCACAGGAACAATTTGTATGATAATATAAATATAGACTTACTTATTTATCTTTATTATTATTATTATTATTATTATTTTATTTTTATTTTTAGATGCTTAGCAATACCTACCCCAGTCCCCTGATCTAAAGCCAACTGAGAACTTGCATTATGAGGGAACACCCCCTCAACCCCCATTTCTCTATTCATGCTAACTTCGATGATTTAGAATAAAAACAGTCAATCATCTATTCCCCAGAATCACAGTAGTACTACATGTGACTTAATCAAGGGTTCATTATTCACAGGTTCTAAAGACAAAAATGACATTTTTGGTTTGTCTTTGTTTTTCATTTCAGCAGCTAGAAGCTGGTACACGAGTGGGATTTCTCCTGGAATCTGCTTTATTCCCATCACTCATGCTCATATTGTCCTTCACAAAGCCACTTAAAAGTTTAATCTGTGCATGAAAAGAACCGTATCCATCAAAGCAGCACAGATGCACCTGACGTTCTCTCCCTCTCGCTCTCTCTCTCTCTCTCTTCGAGGATTCCATTTGCATTGGCTTTATGATCTGGGTGTTTAATTATCCACGAATGTGGAGGTAATAGAAAGGCTGTGGAGGGTGCACGAATGTATACGCACACTCCTATTACTTCTTCTCAATTCTTTTATTGTCAACATGCAATATACAATGTAGTATATGTAGTGTGTACACACTCCCACACACTCCCATCCGTACACAACACACACACACACACACACACACACACCATTAATACACGTATGCATACAAAACAAGGAAGGGAGGATTTGTAATCTATTGCATTATCAGCTACTCACTCCAAATGTCTGAAAGAATTTTCAGGTTAAAAATCGTTAAGAATTTTAGCAAAAAATAAATAAATTAAATAAAATAAAAAGGTCAACAATCCTGTAGAAAAGAACCAAACGTGTCTACCGGATAGGTTGTATTCATCTCTACCTACTGTACACATATCGTCTCTAATGTCTTTAGGAAACACGTGCAATAAACACTTGAACTGATCATATAACTGAAGTCGTAATCAAACGGCACCTCTGAGGAACAGGAAATAGCAATAGTGCTGACTTCCTGCTCAGGTGAAAAAAGAAGCTCTAAAAACCAAACAATGAAAAAAAAATAAGGTGTGGTTGGGTGGGTGTGCGGGGGGGGGGGGGGGGGGGGGCGGCGGGGGGGGGGGGGGGGGGGGCTTTTTTTTTTTCTTTTGGGGGGAATAAATGTAAATAATCGAGAAAATAAATGAACAAGTAATTCATGAACTAATAATAATAATAATAATAATAATAATAATAAATGCAAACGAAAATACAAGTTCTGTACAAGCAGAAATCATGAGCACATATTAAAGATATCGTATATCTAGCTGAAGACATGCTTTTGGCTCAAGTTTGATAGAAATGCTCAAAATGAGTACATAAATTACCCCCAAACTATGAAAATATAGACATAACAATGATTAGTTATTACACTTTTCTTAATATATATTAATGTTACTAATAAAAATAACAACAACAAGAGCAATAATAATAATAATAATAATAATAATAATAATAATAATAACAACAACAGTTGCTTAGGGACTGAAGGCTCTGGAAGACTCGAAGTCCGACATACATTTGGGTTTGATGCCTTTGCTGTTGTAGTAATCCACTACCTGATTGGGCACCTCAGCCAGCACGCTTTTCGCCAGCGCCGCAGGAGAACCCTGTGAACGTGATGAGAAGAAACTGAAATATATCGCACTCGATACTGTCTCTTGCACCGGTGCGATTTAGCTCGACACCGAGCTTCAGAACGCTGTGGTATTTATAAACCGTGAGATACCGCACACGTTGACCTGAATCCACCAGGCTCTTATTGTGTCTCGCCATTAATAAAATGTCAGGATCCTGCTGGTTCGGCATTTTAGTGTTCCTGAACCGTAATCATTCTTCAAAGTCAGAAAAAAAAAATAATAATAAAACCCTCACAGATACAATAAACCACAGCAGAAAAAACACAGAAACATATAAATAACCGGAGCACCTATGAGCGTGGGGTGTATTTAACACACAGAGGCCGGGTTTGGACAAACCGGGGGCGCAGATTGCCTGTCTAAGCACGTTTGTGTTTAGAAAGTGCCACGGTGTGGTTGTTCTGCTTTTACTGACATGCCACGTTCAATTAAACACGCCACCACGTTCTCTGACAGAAAGCAGCGTTGTCAGTGAGAGAAAGAGGAGAACTCAGACAACACGCCCGCTTCTGAGTGCGTAACTGCGAGGTATGATTATAATAGTATAATATAATAATTACTACAATTACGGGAACGTATGCATATATTACATGAACAACAATGAATCCGACTCGTTTTTTTTATTCACCCCAAGTCACGTGGAGGTCTGGGAAATTCCGTGCTTCACGTAAAACAAACATCCGATTACAAATCCGGGTGAATATTCTGGGGTCCCGGTCCCATCTGGCATACACCCGACACCGAATTCCACAAAAACATCGTACTGACGGTCTACGTTGTTTGTTCGAGCAATAAATAGCTCTGAACACTTCGTTTCAGCCTTCAATTTCTCCGGTGAAGACTGCATTTTGTTGTTAAAAAGGATAAACCAACATGCAGCATGACGATGGGAGAAAAGCGAGCCGTTTTGAAGCTGAGAAAAGAGGCAGAATCAATCAGAGGCGTTGCACAAACACAGGACAGAGCCAATACAACACTTTGGAAAAGAAGGAAACCACCACATTAATAGGAAATAAAAGCTAAACTATCGACTCATATCCATCTTTTGATCTCAAAGCCAAATGTCTTTCATGTATAGCACAAAAAAAAACGAACTGGCCTTGCCGTTCCAACGGTTTCCGAGCAGACTGCTCGTTTGGCTTGTTTTGCATTCACTAACATGGGAATGGGCGGGGTTAAAACTGTACTGCCAGCTATTGGCTTTTTAGGATTACCATTAATTAATAAAAAAAAATTTTTCTCCCTCCTATTTTTTTTTTGTTAAAAAAAATATTTTTTTTTTTTTAAAAAAAAAAAAAAAAAAAAAAATTTATTTTGATCACCTGTTCGGTCTGATCACCTGTGCGGTCTGTTCCACTTGATGCCTCAATGCTGGAGGACACTGGTGTATGTGGCAGTAATTATTATATAAAACAACAATGTCATAAGTTAACGATAGCGAATAGTGTAGCTACAGGCTAGTTTACATAGCTATCTGAGGGTTACGGTACTGCTCTACCCTCAGGAGCTGTTCATTTATCCCAGTTGGTGATTTATGAGGATTACATTTGACTCATCCTGAGTGAATTATCGTACATTCGGTTCAGCGGCATTTATACCAGAGCAGGCATCAAAGTCCCGCGTCTCCACATGCGGGCTGGCTGATGCTGGTTTTAGCCTGAACTGTGCTTTTGCCCACGCGGCCTTTCAACTGTTCGAAAGCCACGTTGAAATTCGGCCCATACTGATTTAGCTTGGTAGCGCTGTTAGCAAAATCCCTTCAAATGCAACAATTATTCAATAAAACGTGTTTTTCATTTGGCCACAGAAAGCGATCGGATTCGCCCACACTCACATGTTTGAAGTTACGGAAGGGTACAAACTGGACAATGTCTCGGAGCACGGGTTCTCCTTTGGGCGAGCGCAGAATGCCGTCGTCGCCGTCCAGCATTTGCATGTCACTGAAGTCAGCACTGCCGATTCCCACGATGATAACGGACATGGGGAGGTGGGAGGCATGTACAATGGCTTCCCGTGTGTCAGCCATGTCGGTTATAACACCATCGGTCAGGATCAGCAGAATGAAATACTCCTAGTGAGAGAGAAAGAACGGAGTAAATGACAACACAGTCAGCCAGTTTCACTCTCTCCACCTATTCCCAACGTGCTTTCGCTCGGAGTTGTGATTCCTATTGGGTTTACCCAGTTATAGTACATAAATAATATTGATTTAAGGCTGACTTCCTCGTGGTTATAGTCCAACAAGCTATAGATAAGATAAGATCAGATAACACAACTACACACCATGGCCTCTTTGGTGTGCATCTCCTCAGAAGCAGAGTTGGCTACTTTCTGGATGATTGGCGCGATGTTAGTGGGGCCGTAGAGCTGGATCTTCGGCAGACAGTTCTGATAAGCTTCGACAACACCTTGAATACCTAAGAAAAACGCCAGTTACATACTTAACTGTGGTTCTAGGAACCCTGTATCTTTTATATCACCGCCAGGAGTGCATCACCTGGATACCTTTCTGAGACCATCCATAAATAATGTTTTATTTATTATGTAGTGTTTGCAGTTCATACAGTTCAATTCAATTCAATTTGTATAGCGCTTTTTACAACAGGCATTGTCTCAAAGCAGCTTTACAGAAATATCAACACGGTGTACAGATGATAAAGGTGTGAATTTATCCCAACTGAGCGAGCCACTGAGTGTCGACGGTGGCGAGGAAAAACTCCCTAAGATGTTTTAAGAGGAAGAAACCTTGAGAGGAACCCGACTCAGAAGGGAAACCCATCCTCATCTGGGTAACAACAGACAGTGTGAAAAAGTTCATTATGGATGTATATGAAGCCTGTATGACCTTAGGAGCAGTCTGGACTACAGTCATCATTCCAAGAAGATTGGCCTTGCTGTTCCAATACTATTGAAGCAAACTGCAGGCCTCGTTCACCTGACATGAGGCCAGTGTTCATGATTCCACTATTAGAAAGAGACCGGGCAAAAAAATGGTACTTATGAGACAGGTGCACGACAAAAACCACCACTAACCAAGAGGACCATCACTTTTACCAAAAAACCCCAGTTTGATTAACCCCAAACCTTCTGGGAGAATGTTCCGTGGACTGAGGAGGCGAAAGTAGAACTTTTTGGAAGACATGAGTCCTGTTACATCTTGCATAAGTGTAACACAGCATTCCACAATAAGAACATCATACTAACAGTGAAACATGGTGGTGGTAGGGATGCTTTGCTGAATCAGGGCCTGGGCGACGTGCCATAATTGATGAAACTCTACGTACATAATTGAATTCTGCTCTCAACCAATCCTGAAGTCCATAATCTGAAGCTCAAACAGTTGGGTTATTCAGCATTACAACAACTCGAGGCACAAGAGCAGGCCCGCCTCTGAACGGCTCAGACGAAACAGAATGAAGACTTGAATCCCATCGAGGTGATGTCCCATCGAGGTCATGCTCAAAAGCCCTTCAGTGTAGCTGAATTAAAGCGATAAAGAGTAGGCCAAAATTCCTCCACAGTGCTGTGAAAGTCTGATCTCTAGTGATCAGATGGGTTTGGTCGCAGTTGTTGCTGGTAAAGGTGCCACAACTACAGAAGTTGGGGGTTGGGGGGTAAGTGGGAAACACTTATTCTGTAAAGGGACATAACCTCAGGGTATAACCACTAGAAAAATCTAATCAATACCACATGGTGTGCGACACAGAACGGCTATGTTGGTGTGTGATCTGTTCACTTCGCACATAGAGATTAGTGTGGAATCCTAACATATTACATCACCGTAGGTGTACGTGCTGGTAGATAGAGGCTACGAATATACTACCACACACACACACACACACACACACACACACACACACACACACACACACACACACATGCATACCAGCACACTCTGGGTTGTCCTCATCAAAGTTTACAGCAAAATCATGGGAGACCTGAAAAGGAGAAAATAGCTGCTGAGTTGCATCCAGTCACATTAAGGTCTGTTAAAATATGGGCTAGATTTCAACAAATCAGATGATCTGACACGGCAAGACATCCAGTAGAGAAGTCATTTAAACACACACTATAATCATCAGCAATAAACGGTTGCCAGACAGCTCAGAACATCTACCGGTACTTATTTACGACATTGTGGATTAAACGTGAGATCCTGTGAGCCGTACAGATTGGTACATCGAGCAGTGGTACGAACACATTCGTAGCAGTGATGGTGTAACGACTGATCACCAATATGACACAGGAGATATACTCTATTCTCATTTACAGTACGTCAACAAAATAAACCGATCAGCCATAATGTTAAAACCACCTGCCTAATATTGTGTAGGTCCCGCTCGTGCCCCAACTACTGACCGCTGCACATACCGGGAACACCCCACAAGACCTGGAGACGCTCTGACCCAGTCGTCTAGACATCACAATCTGGCCCATGTCAGAGTCGCTCAGATCTTTACGCGTTCCCATTTTTCCTGCTTGCAACACGTCAACTTCCAGAACTGACTGTTCACTTGCTGCATAATAAATATTTACCCCCGACAGATGCCACTGTAACAATGTGGTATAGTGTTCCCCACACCTGTCAGTGGTTTTAATGTTATGGCTGATTGGTGTATATGAATATGTGCCATTATTGTATTCAGAAGTCTCATTTGATGTTCCTCAGCAGCATAACATTTGACCCTCTTCATGCTATTCACCACCGTATAAGTTAAAAAAAAAATCCTCATTTCCACCAATCATTTCACATTAAACGAATAATCCGACTAAAAAGATAAGAGTGCATAACAAACAGCTGTTTTATTATTATTATTATTATTATTATTATTATTATTATTATTATTACTACAGTATTGTCCAGCAGAGATTCACCAGCATTCCGAGGCAGTGGTCAGTGACACGTTGATGGTACAGGAAGAGCTGCAGTGCTAATAGTGAAAGGCTGACTTACTTTGAAGTCCGGTGGGATCTGTGCTCCGAAGCCAAACGCTGGAAACATTTTATCACTGAAATCGGAGGAGGTATGATTAAAGATGAAAGATAGCGAGCTTAATAAGATACAGTAATAAGGAATGTGCAGATGTGGAGGTATGACATTGGTATGGGTCAGATATAATTGGCTCAGTGCTTGAACGTAAGCACGAGTGATGTGATGATGGGGTCGAGAGGCTAAGGCACGCATCATTCATCCACGTGTCTGTGCTAAGCTTTCCGCAAACTTATCTGCGCTGGACCAGTGGCTTCCAGAAGAATTAACCGGAGAATAAATGAATGGAAGTACAGCTGAGGTTATAAGTTTACACACTATGCCTTGCGGAATCTGCAGAATGTTAATCCATCCGCTGCTTTTGGAAAAATATCACCGAATTTTTGTTGCGTTATTTATTAGAGAGTATCTTTTGCAGTAATCCAATACTAATCTGCATTAAAAAGGAAATAATGGATACTATTTTGAGTAAATAATAGGAGCCTGCACTTATGCTAACAGCTCCAAGTCACAATTATGTACTCTTTGGTTATTCAGTAGATCAGCAGATGGTTGGAGTTACCTGTCGTAGTCCTGGCAGATCTCCCCCACAGCCACCAGGGCCTTAAGGTACTCGTTGGGTTGGTATGGGTGGATGTAGTGAAGGGAACAGCTGTTACGTGGGTCGCCGTTTGAGGCAGTGAAATCAATCGCCACCTACAGACAAACACAGCCAGTTCAGGAATCACAGCTCTCCCATCTGGACTGGAAGTAGAGGGTACAGTAGATATCTGCGTGTTCTCTGTATTATATATATACGGCTTTTAAACAAATATAAAACCATTAGAGTATGTCCCGTCAACACCGGAACTCCAAAATCACAGAACGCATCACGAGCTACAAACATGGCCGCCATGCGCGACGCCTTCCCAACACACAGTGAACCAAGCCTTTACCTGCGACCGTCTCTGCCGTGCGACACGTTCAACGTATTTTAAGCTAATTCTATTTCAAGCATATATTTCTAGAGAGATCTGCCCGTGGAACGAGACCGTGAGTAATATATTTCGAAATATTCGATCATTGTTGCAGTGTTATAGGGGACGTCTTTGAGGAGCGAACTAAAATTTCAACCGGCAGAGCTGTATTATATAATAAAAAGGAGCATTTAGTTTGCATGAATATGGCTGTAGTTAACTGTATTAAGTCGACCATGGTTTACTGATTTGAGCGTTTCATTGCCGCGTGCGTTCTTTTCCGTCTGAACAGTCAGATACGAGAGACTCCATGAGACGGCCACTTACTGTGAACTGGATCTGACATCCTCCCATTATATAATCCAGAAACGAGTGCATCTTTATCACCTACAGGAAAAATAGTCGAGAGTTGGGTTAAAATGAGAGGAACGTTTTCCAAACGCTTCAGATTTGTACAGTTTTATACTTGACCCGATCCGTGTGACACACAGACAGCGTCTTCACCTTACACTGATTCAGGATCACCACACCGGAATTTCGGTAATTCTTCTTTTTCACTTGATACTTGGGATTGATGCATTCCCACTGAATTTATGGGTGGAAAAACAAGACAGAGTTGAGACAATCCTAGTCATTTGAGTCATTTCTGCATCCACTAGTCAGTCTGATGGACGGTGTTGATAACTGAAATAGCATGGTGATGAAACTAGTCCCTAAACTCTACTGCTTAGGCTAAACACATCTATTTGTAACTGGATTACACTGGAGACTTCCTGACCAACCACCAAACACCCTGACCCTGAGCACTGGCATACCACATGGATGTGTGCTCAGCCCCCTCCTCAACACCCTGTTCACTTATGGCTGTGTGCCCACTCACACCTCAAACGGCATCAAGGAGTTTTTCGGACAACAAAAGAGTCATCGGACCGATCACAAACAATGACGAATCTGCCTACGGGGAAGAGGTGTGAAACCTGCTGAGATGGTTTGATGGAGAACTACCTAAGAACGCCCTAACCCTCAACACCAAGAAGACTAAACAACCCCGTAGACAACAAATCCCGACCCTACCATCTCTGTGTTGAGGTGGAAATCTGGGCCTGTGTGAAAATGTATTTGCCCCCATAGTCACTCGTTCCCCAAGTCTATGAAACTACATTGATAACGAGGGTTCAGCTGTACTAGACACAACCAGGCCTTATTAAGAAGCTGTACTGTGTGTTTACGCGAGTTGCCTTTGTTTTGTGTTTATTTTGTTTGCAGATCTAAAACCATTCAGTATGAGATATACACAATAATAGAAGGAATCACTGCACTGTATATTACAGTATCATTATCATTATCATACAGTATCTGCTGGGTTAACACAGAGAAACTCACAGGCTGCTTCGTGTGTGTGTGTGTGTGTGTGTGTGTGTGTGTGTGTGTGTGTGTGTGTGTGTGTGTGTGTGTGTGTGAACCTGTTTTCCATCCATAGCTGTCTTCATTTCTTTGAAGGTAGTCTGGTATTCTCCAATAAAATCATGTTTTCCATTTGAGTCCCAATCCCAAACTGTACACTAAAAAAGAGGGAATAGATGATACAAATTCATACTGAAGGCAAAGTCCCCTTTTTACGATAGGCATAAGATCAGGACATCATATTTTTTCAGTATATTGTATAGTGCATAGCGTATAGTGTATATTGTATAGTGTAGAGTGTATAAATTATAGTGTACAGTGTATATGATACAGTGTATAGGGTATATGGTATAATGTATAGTTTATATAGTATACAGTGTATATGGTAATATATAGTATAGTGTATAGTGTATATGATACAGTGTATAGGGTATATGGTATAATGTATAGTGTATATAGTATAATGTACAGTGTATATGGTAATATGTATAGTGTATAGTGTATATGATACAGTGTATAGGGTATATAATATATTGTATAGTGTATAGAGTATTGTGTATAGTATATATGGTACAGTGTATAGTGTATATGGTATAGTGTAGAGTGTGTAGTGTATAGTGTATATGTAATGTATAGTGTATAGAGTATATGGTATAATGTATACTGTATGCTGTATAGCAGCGGTCCCCAACCCCCGGTCCGCGGACAGGTACCGGTCCGTGGGTCATTTGGTACCGGGCCGCACAGAAAGAATAAATAACTTAGATTATTTCCGTTTTATTTATGATCTGGATCTGAAAAATGAGCGGATTCTCTCCGTTACATCCTTCTACGACTCACTCTTGACGCACGTCAAGACGCTTGTCTCGGTCACGTGATACGTTGAAACCTTCCCATAGAGACCAGAGAGCGTTAGGGGGGAGTGAGAATGTTACAAGGACGCTGCTAATAAAGTTACGATTTCACATCAGAGTCACGTTTATTATTATATTTTAAAAATACTCCAGTTTTTATACCTCAGTCCTATCATTGTATTTTGTTGTATTTATCCGCCACACCTTAAAGGCCGGTCCGTGAAAATACTGTCTGATATTAAACCGGTCCGTGGCGCAAAAAAGGTCGGGGACCGCTGCTGTATAGGATGCCATAATGAAAAGATATTCAGTGTCTTTGATATGTGAATCACTGACGAATCTTTTTTAAGATTATATGACAAGCCCAGTCTCTTCCTTTTACTTGTGCTTTACATCTGTGTAACAATGACCATAGACGCTGCTCAGGAACTCCGACCGACTCAGGGTTAAACTGCACATGAGCTTTTTCTTTTTTATTATTGGGGTCATTAAAAGCAGCAGAAAAAGAAATAAGGCTTGGTCATTTCCAGCTGTGCTAAATGCCATCATTCAACACATATACACACATACTCAAATCACTGTCTGAGAGAGAGAGAGAGAGAGAGAGAGAGAGAGAAGTGAGAGAGAGAGAGAGAGAGTGAGAGAGGAAAACAGCCTGATAATATGCAGCCACAAATAAGCAACAGGTGTGCTACCTTAATCTGCCCATTTCCCAAACCTCCCACTGCAGGAGCCCGCTAAATCACACCCCCACCTGCTACAATGTGCAATCATGAGACCGTTAGATGTGCTAGCTTGTATCAGCTATGCAGCATGCATCATTAATATCACAAGACCCACACCACGAGAATGACACCATAGATAAGTGTCAACGCCAAACGGATACTTAGGAAGCCCGAATCAGATCGCAGAGTGCACATGGATATGAATATGTGCTGTCTTAATGACACATCATGTTCAAGATCCATGTGCGGAGTAGGCGTTAAAGGAAGGTTATATACACATACAGTATCTCACAAAAGTGAGTACACCCCTCGCCCCCTGATGATATCTTTTCAAGTGACAACACTGAAGAAATGACACTTTGCTACAGTGTAAAGTAGTGAGTGTACAGCTTGTGTAACAGTGTAAATTTGCCGTCCCCTCAAAATAACTCAACACACAGACATTAATGTCTAAACCGCTGGCAACAAAAGTGAGTACACCCCTAAGTGAAAATGTCCAAATTGGGCCCAATTAGCCATTTTCCCTCCCCAGTGTCATGTGACACTGTGTCATTGTTAGTGTTACAAGGTCTCAGGTGTGAATGGGGAGCAGGTGTGTTAAATTTGGTGTCATCGCTCTCACACTCCCTCATACTGGTCACTGGAAGTTCAACATGGCACCTCATGGGAAAGAACTCTCTGAGGATCTGAAAAAAAGAATTGTTGCTATAAGAAGATTGCCAAGACCCTGACACTGAGCTGTAGGACGTGGCCAAGACCCTACAGCGGTTTAACAGGACAGGTTCCACTCAGAACAGACCTCGCCATGGACGACCAAAGAAGTTGAGTGCACGTGCTCAGCGTCATATCCAGAGGTTGTCTTTGGGAAATAGACGTATGAGTGCTGCCAGCATTGCTGCAGAGGTTGAAGGAGGTGGGGCGTCAGCCTGTCAGTGCTCAGACCATACGCCACACACTGCATCAAATTGGTCTGCATGGCTGTCATCCCAGAAGGAAGCCTCTTCTAAAGATGATGCACAAGAAAGCCCACAAACAGTTTGCTGAAGACAAGCAGACTAAGGACATGGATTACTGGAACCATGTCCTGTGGTCTGATGAGACCAAGATGAACATATTTGGTTCAGATGGTGTGAAGCGTGTGTGGTGGCAACCAGGTGAGGAGTACAAAGGAGTACAAAGACAAGTATGTCTTGCCTACAGTCGAGCATGGTGGTGGGAGTGTCATGGTCTGGGGCTGCATGAGTGCTAAGGGCACTGGGGAGCTACAGTTCATTGAGGGAACCATGAATGCCAACATGTACTGTGACATACTGAAGAAGAGCATGATCAGTATGCAGTATTCCAGCATGATAACGACCCCAAACACATCTACAAGACGACCACCGCCTTGCTAAAGAAGCTGAGGGTGAAGGTGATGGACTGGCCAAGCGTGTCTCCAGACCTAAACCCTATTATTGCCAGTGGTTTAGACATTAATGTCTGTGTGTTGAGTTATTTTGAGGAGACAGCAAATGTACACTGTTACACAAGCTGTACACTCACTACTTTACATTGTAGCAAAGTGTCATTTCTTCAGTGTCGTCACATGAAAAGATATCATCACATATTTACACACGTGAGGGGTGTACTTACTTTTGTGAGATACTGTACTTAATACAAACCTGACACTTCACACAGCACTGGGTCTGTAGCACCAGTAATCAAGAAGTACACACAAATATATAGACGTGAGATTTAATCATAGATTATCTACAGTGTGTGTGTGTGTGTGTGTGTGTGTGTGTGTGTGTGTACAGGAAGACTGCACTGTGTAGTCTCGCTGTTGATGAATCATTAATGCAGGGACATTAGTGGGGGGTAATCAAAATTTGAAGGCCGTTTAAAATATTAATACAAAGATGCTGTGGATGACTTTTCAACTGAGTAAAAGCTGCCATTCCTCTAGCATTCTATACCTATAACTATATAGAATGCTATAACTAGCATTCTATACCATCCCATATAGCGTAGGCCACGTGGTGAGTAACGGACCCACTGCCACCAATGTTTTCAGCTGTAAATCTCCCCACCTCCAGCAATAAAGGTACATCGTATATGATCTTATCTTATCTTGTGCTTCCTCTGAGACGCATGAAGCCAAATGCATCTTTTCGAACTGCTGCTCATGCTACGTCATGGGTGGCATAACACACTCGGAGTAAAGCACTGCAGTATTGGTCCTCTTCTGCTTGCAGGAGCTCACAGATGCCCACGATTGGCTAGTGATTGACAGAGGAATGAGACCTCCCTCCCACCTAGAGAGCGTGGCCAATTTTGCTCTCTTGAGACTCCTGGCCATGGAGAGCATCATCGGGATTCAAACTCACAATCTCCAGCTGCCAGGGTAAATGCTTTCCTGTTGCACCGCTCAGCCGCACTCGAACAGCGTTTTAATTAGAATATGAACATCGCATCTTGAAATGAAACCAGGGTCACCACTGAGGTGACCTCACAGCTTTCAGAACATGCTGTGTAAACAGCTCATGAATATTCAACAAAAATGAAACATCTTTAATTATGACCGGGTCCCTTAAAATAACGGCCTGGCAGTTACGCTTGATCAGTCAGTCAGGAGAACGCACATAAACATTCGGGGTCAATCCGTTTGCTGGCTCAATGAGCCAATAAGAACTCGACCTGGTCCTTGGCATCCTTCTTAGCACAGAGCAGCAATGAAGAACTCAAACCCTAACCCTAACCCTAATCCAGGCAAGGGAGTCTTATTTAGTCCTTTTAGGATCGTGAGTTCTCCTCTCACGTTGGCTCATCGGTATTCAGACCGAACACGGAGTGCTTTAACATTAGCAATATTTCAAGTTCAAAACGGCAGATTAAAAGTGTGATCGAACCGATTAGTTCGACTTAAGCAGGCGTGTAAATCCGAATATGAATAACTTTCTCAGTGTAAATATCCGCAGAATAATTACTGCCAATAACACGGGCCTACGTGACGGTGTTCGAGAACACGCAAGCCATGACAACTAGAACAATATTACTATGGTAGAGGTCTGAAAGGTTGGCGGTCCCACGATAACGGAATGTCGGACAGAAGATCGACTTGACCTGCAAAACTGCACAAGATCTTCAATTGGTCCATCTAAATGTATCTGGGAGTCTTTTATTTTAAATTATAAACTAGCCTAAGCAAAGGTACAGCATATGAAAATATATTTACATTTCTCACTTTTTTGTAGGAAAAAAATGCGCAGAGATCGAAAATGACGTCATTCCGAGCACCGACTTCCCACTTCCAAGGTGTATACGGCCTCAAAATGGCCAGAAAGCGTTTTCTTCAGAAACTCATCAGTCTATTGTTGTTTTGAGAAATAAAGGCTTTTCCCATGTGAGGATATTCCCAAGAAACTGAAGATATCTTACAGCGGTGTGTACTACTCCCCTCATCGACCAGGCCTCTAACCAGGATAGAAAGAGCAGTGCGAGGCCCTGGCGCACAACTCTGCCGGATGATAAATACATCAGAGTGTCTAGTTTGAGAAACAGATGCCTCATAGGTCCTCAGATATCAACTTTATTCAACAGAACCTGCAAAACATCGGTCTCATCTTCTGATCCTGGGATGCTGTTTCTAACCTTGTCGATTCTTTTAATGAATAAAAGTAAGTCGTTTTCATGACTTTCGTTGAATTGGTTATGGAAGCAGAGCTCTTGTGATTGGTGGATACACAAGTGTGCATTCGTGTGAATCATGATTTTGGATTTGTCTGCCTTCTTGATGTTTTGGTAATGATTCTGGACTACGTTTATTCTGTGCCCAAGCCCTCTCAGTTACAGAACGATTTGCCGGACAAGGTGGATCCACCAAGGTCCCTTAGCCCAAGAATTATGATAGCTCACCGGGTAAATCTGAATCGTAATTCGAATGCGCAATGTTGAATCATCCCTGTGACGAGTCAGGAAAAACTGCGATGACACGCCGTCTCTCAGTCAATTCATTCAATTGGACAGCCACACGGTAAATCTGCTCAGATCTCACTGACCATGCAGGTCACACACCAGCACCTTCTGACACCAAACCCAAAGGGAAGTCGTGCAAGTCGCACCCCAAACAGGTGAGCCTCAGTTTGACTCCCTCAACTGAAAGCAAACAAATGACTCTACCTTTTTCATTATCATGGTGTCTGAATTGCATGTTTTTCCAACCTTCATAGACTCCGGAGAAGCAGAGAGACTTACGGATAAGACTGTGGCCAAAATAGGATTACTAGGACCATTTCACCCTTGGTCACACATAGCATCGGACTTTATCACTGATCTACGCAGTTCACCAGGCCGTACCTCCATTTTCACAATTAAAAATCCTAATCGACATATTTTCGTGAAATGCTAGGGCTCTGATCAGTTTTTACAACGGAAAAATCAGAGCCGAGCAAACATGAGGAGGCGTCAGGGGTGTTTTACATCAGTTCCTTGTTGTTACGGTGTGTCTTTTCCACTCAGCTAACTGTCAGCTAGCCACTGCAGTAAGCGATGCTAGCTAATTAGCAGGCTATGAGAGATGTCGGCTCACATCCTGCAGCGGAACTGAGGTGTTTGCTGTTATGGGAATCTGCCACAGGCGTTCTGCTCTGATACGACCCTGAAGACCCCGTTAGAAGGGGGTACAACATCAGCTGAGACGTATGATTGTTGATGGTATATGACATGCTGTATTTAACCTGGTCTCTGATGGAGCAAACCCTATCACATACTGTATATAATGGTCCTAAGGTGTGGCATTATTGTTTAAACAAAAACAATCACAGAGTAAAAGCAGGATATCGCTCTCTGCGGCCACGATCATTATTAACACAAGTCCACTTTAATATTACTTCAAGCACTAGGAATAAACGTTGCGCACTATTCCGAAGTAAAAAGCCGCAATTCAGTCTTATGGTGGTGTTTGAAAGTTTGTGAACCCTTTAGAATTTTCTATATTCCTGCATAAATATGACTTAAACACATCATCGGATTTTCACAACAGACCTAAATAGACTTTAATACACTGAAAAAAAACCCCATAAATATTTATAAATAAAATCGGTTTCAAAAAACTTTCCAATTTGAATTTAAAAATGACCTTATATGGTCATGGGCGTTGTTTCAACTCGGGTACGTTCGCTGCTATTGTGGAGTAACCTTCATGCGCTCGCTGAGAGGAGGATAACGGCTGAGAGGCAGGAATTTGCACAATAGTTGCTGCAAGCCTTTTATAATCGACCAATCGGTGTGCGAGAAGGCGGGACTTACAGAGAGGGTTAAAGCAATGTGAACATACACACACACACGACGCAGTATTGGACCATAAACACATCATAATGAAACTAAATCCCGAATCCCCAGTCTGAAAAATGGACCGGGGGAAAAGAGGATGTATGCTAACAAAAACATTTCAGAGAACAATCCGTGTTCATTTCTACCAAATGAACTTTGCGTGAAATGTATTAGCGCCTGCACCAGGAGGTGTTCACGTGAGTCACGACTGCCGAGAGAAGAACCAGGCTATAATCAAGCAGCTGTCTGTATTGTGTTCTGTCAAAAGATTCACTTCTTTGCTCTTGAATAAAATTGTAATCCTGATCGTATTCCCTTTTTCCTTTTTTTCAAAATGCACCTGTAATCTGATGACTTTGTTTTATGACGTATCTGTAAGGGATTACAGTCACCAGTGTCTGTCTCCTGATTACGTAACCGTCACATGTATTCCGTTACTCCCCAAACCTGGGTAATATACACTATATATGATGTACGAAGATATTCAACATGCAAGGTTGATTATGTAGGGACGTTTGTGAACTGTAGACAGGTTCGATGAATCCGTACACATGTCATCTGGAACAGAGACGTGTTGAGAGTTTACTTCCTGGTTGTGCGTGTGTTCTTAGTGAAACCTGGTCCATGGTCTAGGTGCATGACGTCATTCTGTTCTCCAAAAACACGGATATGACTGAATAAACCAGACAAAGGATGTGAAGGACTGTCCTACCTTCAGCTCTCGCTCATGATCCCCACTGCACAGAGTGTTGAGTGACACTTTGAATGATTTCCACACTGGATTTAGATTATTCATGATGGTCTGTAAAGACAAAGGCAAAGTTGATCAAAAAAACTGCCGTTTTGTTTTGTACTGTGAAGTTGTTAGCGCTCGTGTGCATGCGCAGTGTCCACCATAAATATTCGCACCCTTGGTAAATATGAGTAAAGAAGGCTGTGAAAAATGATCTTTATTGTTGAACCTTTTGCACAAAAAGTTCTAAATATATATATATATATATACTCTGCTCGCATGGATATTAAACAATTACAAACAAAACGCAGGTTTATCAAAAAAAAAATCTTTGTTAAACATAGGTGTGCAACAATTATTGGCACTCCTGTGATTTCATACGAGAAAAATATATGACATATAGTATATTCCCATATTAAATTTTTTAAGTACATCTGGGTGACTAGGAACAGGAAATTGTTCAAACATGACTTCCTGTTTCACAGGGGTATAAATATGAGGTAACACACAGGCCAAATTCCCTTAGTCATTCCTAACAACGGATAAGACGAAGGAATATAGCTGTGATGTGCTGCAAAAGGTTGTTGAGCTTCACACAATGGGAAGTGTCTATAAGAAAATAACACAAGCATTGAAAATGTCCATTTCCAGCATTACGGCAATAATTAAGAAGTTCCAGTCGACTGGAAATGTTATGAATCGACCTGGAATTGGACGCGTGTCTATATCGTCTCAACACACTGTGAAGAGGACGGTTCGAGTGGATTAAAAATCTCCAAGGATCACAGCTGGGGAATTGTAGAAGTTAGTTGCGTCTTGGAGTCAGAAAGTCTCCAAAACTACAATCTAAAGTCACCTACCAAGTTGTTTGGAAATGTTTCAAGAAAAAAGCCTCTACTCTCATCCAAAAACAAACTCGAGTGTCTTCAGTGTGTCAGACACGACTGGACCTTCAAATGGGATCGGGTTCTATGGTCAGATGAAACCAAAATAGAGCTTTTTGGTAATAAACACCAGAGGTAGTTATGACACACATAGAGAGGTAGCCATATGGAAAAGTACCTCATGCCCACGGTTAAATATGGAAGTGGATCTTTAATGTTTTGGGACTGTTTTTCTGCCAGAGGACCTGGACATTTTGTTAGGATACATGGCATCATGAATTCGATCAAATATCAACAGATATTAAATGAAAACCTGACTGTCTCTGCCAGAAAGCTTCAAATGGGCCGTGGTTGGATCTTCCAGCAGGACAATGATCCAAAACATACATCAACATCAACACAAAAATGGTTCACTGACAACAAAATCAAGATCCTGCCATGAACATCCCAGTCCCCTGACCTGAACCCCATAGAACACCTGTGGGGTGAACTGAAGAGGAGAGACCACCAGTGTGGACCTCCAAATGTGAAGGATCTGGAGAGAGTTCTGTATGGAGGAATTCTGTATATTCTCCAACCTCCTCAAGCATTATAGGAGCAAACTCAGAGCTGTCATCTTGGCAAAGGGAGCTAGCACAAAGTATTGATTAAAAAGGCGCCAATAATTGTTGCCCACCTATATTTAACAAAGCTTTTTTTTGTTGTTGATAAACCTGTGTTGTGTTTGCAATTGTTTGATCTCCATGAAATCTTTTAAACAAAAGATCAAAAGTTTAAACAGTTAAGACAGTTTCTCACGGCCTTCTTTGCTCATATTTAACCAAGGGTGCCAATATTAATGGAAGGCAGCGTATTTTGGTCAGCATACCTCGGTTCTGTGCACAAGGGATCCGGTACCGTCGTCATTGACTCTGAAGATTTCTAGAAATGGGTCTGATTTGCTAAAAAAATCCTGAGACAGAAACGTGTGAACTGGACTGAGTGCACTGATGAAAAACCAGACATGAAGATAATCATGAAGATTTACTGAAGATCTGTGTTCTCATCATGAGCTCATTTGGGTTAGAGATTTGTTTGTTTTCAGTTTATTCTGAGTGACGGATACAGCTTTCAAAAGTACTCCATTTTAAACATAAACGATCAGGTACAAGATCTGGGGATTGAATTAGATCCAGCACGATAAAAGCTTCAGATTCTCCACAATAAACGGGACACAATTGAACTAATCAGCTACTGATGCTAAATGCTTTCTTTATGAATAATGCATGCGTTATAAAGGTCTTAAGTATTCATACCTTGTCGTCTAGCTTTTTGGCACTGAAGGCAAGCTCCACATAATCATCATTCCCAGATAACTCCTCTGCTGTTACCTGCGATACCATCAAAGTGCAATTGCTTGGTGAAAATATATCAGGCTCTGGCAGTCACTGTGTGTGTGTGTGTGTGTGTTTACTTACCGTTATAGAAGACTTGCCCGCTGTGTTGCCCTGTTTCAATAATGCTTTGGAGAGTTTTCTCTGAGACACGATCTGAGCAGAGGAACGAGAGAAAAGCAAGCGATTCTACAATTTCAACCCAAACACACGTGACAAATCTATTCAACCTGCACGCACGACCGTCGTTAAAACCCCGTGGGACTAGTAAACAAATACGAACACGTCAAAGAACAGAAACGTTGAGCTCGTAGAGAGGGTTGCCAAGTATTGCGACTGCATCTGAAAAAAAAAAAGGAAGCTTCAAACATAGCCAAAAAGATGTAGGCACTTTCGATTGGTTTCAGTCTTTTCAGGGGAAAGAAGAGAACATTATACACAAAACCTGGCAACCCTGCACGATCAACACAGAAGTTCATAAACATTTAACAAGACTGTTAAACTATTATTATTATTATTATTATTATTATTATTATCCACAACTGTATTAATAACTATTATTTATGTTTTTATTTTTTTAATCATCATGGAAAGCTTTCCAGAATGTTCCACAGAGTGTCTGGTTCAGGAGCTGAATAAAGTTTGCTTTGTGTGTATTTTTTCCAGGGTATAGTGGCAGGGTTAGCATAAACAACAACAACAACAACAACAACAACAACGACAAATGTTTATTACAGACCACACCCACTTCCTATTTGAATCTGAAAAATACAGATACTGATGGCATTGCGTTACACTCCTACTGTGTACCAAAAAGGGTATACATTTCCATCATTGTTTACTGCCAGAACTTTTACAGTCTCTGTTATAACTGATTTTGCTATTTACATTCATAAATATTGCCACCAAGTGACATGTTCATCATGCTCTCTCAGCATACACTCAGCCCTTCCCTAGGGTTAGGGTTGGGGTTAAGTTTAGGGTTAGGGTTTGGGTTGGGGTTAGGTTTAGAGTTGGGGTTAGGGTTGGGGTTGGGGTTAGGTTTGGGGTTGGGGTTAGGTTTAGGCTTAGAGTTGGGGTTGGGGTTAGGGTTGGGGTTAGAGTTGGGGTTGGGGTTAGGTTTAGGGTTAGAGTTGGGGTTAGGGTTGGGGTTGGGGCTAGGGTTGGGGTTAGGTTTAGAGTTGGGGTTAGGTTTGGGGTTAGGTTTGGGTTAGGGTTGGGGTTAGGGTTGGGGTTAGGTTTAGGGTTAGAGTTGGGGTTGGGGTTAGGTTTGGGGTTGGGGTTAGGTTTAGGGTTAGAATTGGGGTTAGGTTTGGGATGGGGTTAGGGTTAGGGTTAGGGTTAGGGTTAGGGTTAGGTTTAGGGTTGGGGTTAGGGTTGGGGTTGGGGTTAGGGTTGGGTTTAGGGTTTGGGTTAGAGTTGGGGTTAGGTTTGGGGTTGGGGTTGGGGTTAGGGTTAGGTTTAGGATTAGGGTTGGGGTTAGGGTTGGGGTTGGGGTTAGGGTTAATGCACTTCCCAAAGGTGTATTCTCCTGCACTAGGAAGAGCGCACACCTGTCCGAGCGTGCACTCCATGGCTCCCTGGAAGTCCGCCTCCTTCAGTCCATTATGGCTGCTGCTGATGTCATGGAGCTCAAAGCGCAGACGCTGCACCTCTTCAAAGTAGTAGTCTACTGTAAAGACCTTGGAGAAGACAGGGCTGATACTGCTCCGGATCACCTCAGTCCGGTCCACCTGGAACACGGACAGCACAAACCCAATCACAGCACGACTCACACTTCTCAGCCAAGGAGCAAAATGAAAGATGCACGTCACGGACAATGCAACAGGGACAATGTTCCAGAATGTACCAGAATATTTAGAAGAAGAAGAAAAACAAAAACATCTTTCTGCCTTTGTGTTTAAGTCACGTATATAAGTCTATATCTGTCTTTAGTGTGAATTTATCCCCGCCGTGCAGGCGGTTTTAATGAATCGCTCCATGTGCAGGACTTATATAGAGACATTCCATCACTGCTGTAGCAAAATGAACCCAGATCAGTTACTTTGGACGTGAAGTGGCAGCTCGTCCACTGTAGATGATCGGAGAGAGAGAGAGAGAAGGAGAAAACAGCCTGATGCACTGCTGTTGTAGCTGCTGCTGGTATGGACACATCTGTGCTGAGAGACGTGTGAGAGTGCGACAGGAACCAGCCGTAATGCACGGTTAAGTGTGATGTACAAATTACTCACGGATTATTCACAGACAGTTCTCATTCCAGCTGCGTGGCCATTATCGGATATCAATTGAACGCAGGACCTCATGCAAAAGTGTCTCAGATCTGATTCGAAAAGTCGAATGTAACATCTTCAGCTCTTCGTCTTTGGTGCCACCTCATTAGAGACACAGCTTTGAGGAATCCGCTTCTCAGAAAGTCTCATAACAGCTGCGGCAAAATGAACGCTTTTGTAATATTCATTTTAAACAGGGACGTGCCCTGGGTGGACGAGTGTGGGTCACTGGTGGATTTCACCTCGTCACTCTTCCATCGGGCCATTTTTGCTCATCGTCATTTCTGGAAATTCTTTCAACTTTGGTGTCGAGAAATGAAATAGGTTTGCCCACTGAGCTGAAAGGAATGGCGTTTCCACTGTACGAGTGTTCTGATAAAGCCACACACGCTCATGTAAACTGACCAATACAAACTGATACACGTTCAGGATTGTTGTGAAGCCAGTCCTTCTGAGCTTCTGTGGAAGACTGTACTGTTCATCCCAGTGTGTTTCACAGCACAGTTACTGCTCATGATATATACGGCTGCATACATCATACGGTAGGCTAATCTCCGCATTTCCTCATGATTCAGCTCTGGAAGACATCCGGACCAGGTTTCAAAATACCTCGATTATGTCAGTCTGGTATCAGCTTTTATTGTTCTGCATGTGTAACAGGATATCAGAGGATATGGTAGAGTGTGTGTGTGTGTGTGTGTGTGTGTGTGTGTGAGAGAGAGAGAGAGAGAGAGAGAGAGAGAGAGAATATTCTGGAGAGGTCTATTACTACTTAATTATAGCAAAGATATAGCTTGGGGTGGAGGGAGGGAAGATAGAAAAATAGATAGAGAAAGAAGATGGAGAAGATATGAGAGAGGGAGAGAGGAAGCAGAAAGAGCTCATGTAGTTTACACACTCAGTTCTGAAACCCACCTCGAACCACTGTCCATGGGACTGCATCTTTAACACCACGCACGGGTCCGGTTTGGACAGTGCGTCTCGGTCTGAAATACCTTTACAGGCCACGCGCAGCTCCACTTTGGTCAGGCATGGGCTGCTGAAGAGGCCCAGCGTGGTGGCTGCTGACTCGTAGATGTTGCTCATTCTGATCTGTGCTCAAGCTGAAATGTGGAGGAGAGAACCTGAGGAAGGAGCGCACAGGTGAGAAACAGAGTTCCGGCCTTTATTCTACAGCCACGGACAATGAATATTTAAGCAAAATCACACTTTCACATCAAGAGTGCTGTTGTAGTGAAGAACCACACGGCTGTGATTCAGCTGCAGGCAGGAGGAAGCAGGTAATCTCAGGCAATCTCAGTTAATCAAAGAAATCTCTGGTAATCACCAGTAATCTCCCTTATTCAAAATAATCTCAGGTAATCTCAGGAAATCACCGGTAATCTCAGGTATTCAACGCAATCTCAGGTCATCACAGGTAATCTCAGGACATCACGGGTAATCTCAGGCAATCTCAGTTATTTAAGGTAATCTCAGGTATTCTCATGGAAAGTCAGTTATTCATAGTAATCTCAGGTAATCTCAGATTATATCAGTTATTCAATGTAATCTTTGCCATGGTAACGCACAGATTGACTGACAGCCCGTAGTAAGTGTACAGTAGTAAGGGGTTGCAGTGTAATGAATTGTTAACGTGTATGTAGTGAACACAGACGAGTGGAGGGATACACACAGTGGCACGTCCCTCTCGTCCAATCAGATCAGTGGACCAGAAATAACTACTAATGATGGTATAAAACGTCTATAATGACTGATGCTGTTAAATCGGGAAAGGATTCATGCCTCCTTTCAAATTCCTCCTTTCACAGAGTATACTCTGCTCTGATTGGTCAAATATCCCATTCTGTTGTGATTGGTCTACCGCTGTCAGCATGTGCTGAAAAGGAAACGCCCACTACCATAACGACTTTCGGCTCCGTCAGTCAGCGAGCAGCCGATGAAGACCAGAGGTGGGGCCTTTTTGTTACATGCCTACGCAGGTTTGTACAGGAAGTACGTCTGGAATCGCTAACGACTCGTTTCCGCTGTCCAGAAACTCCGTTTGTCCTGCGCTGTAATTTTTGTGATGTTTTTACATTCACAAACAGCTCTATAACACACTCCATGAAAGGTGATATTCGAAAAACCATGACAGGTGCACTTTAAATAGATTATATTGGATTTTAAAAGGATTCAATTTCATACTTTGACCATTAATCTACACACAATAATCCATCCAAAAGGCAAATTTAATAAACATCAAAAACTGAAATCTCTCATTTAGTTATGTATTCAGAACCTTGGCTAGGGCACTTCAGCAGGCTAGCACCAGCTCAGGTGCATACTGTTTATTGGTTATCTTGAGGTGTCTCCAGTGCATGACTGGAGTCCACCTGTGGCCAATCCAGCTGATTGGACACAGGTTTAGACAGTGGTGTCCAAGAACCCAATGTCCACTCTAGCTTCAGAAGTCCTCCTCAGAGATGGGGAAAAACTGCTGGAAGGTCGACCATCTCCAAAATACGCCATCAATCAGAAACGCTCCATCAATCAGACCTTTGTGGTAGAGAGGCTAGAATGAAGCCACTTCTGAGTAAAAGGCACATGACAGGCACTTACAGGACTCTGAAAGCATGAGGAAGAAGATTGGTCTGGTCTGATGAGACAAAAATTGTACTGCTCATCGACTGGCTAATTCCACCCCTACAGTGAAGCATGGTGGTGGCAGCATCGTGCTATGGGTGTACTTCTCAGAGGCAGGGACAGAGAGACTGGTTATAAAAAAGGAAGGATGAATGCAGCCAAATACAAAGAGATCTCCACATCCCCTCATCTCCACATCCTCACATCCCCTCATCCTCACATCCTCCTCATCCTCTCATCTCCACATCATCACATCTCCACATCCTCATATCCCCTCATCTCCACATCCTCTCATCTCCACATCCTCACGTCCTCCTCATCCCTCATCTCCACATCATCACATCTCCACATACTTATATCACCTCATCCTCACATCCTCCTCATCCTCTCATCTCCACATCATCACATCTCCACATCCTCATATCCCCTCATCTCCACATCCTCCTCATCCCCTCATCTCCACATCCTCTCATCTCCACATCCTCACATCCACCTCATCCCCTCATCTCCACATCCCCTCATCTCCACATCCTCACATCCCCTCATCCTCATATCCTCCTCATCCTCTCATCTCCACATCATCACATCTCCACATCCTCACATCACCTCATCTCCACATCCTCACATCCCCTCATCCTCATATCCTCCTCATCCTCTCATCTCCACATCATCACATCTCCACATCCTCACATCACCTCATCTCCACATCCTCTCATCTCCTCATCCCCTCATCTCCACATCCTCAAATCTCCTCATCCTCACATCTCCTCATCTCCTCATCTCCACATCCTCACATCTCCTCATCCTCACATTCTCACATCTCCTCATCCTCTCATCCTCACATCCCCTCATCTTCACGTCCTCCTCATCCACACATCCCCTCATCTTCACATCCTCACATCTCCTCATCCTCTCATTCTCACATCTCCTCATCCTCATGTCCTCACATCCCCTCGTCCTCACACAACCTCGGACTGGGGTGAAGTTTCACCTGTCACCATGACAATGACCTGAAGCGTACAGCCAAGACAACACTGCAGTGGCTTCAGGACAAGGTTATTAATGTTCTTGACTGGCCAGGAACAGCTCAAACCTGAACCACAGAGAACATCCTACTTAGATCAAAAGGTGCAGGATATTTGTTGGTACCTGGAACAGCGCAGGCTACAGCAGGGGGAAGAGCTTTCTCTTACAAAGCCCCACCGTTATGGAACAGTCTTCCAGTTAGTGTTCGGGACTCAGACACAGTCTCAGTGTTTAAGTCCAGGCTTAAAACGTATTTGTTTACTCAAGACTTTTTTTGTGAATAGTTTTTGTTCTTAAGTAAAGGATCAGATCTAGAGGCTCACAGGTACAGAGTGTCGGGGTAATCTGGGATGTTTGGATGCTGTCGCTCCCACTTTCAAACCAGGTGTGTTGTAGCGTCTGGCTGCCTTAAGTATAGCTGTCATTAATTATCTTCAGTTAATGTTTATGTTCAAAGTTCTTATGTTACTTGGTGAAACGTGACTACTTTCTAATCAGTCAGAGATTGTTCTTCAAAGTAGTGCTTCATGCTTTAGCAGAGTATCCAATAAAATCAGTATTTCTACTTGATATCGAGTGAGGAAGCTGTGGTTCTGAGAGTCCACTCACTTCTTCTGAGGAATACAGAATTTATCGCTGCTTCGGGCGGAAAAAGCAAGTGACGTTGCCTACGGATGAAAATCCGATCTATATTATAATGTATGTATAGTGTAATCAGCAGTGTACTGAGAGGAACTTCTGTCTCATTCGTTTGTGCTGAACATGCAGTGTGTAGAATAAGCGCAGCGAGTCCCCCTGGAACCTCCACAGCGTTCCAAGACCTGACCTGAATACTGCGCTACGCCAAACAGTCAATTATTCATGGATTTCCAGAAAGAGCCGGAAGGTTGCCGCTTTTTGATTATATCTAGATCGCGTGCCATTACCGTTTGCCACTGGTGATCCTTTTCTCATTCAAAAAGAGGAGAGGTTCTCACCTCCACATGTTTTCATCACATGCACCAGACACTCTCTTGTTCTCCTTCTCCATCTTCTAACTCACTCACTAACCCTGAAAACCCGGAGACTGCGAGAACGCAAAAGCAGCAACATTTGACTTTCAGATCCAGGACGCGTGGCCCTACATGGCATCAAGGGGCGTGGTTACATTAGTCTACCATTACACTAACGATGAATCGTTTTTCAAAGAATCCGCGTAGTGCAAATTAAACGGGACGTGTGTGCACCCCTCTACACAGGACGCTCGGTAGCCTGTGAGCAAAAAAAACAACAACAACGACCAACAACTGTTCTTTAACCAGAGCAGTGAAAAGAACGAGACCCAGGAGGTCTGAACTGAACGAGTCCACACGCACAAAGCCTCAGAATATAAAGGAGCTTGAAATGTTCTGCATGGAGGAGATCCCACTTCTACAGTACTCAGAGACTTACGAGACTGGGATTCGCTTCAAGACAGGGCTGATACTAATAAGTAGGGTGGCAAGAATATTTCTTTAAAACAAATTCGCACTACTTAATAAAACAAATAAACAAATAACACCAACCCCATACAAGATGTGGTAGATAAGACGCTGATGTGTCCCATGGAATTGTAGCAGAATCATATTTATGGTGTAAGGAGCTGTTCAATCAAAACAACCCAAAGAGCAGAGTAATGATGAAAGAGTACGACCTAAAGTTCTTCAGTGCTTATCAACTATTTATTACTATTTTATGAGCTACAATGATGTAATCACTGTCATATTGAAAGGATGCACATATTTGCCATTTGGAACTCCATACCTCTATACTTCTGATAGATTTACCAAACAGATCTCCTGCCTTAACAGTACAGTACATTCATCTATCTAGTAACAGGAACAGAGAGAATAAACTTACCAACACTGGCAGTGCGCATTAAATAATCCCAAAGGATGGCAGGAAAGTTGTTTAGAGCTGAGCTACACTGAGTAGTGTGTGTGTGTGTGTGTGTGTGTGTGTGTGTGTGTGTGTGTTCATGTTCCGCTGAGATGGGTGAAGTACAGAGCTCCATGAGGATGAGCTGATCTGCAAACACACACACACACACACACACACACACACAAACACACACACACGGAGTGTAGGTAAACGCAGCTGGTGCCATTTGAGAGCGCAGTGAAACTCTGACCCCTAGCGGTCATACCGTGAATTTACAGTGAGTTAAGACCAGGCTGTGCTGTGTTGTTTGGTTTGATTATTTTTGTTAATTAAGGCCGCCCCCCTTCCCCAAGTACATTTAGGAAATAGTTGCTGCAGTCTCTCTCTCTCTCTCTCTCTCTCTCTCTCTCTCTCTTGATTCTTGATATGTTAGTGGAGCCCACGCCACACTGCCATAAAGGGGAACCTGCTCAATTACTGATTGGAACATTTTCATCCAGACTCAGGCTCTATCTCTCAGTTCGTTCACAGCAGAGTTGAAGTTGATGTTTAGTCCGAGATGGTTGTAGGGCTTGGAGTGAGTGATGTGGTTATTTCTGAATGTGAATGTGAGTTGTGTTCCATGGGATCTGGATCTTTTCTGAAAGGTCATGATTTGGCCCAGGTCTGGCAGTACTGCTCCAGCAGGTCCAGGTTCTGCTGAAGGCCCTGTTCAGTGGGAGACAGAAGGACCAGGTCATCTGCGTAGAGCACGCATTTGAGTTCTGAGTCCCACAGAGTGAGACTGGGGTCTACTGATCGCTCCTTTATGTTCCTTTATAAGGTTGGTCTCTCTCTCTCTCTCTCTCTCTCTCCCCTCTCTCTCTGTCTCTCACTTGCTCTCTCTCTCTCTCTTTATCTCCCCCCTCTCTCTGTCTCTCTCTATCTCTCTGTCTCTCTCTATCTCTCTCTGTCTCTCTCTATCTCTCTCTCTATCGCTCTCTCTCTTTATCTCCCCCCTCTCTCTCTGTCTCTCTCTCTGAGTCCCACAGAGTGAGACTGGGGTCTGCTGATCGCTCCTTTATGTTCCTTTATAAGGTTGGTCTCCCCGCTCTCTATCTCTCACTTGCTCTCTCTCTCTCTCTCTCTCTCTCTCTATCTATCTTTATCTCCCCTCTCTCTGTCTCTCTCTCTGTCTCTCTATCTCTCTCTCAGTCGCTCTCTCTCTCTCTCTCGCCCCCCTCTCTCTCCCCCAACCCCACTGTCTCTGTCTCTCCCCCACCCTCTATGTCTCTCTCTATCTCTCTGTCTTCTCTCTCTCCCCACCCCCACTCTCTCTGTCTCTCTATCTCTCTCTCTTTATCCCCCTCTCTCTCTTGCTCCCCTCTCTCTCCCCCATCCCCATCTCTCTGTCTCTCTCTGCCCCCCCATCTCTCTCTCTTTCTCCCTCTCTCTCTCTTCTCTCTCTCTCTCTCTCTCTCTAGCTTTGAGTAACAACTTTCAGCGGAATAAAGGAAAGAATCTGTGCACTATTTCATCACTTACTTTATAGATGCCCTTTTAAACGTATTGTTTTATCCAAATAGACAGTTTAGGGAAGCAGACTCAGACTTTTGTCATCTTCTACTGTTTATTTATTTATTTATTTAGTTTCAGAGAGCATACATGTTCCTGTTATATGAATGAGGTGTGTGTGTGTGTGTGCGTGAGAGAGAGAGAGAGAGGATGTTTTGCTTTGACAGGTCTGATTGTGAGTTGATTGCAGCCCGCTACTCCACGCCCAAGAGCCCGTTTTACACACTCATTTCTTTACCACCCGTTTTATTGTCCTAATCCCGCCTCCTGCGCTATGATTGGCTGTTATCGCTCCGCCCCAAGCACTGTGATTGGCTGTAACCTCCTGCTTTCCGCTCTACTGTGCTGTTCTTCAATGGTACAGCCATTCCTAGCGCATCAGGCGGAATTTCTCGGAATGAGGGTGGGATAAACAAGCTCCGCTGCGTACATCCGGGCTCTTTGTGGCGGTGTCACAAGCCTGTGAAGATGGCGGCGGTAGGGAGGAACACACTGATAGCTGCTAGCATACATGTTCATACCAGCAGCACCGCAGACAACCAGAACCAGGACGAGGAGGACGGGCAGAACTTATGGTGAGTCCCTGTGTTGATTTATCACTGACCGGCCGTGTGAGACATGCTTAGCAGTGAGACAGGCAGAGAGCTAGCGGATAACTAGCAGGAGAGACAGGCAGACAGACAGACAGGTAGGCAGGTAGGTGGGTAGGTGGGTCAATGGCTGCACCGAACCCAACGCCCGGTTCGTTTCTTTGCGCAGGTCGTCCATACTGAGCGAAGTGTCAACGCGGTCCCGGTCCAAACTGCCGTCCGGGAAAAATGTGCTGGTTATGGGTGAGTTTCTGTTCTTCAGCTGCTCTCTTATTGTTTGTGATCGGGGCTGAGGCCCAGGGGTCTTTTACCTTCTTCACACCTTTTTTTTTTTTTTTTCTTTCCACACCTTTTTTTTTTTTTTTTCTTTTTCTTACTTTTTTTTTTTTTTTTTTTTTTTTTTTTTTTTTTTTTTTTTTTCTTTTTTTTTTTTTTTTTTTTTTTTTTTTTTTTTTTTTTTTTTTTTTTTTTTTTTTTTTTTCTTCTTTTTTTTTTTTTTTTTTTTTTCTTCCTTTTTTTTTTTTTTTCTTTTTTTTTTTATTTCTTTTTTTTTTTTTTTTTTTTTCTTTTTTTTTTTTTTTTTTTTTTTTTTTCTTTTTTCTTTTTCTCTTTTTTTTTTTTTTTTTTTTTTCTTTTTTTTTTTTTTTTTTTTTTTTTTCTTTTTTTTTTTTTTTTTTTTTTTCTTTTTTTTTTTTTTTTTTTTTTTTTTTTTTCTTTTTTTTTTTTTTTTTTTTTTTTTTTTCTTTTTTTCTTTTTTTTTTTTTTTTTTTTTTCTTCTTTTTTTTTTTTTTTTTTTTTTTCTTTTTTTTTTTTTTTTTTTTTTTTTCTTTTTTTTTTTTTCTTTTTTTTTTTTTTTTTTTTTTTTTTTTTTTTTTTTTTTTTTTTTTTTTTTTTTTTTTTTCTTTTTTTTTTTTTTTTTTTTTTTTTTATATTTCTTTTTTTTTTTTTTTTTTTTCTTTCGATCTCCTCATCCTCACACCTCCTCTTCACACCTCCTCATCTCTTTCATCCTCCTCACATATCCTTCATCTTCACATCTCATCTTCACACGTCCTCATCCTCACACCTTCTCATCTCCTTCATCCTCCTCATCCTCACACTTTTTCATCTCCTTCATCCTCCTCATCTTCACACCTCCACATCTCCTTCATCCTCACATCTCTCCATCCTAACATCTCCTCATCCTCACACCTCATCTCCTTCATCCTCCTCATCCTCACACCTCCTCATCCTCACATCTCTTCATCTCCTTCATCCTCCTCACACCTCCTCATCTCCTTCATCCTCCTCACATCTCCTCATCTCCTTCATCCTCCTCATCCTCACACCTCATCTTCTTCATCCTCCTCATCCTCACACCTCCTCATCCTCACACCACCTCACATCTCCTTCATCCTCCTCATCCTCACACCTTCTCATCTCCTTCACCCTCCTCCTCACATCTCCCTCATCCTCACATCTCCTCATCCTCACACCTCCTCATCTCCTTCATCCCCCTCATCTCCACATCCCCTCATCCTCACATCCCCTCATCCTCGCATCTCTCCATCCTCACATCTCCCTCATCCTCCTCATCCTCACATTTCTCCATCTTCACGTCCCCTCATCTTCACATCTCTCCATCTTCACGTCCCCTCATCTTCACATCTCTCCATCCTCACATACCCTCATCCTCACGTCACCTCATTATTTTTATTATAAACTCCTCCTGAAAACAGCACATGTAACCCTCCATGCAGTGTTTTATTTATCTTAAACCTCTGCATGTGTTTATACAGTTGAACGTATACATGTGTATTTACGCAGGTGAATTTATAAACGTGAATTTTACAGGTGAATTTATATTGTCACCCTCGAACCCGTACCGTTTCTCCGTGTGTGCAGGTGAGGTGGCATCTGGAAAGACCACGCTGGTGGCCAGGCTGCAAGGTGTAGAGGAATACATGAAAGGGCGCGGCTTAGAGTATCTCTACTTCAGCGTTCATGACGAGGATGTAGATGGTGAGAACTTCCACAGCTCACTGGCATGTCACAGTTTAGAACTCCAAGTGACCACCTTGTGTAGCTTCCCCATCTATATATGGATAAAGATCTGGCTGTTGTCACTCCTGTTTTCTAAGTGTGACCTTTTGTACTTCCTGGACCTGAGATGTGGCCTGAGTCAGGTACGTGAAGGTGGTTCGTCAGGGAGGTCAGCTGTAGAACTTTTTTGGAAGTCACAGAGTCTCATGTTATGGGTTTGAAGCTCCAGCATTGAGCACTGATTTGATGAATGTTGTTCCTCTGTGAGATGAGTTTCTCCAGTGAAGATCTCCACACTGATGATGCACGGTTCTCCAATAAGCAAACGTCATATTATTGATATTTAGTCTTTGGGTCTTTTCGTTGCAGACCACACACGGTGTAACGCCTGGGTGCTGGATGGAGATCTGTATCATAAAGGCCTGCAGAAATTCGCTGTGTGTGTGGAGAACCTGGCGGACTCTCTGGCCGTGTTGGTGGTGGACCTGTCCCGGCCCTGGCTCGCCCTTGACTCGCTCCACAAATGGACCAGCGTGCTGAGGGACTACTTGGACAAATTGCGGGTTCCTCCCGAGACCATGAGAGAGCTTGAGCACAGATGTGAGTGCGTGTGAGTGCGTGTGCAGGGCTCTATGGTAATAATTTCTTTTAGGGGCACTTTTGCAAATTTGTTGACATTCTCTCTGCATCTGTAAAATAATTTGCCTTGCTGTTTTAAACACTTTCGGGTGGGGCATCGGTGGGGTGTAGGGTATTTATATACAGTAAGGAGTATATGTCTGACCTTGTGCACAGCTTCTGCTTGTAGTGTGTGTAACGTCAGGGCTTTGTGTTGGTTTGTAATGTGTGTTGTAGGGAAATATACCGTGAGGGGCGGAGCACAGACATACAGGAGGCCGTTTGTCAGGTGATAAGCGGGGGTTGCTTTTATTTTCTTTGTTTTTGTGTTTTAGGGGTGTGGGCGTGTAGGGGTTTGCGTGCGGCCGGCGTTGCAGAGTTCTTTTGGGTTGTTGGTGCTTCCTGGACGCATGAGGGCTTCCTCGTGCCGTCAGGCAATGCTGTGTGTGTGTGTGCAGCAAGCAGCGGCTTTGTCTGGGTCCGGGTCGTCTGTGTGAGAGGGAGAGAAATTGAACACACACCGAGAGAGGGCGATTCGAATATGCCAAAAAACGGTCAAACAAATGATGGGTGTTTGGGAGAAGCGACGTACACGTCACCCGAGATACTTCTCTTCGGATGAGCGGAGGAGTGGCCTCTAATACTCTTCCCCCGTCTGCTGGATGGTGGATTTTTCCCGAACAGCGCACCAATCGCCGGCTAGAGGTGTGTCTAAGATACTGTACCTAAGATACTGTGCCTCGGTCAGCCCCAAGTGACACTTTTTGGGATTGACGGTCAGCCCGGCCTTCCAGAGCTCTTTATCGACTTCTTCCAGGTGGAACAGGTGGTCCGAACAGGTGGCGGAGTGAATGACCACATCATCTAGGTAGGCGAAGGCACGATGGCGTCACAGGGCAATGTCCATTAGCTGCTGGAACGTCGCGGGTGCTTCGTGCAGCCCAAAGGGCAGGACCCGGTATTGCCAGAGGCCATCCGCCGTGCTGAAGGCCGTCTTTGGTCTCGCCTCTGGGACTAGGGCAACTTGCCAGTATCACTTGGTTAGGTCCAGGGTGGATATGAAGCGGGCCCTCCCCATCCGCTCCACTAGGTCGTCCACTCAAGGGAGGGGGTAGCTGTCGAATTCCGACACCTGGTTCAGCTTCTGTATGTCATTGCACAGCCGCATGCTTCCGTCGGGCTTTGGTATGGCCACGATAGGACTGGGCCGTTCAATTATGCTCTCTCACAGCATCCAGCCAACATCCTCCTCTATAGCCTGGCGGTGGGCCTCCAGGACCCGATAGGGCCGCTGCTGCACCACCACTCCCAGCGGGGTCTTGATTTCGTGGTGTACCAGCTGGGTCATTCCTGGGGAAGTAGGAAGCAGCTTCCCCCAGCTGGACCAAGGCACTTTCCTCCTTGTCTGTCTCTATGGTCGCGAACGCCGACACCACTGGTGCTGGCTCTACCCATCTCTTTAGCAGGTTTATGTGGTAGGTTTGTGTGTCTGCTCGCTTACCGGGCTGTTGCAGGCGATACTTTATGGCCCCTTTTCTCTTGAAGATGATGTATGGCCCTTGCCACTGGGCCAGGAACTTACAGCCACTGTTCGGTACCAGGAGAAGCACCCGATCGCCAGGCTGAAACTCTCGGGGTTGTGCTGGGCGGTCGTACACTTGTTTCTGCTGCTCTTGGGCGGCTCTTAGGTGCTTCTTGACGATCGGGGCTACTTGGTTGATCTTCTACTGCATTTCCTGTACGTATTCAATGAGTGAGCGGAACAAGGAGGGCTGCTCCTCCCCGGCCTCCCGGACCACGTCCAGCAGTCCTTACGGCCACCGCCCAAAGAGGAACTCGAAAGGGGTAAAACTCGTGGAGGCCTGGGGGCTCTCCCAGACGGCGAAGAGGATGTAGGGCAGGAGGATGTCCCAATTCCTCCCCTCTGTAACATCTGCTTTACGGGTTTGATTAAATCACTCGACGAGCCCGTCGATCTGGGGGTGGTAGACGGACGCCTTTAGGTGTTTTACCTGCAACAGCCGACACAGATCAAACTGAAGAGGAGCAGCAGCTGTTTCGCAATATTGCGGGAGGTGGCTTTGCAGAGGGGTACCGCCTCGGGGTGAAGGGTGGCATAGTCCAGGATGACAAGTATGTACTCGTGCCCCCGGGCGGGTTTGGGAAGTGGTCCTACGAGGTCCATGCCTAACCCTCTCGAAGGGAATGCCTATGATGGGCAGAGGGATAAGAGGTGCTGGCGGGGGCCTTTGTGGGGCGGTACGCTGGCGCTGAGGGCATTGCTGACAGAAGCTCCGGACCTCCGCTTCTGCTCCTGTACAAAATTCCCCTGCCGGTTCACCTGGTGAAATACAGAAGACATTGGGTTAGAATGTGTGTGTGGCTTACCTTGCACGGTGGCGTCTCTGTCGTTCTGTGCCAAGAAGGCTTGCCGGGCTCGGCTCTCCTTCATGCGCTGAGGTGTCTTGCTGAACCCTAGCGCTGGGTTGGTCGGGAAACCTGGCCAGTCTCTCCGGAGGAGCAGGGGCACCGGGAGATCGGGAATAACGCCAAATTGGAGGGGCCAGACCCCAGCTTTACTCCGGATCTTGACCTTGGCCGCAGGGACTTCCCAGGTATCCCTGTGGATGCAGGTTATGGTGATGGCCCCGCTCCGGCTAAAACCTTTGGGTAGGACTGTCGGTCGGGTGAGGGTCAATGGTCCAGCAAGGCGGTGACCGGGTTCCCCTCGACCCACACAGTCAGGGTAGTGGCTTTCGGTGGGTTTCGGTTGGAGGGTGCACCCCGCCAACCACGGCTTTCGGACCTTCTCGGTCGGCTCTAGTTCCTGCTCTGTGGGCATGGGTTCATCCACTGGTGCCTTGCGGACAGGTGAACTCCGGAGGGTCCTCCAGGTGCCTGGACTGCGCTGCTGGTCGGACCGGTGGGGCAAGACCCCTAGGGCGGACTGGGGGTCACTGTTCTCCCTGGACGAGTTCCAGGGTGGCCAGTGCGCGCTCCAGGGCAGTCAGGAGCTCCTGGGGTGTCTGGCGGAGCACAGACATACAGGAGGCCGTTTCTCAGGTGATAAAGGGGGGTTGCTTTTATTTTCTTTGTATTTGTGTTTTAGGGGTGTGGGTGTGCCGTAAGCAGCGGCCTTGTCTGGGTCCGAGTCGTCTGTGAGAGAGGGAGAGAAATTGAACACGTGCGCGCTCACACACACACAGAGTGAGAGAGGGCGATTCGAAAATGCCGAAAAAAAGGTCAAACAAATGATGGGTGTTGGGGAGAAGCGACGCGAAAATACTTCTCGAGGTACTTCTCACCTGAGATACTTCTCTTCGGACGAGTGGAGGAGTGGCCTCTTGTACTCTTCCCTCGTCTGCTGGATGGTGGATTTTTCCCAGACGGTGCACCAATCGGCCGGAGGTGTGTCGTGGCTCCGCCCTACTGTCACATGTTTTCCGGGTTGCTGTCTGTTTTGACGCGGGGCTGTCTCTTCCGTGCCTGCGCGGTAGTCAGAGAAGGAGCGATTTTACTACCTTGCGCGCTGGCTGTCGGTCCGTCGCGACAGTGTGTGTAACGTCAGGGCTTTGTGTGGGTCGTGTGTGTGTGTGTGTAACCTCAGGGCTTTGTGTGGGTCTGCAGTGTGTGTAATGTCAGGGCTATTTGTGGGACTGTAGTGTGTGTGTACCGTCAGGGTTTTGTGTGGGTCTGTAGTGTGTGTGTGTGTCTGCGTGTGTGTGTAATTTCAGGAATATGTGTGGGTCTGTAGTGTGTGTGTGTGTGTGTGTGTGTGTGTGTGTGTGTGTGTGTGTAACGTCAGGGTTTTGTGTGGGTCTGTAGTGTGTGTGTGTGTGTGTGTAACGTCAGGGTTTTGTGTGGGTGTGTGTTGTGTGTGTGTGTGTGTGTGTGTGTGTAATGTCCGGGCTATGTGTGGGACTGTTGTTGTGTGTGTGTGTGTGTGTGTGTAATGTCAGGGTTTTGTGTGGGCTTGTAGTGTATTGTGTGTGTGTGTGTGTGTGTGTGTGTGTGTAATGTCAGGGTTTTGTGTGGGCCTGTAGTGTATGTGTGTGTGTGTGTGTGTGTGTGTGTGTGTGTGTGTGTGTGTGTGTAATCTCAGGGGGTTGTGTGGGTTTTTTGGGGGGGGTTTTTTTTTTTTTGTGTGTGTGTATAATGCCAGGGCTTTGTGTGTGTGTAGTGGTGAAGCATTTCCAGGAGTACGTGGAACCAGGAAGCAGTGTGGACGCAGTGCCCCAGAGGAGAAATGCAGAATCGGAGGAGGAGAGTGTGGTGCTTCCTCTGGGTGACAACACACTCACACACAACCTGGGCATCCCTCTAGTGGTGCTGTGTACCAAGGTAGGACATGCCTCACGCACGCCTGCTACAAACCAGGAACTCAGTAAAACTACATTCAGGTACCTTCATCTCCTACAAGGGTCAAGATAAAAGCTTCTTTCCCCACAGTGTGATGCTATCAGCACTTTGGAGAAGGAGCACGATTACAGAGACGAGCACTTCGACTTCATCCAGTCGCACATCCGACGCTTTTGTCTGCAGTGTATCCTTCACAGCCGAGCTTTCGTAAATCTTTCAGCCATGTGCATACGATTTATATACACACACATGCGCGCACACACACACAGTCATAAATCCAGTGATCGATGGTCAGAAGGTTGTAGGATTACAGTTCCTCCTGCTGCAGTAGATTACAGCATGATCTAGAGATCTAGCATGATGTTCCTCAGGTAGAGCAGGTTCTTGGTGTGTTCTGCCCCTTGACTCATGTCTCCTCATGCTCACCCAGACGGCGCAGCACTGCTCTACACATCCATGAAGGAGAACAAAAATCTAGACTTGACATACAAATACCTCATCCACAGGTTATACGGTTTCCCGTTCCACTTCCCCGCCCAGGTGGTAGAGAAGGATTCGGTGTTTATGTAAGTTCTTCAGACTTCAGACTATGATGTGCCGTGTTTAGAGTTCGCAGAAGAACGGCAGGTTTGGGGCGTGGGTCAGAGCACGTCCGCTGTAAAGCACGGTGTACATGGTTTGCGTTGTTTTTCCAGTCCATCCGGATGGGACAACGAGAAGAAGATCGCCATCCTACACGAAAACCTCCAGAGCATCAAAGCAGACGACAGCTTTGAAGATGTAATAGTGAAGCCCCCGGTTCGGAAGGTCCGACTCTCTACCGTCACCACCGATGGAACTCACTTCGTTATTAGTATCGTCTTTTAAATACAAATAACTAAAACATCTCTCTCTCCGTCATGCTGTGTTCCAGTTCGTGCACGAGAAGGAAATCCAAGCAGAAGATGACCAGGTGTTTCTCGTGAAGCTGCAGGTAATCATGCTCATAAATTCACAAACCCCTTGCAGGATGTGCAGAGTGTTGGTGTGTGTGTATTAATGCGAGTGTTGGTGCTGAGCCGCTTCCCCTGTCTGATCTGGTTCGTAGGCTCTGTTAGCCAAACAGCCTGCAGCGACTGCCGGGAGGCCCGTGGTGAGTACTCCCTCCTCCAGGATTCACCGTTTCTGTGTTTATTCGTGTGTATTTGTGTTAACCTGACCATTGTACTCTGTGTGTGTGTGTGTGTGTGTGTGTGTGTGTGTGTGTGTGTGTGTGTGTGTGTGTGTGTTAGGACACCTCGAACAGAGCTCCCACCGGTTCCCCGAGGACGACCAATCGCTCCGCAGCCGCTAACGTGGCTAACGTCATGCCCATGCAATCAGGTACCAAGAAGATTGATCCCAACATGAAAGGTGTGTACGAGGGCTGTGCCTCTAGGACGCATGCTCTCTTCTCTTCTCCTTTTGTTTCCTCTCTCTCTCTCTCTCTCTCTCTCTCTCTCTGTGTCATTCAGTCCAGGCACTGGAGACCAGGAGGAGTCATGCTTTTAGTGAGTGTGGATGGGATGGACATCAGGAAGCGCACTCCTCCTTTTAAATCTGCTTTCTATCATCTATTTAAACCTTTCCCCTGTTTTCCTTTCTTTCTCTTTTTATTTATTTATTTATTTTTAACTCTTGAGATGCACAGTGAATAGTCTGGAGAGCACAGCTGGGGTACTGTAGGTCGTGTAGAAGGATCTCAGCTTGTTTGTGTCTTCTCCATGTGGCAGGAGGTCAGACCAGTGAGGGCGTGCTGGCTAACTTCTTCAACAGCCTCCTGACTAAGAAAGCAGGTTCTCCTGGGCCGGGCCAGCCCTCGGGAGGTGGCAGCAACACTCCTGGAACAGTGCGCAAGTCTGGTAGGAACCACCACGTTACACATCCACACGTCTTTCTACATCACTTCATCTAAAAACGCAGCACAGAAAACTCCTTACCTTTTCAGCAGAGTTCCTGTTAGCCGGTACATACTGGTTTTCCATAAAACATCATAACTGTCTGACGGAACGTCCGGTTAAAATATCAACACGATGCAGACATGCGCCAGGACAAGTAGCTTCACAGTCACATTTATATCAAGTCTCTGTCTGCGCAGATATATATATACACTGCTCAAAAAAATAAAGGGAACACTTAAACAACACAATGTAACTCCAAGTCAATCGCGCTCCTGTGAAATCAAACTGTCCACTTAGGAAGCGACACTGATTGACAATCAATTTCACCTGCTGTTGTGCAAATGGAATAGACAACAGGTGGAAATTATAGGCAATTAGCAAGACACCACCAATAAAGGAGAGGTTCTGCAGGTGGTGACCACAGACCACTTCTCAGTTCCTATGCTTCCTGGCTGATGTTTTGGTCACTTTTGAATGCTGGTGGTGCTTTCACTCTAGTGGTAGCATGAGACGGAGTCTCCAACCCACACAAGTGGCTCAGGTAGTGCAGCTCATCCAGGATAGCACATCAATGCGAGGTGTGGCAAGAAGGTTTGCTGTGTCTGTCAGCGTAGTGTCCAGAGCATGGAGGCACTATCAGGAGACATGGAGGAGGCCGTAGGAGGGCATCAACCCAGTAGCAGGACCGCTACCTCCGCCTTTGTGCAAGGAGGAGCACTGCCAGAGCCCTGCAAAATGACCTCCAGCAGGCTACAAATGTGCATGTGTCTGGTCAAACGGTCAGAAACAGACTCCATGAGGGTGGTATGAGGGCCCGACGTCCACAGGTGGGGGTTGTGCTTACAGCCCAACACCGTGCAGGACGTTTGGCATTTGCCAGAGAACACCGAGATTGGCAAATTCGCCACTGGTGCCCTGTGCTCTTCACAGATGAAAGCAGGTTCACACTGAGCACATGTGACAGTCGTGACAGAGTGGAGACGCCGTGGAGAACGTTCTGCTGCCTGCAACATCCTCCAACATGACTGGTTTGGCGGTGGGTCAGTAATGGTGTGGGGTGGCATTTCTTTGGGTTGCCGCACAGCCCTCCATGTGCTCGCCAGAGGTAGCCTGACTGCCATTAGGTACCGAGATGAGATCCTCAGACCCCTTGTGAGACCATATGCTGGTGCGGTTGGCCCTGAGTTCCTCCTAATGCAAGACAATGCTAGACCTCATGTGGCTGGAGTGTGTCAGCAGTTCCTGCAAGAGGAAGGCATTGATGCTATGGACTGGCCCGCCCGTTCCCCAGACCTGAATCCAATTGAGCACATCTGGGACATCATGTCTCGCTCCATCCACCAACGCCACGTCGCACCACAGACTGTCCAGGAGTTGGCGGATGGTTTAGTCCAGGTCTGGGAGGAGATCCCTCAGGAGACCATCCGCCACCTCATCAGGAGCATGCCCAGGCGTTGTAGAGAGATCATACAGGCACGTGGAGGCCACACACACACTACAGAGCCTCATTTTGACTTGTTTTAAGGACATTACATCAGAGTTAGATCGGCCTGTAGTGTGGTTTTCCACTTTGATTTTGAGTGTGACTCCAGATCCAGACCTCCATGGGTTGATCCATTTGATTTCCATTGATCATTTTTGTGTAATTTTATTGTCAGCACATTCAACTATGTAAAGAAAGGAGTCTTCAATCAGATTATTTCATTCATTCAGATCTAGGATGTTATTTTAGTGTTCCCTTTATTTTTTTTGAGCAGTGTGTGAGTGTGTGTGTGTGTGTGTGTGTGTGTGTGTGTGTGTATATATATATATATATATATATATATATATATATATATATATATATATATTTTCTTCCCATGCTTCTCCTGTAACATGTACCTGATGTACACTTAGTATTATATCTCTGGGTCAGGAGGCGGGGTTCAGGCTGATTACAACTCAAAAGGCCTTTTTATTCTCTCTATTTTTACTTTCACTTTTCAGTAGACTCATTCAACCACACACAAAAACCTCTCTTCTTTTTTTTTTTTTTCTTTTCTTTTTTTTTTTTTTTTTTTTTTTTTTTCTTTTTTTCTCTCTCTCTCTCTCTCTTTCTCTCTCTCTCTCTCTCTCTCTCTCTCTCTTTACAGTAGACACTGAATCATAAACAGTCTCACCGTAAACTCGGTCTAATCCAACACAGGTTAGAATCTCGTGTTACCTGCAGATTCGACCCGCCTCCTCTGTGTCTGCAGCTGACGCTTGACCCCGCCCCCACAATCACATCTAATATGCATAGTCCAAAATGTTACAGTGCAGAATGAACCGCTAAACGTTTTCATTAACAACGTTTTGGGGAAACACCGTCTATATTTCAGTTCAGGCCGAAACCTGATTTGATTTTTTCAGCATTTTCAGCTAGAGTTGATCTGCGGTGACGTCCGGCAGGTTTTATCCCGTCTGCCTCACAATGACCCCACCATGACCCCACCTCAGCTGTGTGAAGGTTTTTCATTATGATGATCTGCACCATTGCGTTTTGTCCTCATGTTCATCCATGTTTTTGTTTCTCTACTCTCCTCCTCCTCCTCCTCCTCATCTGCTCCTCCTCCCCACTTCATACCAGATTTCTGACATCAGCAACGGTAAAGAGAAACAAAAACAACCCTTTACTGCATGTTCCTCAGTGCAGGAAAACACTCACCGAATCAACCTGTCGTGCAAACACACACAACGATGCCCCGGCGCTTCTAGCTACTGCGGCGTGTATAAGACACGGTGTTACCATAGTAACCGGGATTACTGTAAATGCGTTGAGAATTAATTAACACCTTGCGTTCTGAATGACGCGCTGGTACACCTGCAGTTTTCCTCACACCCGCTGACGCTAACACGCCGCTTACCTGCGGTCACATGACTGTCGAGCTGCTTTGAGTGCGCTTCCAATTATTAACCCATCCACTGCAGCTTCATTTAAAGGGTATGGTCTAAAGGTAAAGTAACGGTATCCCACAATGCCTGGACCATAAATGTTTTCCCCCCCATCTAATGAGTGACTGCCAAATACATATATATATGTGTGTCTGTGTGTTTATTGGTCCATATGTGTTTCTCCTCACTAACATGTGTTGGTAACCTGTTTAACACTGTCTTTCATGGTGTGTGTGTGTGTGTGTGTGTGTGTTAGCCCGGGGATGCTGGCCACGTTAAGGTGTGTTCATGCAGACCTCGTGTGCATACAGAGCTTTCCCTCAGAACGCACGAGCCGTTCGTCCTCTGCATGAACCCGTCCGCACACTTGTGTTACTGTACCTTATCTTCCCGTAACGTATCTTCAGCTCCACGTTTCTAACCGAAGAAGACTTGTGTTTACTCCGTGTAAGAGAAAGGAACCTTCTGCAAGTATGGAAACACAAGTGTGCACTCAACCGTGCTGGACCCGAGTGTGTTCTGTGTGAAGCCACAGGTTCAGCAGGACGAACCCAGCATGGCTTTTCCTTCAGCTGCTAATTCAGTGTTTTGAGTTAAGGATTTATTTTCTGATGTGTGTGTGTGTGTGTGTGTGTGTGTGTGAGAGAGAGAGAGAATTGGCTGCAGGAAGGCGTTTCTGTGTTGATACGGTGCAGTGGAATCACACCAGCTGACCCACTGAACCCCCGGGCCTGATTTAATCAGTCTTTTAACATATATACATAGAATGTGATTCATATGGTGATTTACATTTAGCCACGCCCACAAAACTCCATAAAAGGAGAAATACACCAAGAGCCCGCTGAAAACGGTAAAAATGACTAATAAACGGTGAAAGAGTGGCGTGCGTGTGGAAAAACAACGCAAACCGTGTACACCCAACAACATCGTTTGTATATTAAAGTGCATGGAAGCTCCTGGAGTCTGAGCACGTTGTCCTGTCCGGCTCTGCTGAATTTACCGCCTGCATAACTTTTATTATATTTGCATGTTTGCATCTTCTTAACACATTGACTATCCTCTGTCCATAATTCTCTTTATTTTTTTAGTTGTTAATGTAGAATAGAACAGTTTTCATCATATTATTATTATTATTATTATTATTATTATTATTATTTTAAAAATCATTTTTAACCATTACTTTCATGTATCCCTGTTAAGGAACAGCCCCTAGTGTAGATACAGCAACATCTGGAGGGGTTTAACCTGCACATTTTGTGTAATTACGTGTGCGTGTGAGAGACTTTGACAAGTAAAGTCTTTATGCTTCTGCTGATTTTATGGATAATTCACTTTGGTACATTTTAGAAAAATATATATATATATATATATATATATAAATAAATAAATAATATATGGTGAGGTACAAAAGTAGGTGAGTGCTTGATAGAATTCCGTAACTTGACTGAGTGTGTGTGTGTGTGTGTGTGTGTGTGTGTGTGTGTTTCAGGATCTAAGTTGGGTTTGACCGATGTCCAGGCGGAGCTCGACCGAATCTCCAGCAAGTCGGACCTGGATCATTCCGCCCCCAATGCGACCACTCCCCCTGCTGAAAACGACGAATCCTGAAAAAGAAGCAGGATGACTCGGCCGACAGAACCCCCCGCGTGGCCCGCTCTGCCCCCTTCTCCTACATCCTTTCTGACCTAAGCTCTGTCCGTCTGTCTTCCGCGCCCCGAAAGAAGGATTGACCCACGTTTCCGACGAGACCAGTGACTCAGCGCTGCATGTAGAGCCGACTGCCACACCATTTCTGTTTACACACACACACACACACACACACACACACGGCCCCACCCCCAATCCCAGTTTATCTGTATGTATAATGAATAGAGAGGTCATGAAGAGGGTGAAAAGGAACAGTAATGGAGGGGTTGCAGGACGTACAGTGTGTGTGTGTGTGTGTGTGTGTGTGTGTGTGTGTGGTTACGAATGTGAGCTAGGGTTTCTCGTCACTGTCGTCGTTCTGATTCGATTCGTCCAGGATGTCCGGAACGTTCTGTTCTGTTTTCACGTGAACACTACACACAAGTGCAGACACTAAAACCTGTGTTTGTGTTTCGCTTATTAAAGCTCACGGAGCGTTTTCAGTTTACAGCAAAACCACCAAGACGTTTAGAGCGTCGTCTCTGATCGGTGTGTGTTTTCTTCTCCGCATAATGAACGGACGCACTACAACCAGCAGAGTTCTTCTCTGTACACTAGTTCTGGAGCTTACTTCTGTGTGTGTGTGTGTGTGTGTGTGTGAGTGAGTGAAGAAAGCGGTGGTATGTAGTGTGGATGTAGAACCGGAGGAGGGTAGGTAGGTGGTAGTGTGTGTGTAGTCTGTAAACAGCGAGAGAAAGTGAACTCCCAGGGCATGAGGAAGAGTAGGAAGGGCATGCGAGATCAGAAGTCACTCTATCCTGTTCGAATTGTACAGTCGCTCATGTCCAACATCTGGGTGGGTGGTGGAGTTAAAAATAAAATGGAAAAAAAAAAACAAAGTCCTGTAATTTCACAAGATGTAGTCGCATTTCTCCGGATCAGGTCTGTAAGCATTCTATTAAAGTTGTATTTATTGGGAATGATGGGCTGATTGGTGTTATTGTGTGTTAGTATGGATGATTATCTCACACACACACACACACACACACCTTTTCACTCTGTCTGTCCGTGTCTGATCTAATACCGACGTCGCGATCCATAATAATTCCATCATCTCGGTTATAGTTAGCGCTCGGATTTTTGCCGGTATCTGGAACACTGGATCTGAATGTATTCTGAACTAAAGATGCTTGAAAACATTATCTTTAAACATTGGTCTGTAATTATATTTATCGCGTGTTCGTTCCTCGATTCGTCTTGTGCTTCCATTTCGAGATCGAATTCAGTTTAAATTTGTGAACTGTTTCTTGCATTTGACTACTGTTTAATATTGTCCGCTGTAATAGTACTGGGAGACCACAGGGGGGCGGTAGAAATTATCCTGTGAGTATAATTCCTCTCCATCAAAAATAGAATTATAAGATGATACATGTTATTACAGTTACTCCGTAGTCATGTGATGAATGCTCTAATGGTCACATCCATGACATCCAATCAAATTATCCTGTCTTTCACAAAACTGCATCCACTCAGTCATGCGTCAGTGCGCATCTTACTACGTCGTTTATCGCCAGCACAAGGCTATATGACGAAATAATATAGCCTCAATGCTTAATGTAGATGTCTCGAAGCTGTAACTGCCAACTACAGCTTCATAACAAAGTTCTAACGTCGGACATTTGTGCTGCTGGAATAACATTTTCAAAACATTGAATAATACTGATCCTTTATTGTATACAGTAGATTCCCACTGGCGATGTCTGGCCCAGCGGTGGCGCTGTCGTCTCAGTTATTGATTAAGAATGAAGGCTATCCAAGGAAGAACATCCACTTTAGTGTATCTGTGCGGTACAATCCACAGGAATCTGATGGTGATGCTCAGGCTGTCCATGCAGGACAATGTATGTGGTCCTTGTAGAAGTACTTCTGTCTTAGGATTAAGTAGGTATAAGTTACTCGGCGTCCAGCCTAAAGACCAACTAACATCCTTCATACATTCCTCAGCTTTATTAAGCTGGTGTCTCTCATCTGATGTAGCACATGTAAAGGAAAAAAAGCAGTGGGCCTAAAACAGAACCTTGTGGAACACCAAACTTTACCTCAGTATGCATAGAGAATAACGATCTGATCACGATCAGTCTAATGAAGACCTGAGCCAGGAGAGGACTGTTCCCTTAACTACTCAAACATTTTCTAATCTATCAAGGAGAATAGTGTGATCTATAGTATCAAAAGCTGCACTAAGGTCGAGTAACAAGCAGAGAGACACAACCCTGATCAGAGGTCAGTAGAAGGTCATTTACTACTTTAACTAACGCTGTCTCTGTGTTATGATGAGGTCTAAATCCTGACTGATACATTTCATGAATGTTATTCCTATCTAAGTACGAACATAACCGCTTTGCTACAACCTTTCCTAAAATCTTAGAGATGAAGGGGAGATTCGATATAGGTCTATAGCTGGACAGTCGACGAGTTGAGATTGGGTTTTTAATCAGGGGATTAATAACTGCTAGTTTAAAACATTCTAATCCGAGCTGTTTATTAAACGGAGCGGATCCTGAGACGATGCCTTCACGCCCCTATACGTTTACTCGTACAGCAGTCCTGTATAAAGCCGAAGACTTGAT
>CM022769.1:25837288-25857288 GCA_012411365.1 Ameiurus melas | reverse complement strand
GTTTAAAGGCCCATTTCTATTGGAAGGGTATTTGTGGCAGTGTATGCAGGTGATATGTGTCATGATGTTGGCGTCTTATATGTCGTCTGAGGAAAATTTGGATTAGAGGCCTTCACAGAGGAAAAAAGTAATTCAATACATTCTTGACCTGAGAGCAAAATTCCACACACTGGGTGAATTAACAGGAGAATTTGCTACAGCATAGGAATGTCAATCCTGGCTCTATGATTGGGGTGCTACTCTTGAGTTTCAAGTGCTCGATTTTACTACCCATGTTGAGTTCCAAATTACTCGCAAAGTGGCAATGCCCCTTTGAGGTCACACAGTAAGTAGGGGAAGTCGACTAAGAGGTCAGGGGCTCCTAAACCTCCTAAAACCAATGAAGGATGTCTGTCCCTGTATACGTCTGTCCTTGCATTTGACTGTGCACCACAAAGAGACTACTCCAGGGGTGACTAGACCAAAGAGTAGGTGAGGCACTTTCTGCAGCTGGCTATTATTGCAGGTTTGCACCCGACTATTCAGACGCCACCAACCCTCTGACTGACCTCACTAAAAGTGAGTGCTAGATCTGGTCAAGGTGCCAACGTGCTTTTACTCGGGTGAATGCTGCACCTTGTAGTGGCCCATGGTTGCATTCTGCTGAATTATCTCTCTCTCTTTTGTATGATGCATTGGAAGTGCCAGGTGGCGGAGGAGGAGGAGGAACGCCCAATGCTGTATATCAGAAGAGCAGGTAGAGCACAACAGAGAAGATGTGCCTGGCCTATTGGTTGGACCATAACAGATCAGACCACAGCCCATTCCAGTGGCTCCACCGCATTAGGGAAGTCAACACACAGATCACCTGTTGGGATCTGGCACTTCAGTCGTTCAAGTTTGAGGTGTATTACAGACTAGGGGCTGTGGCAGAAATCGGGAGGGAGTCCGTTTCAGGCCGGATGTCTCCCCGGGCTTGAGTCAGGCAGTGGGAGTGTGTGGTTGAAGGGATATGGTCAAGTGAAATTTGCGAACCGGGGGACACCTATAGTTGAAGTAGTGTTTTTTGTATTTCAGTGAGTGTCGGGGGAAAGAAAGGGCAGAAAAGGCACTGACACGAGAGCAGAAAACGTGTGTTTGTGTTGTTGTGTTGATGTCCTCATTTCCCTTCGTTATCCACCAGGGTGTCACAGCCTGATTTGAGCATGAAGCACAGGGTTTTAATGCACATGTCCATACCATGAGGACATAGACCAGGAATTAACAGGAGCAAAAGCTCTAAGCGATTTCAGCCAGGCTTAAAAACTGCCTAGTAGAGCGAGCCAAGCCTCCACAAACCTTTCATTAAATGGGTCACAAATAACAGGTTTCCAGCATACCTTAATTCACTGCAAACAAACTCGCGGCACTGGGCTGCGCCGTACTCTCGAGAGCACAGAGGTGTAAGAAAGCCGCTATTTGAGTCTTTTTAACGGCTCTCTCGCTGTAGCACACAGGGTATGACTACATCACCGCTGGCAGGCAAGGCTTTCATTTAACAACCAAGGGGAACTAATAAAAACTACATTATTTATTTTCTCCTACTGTTGGCTCTGCAATTTAGGAAAAAGTCATAAACTCATTCTCATTACAGAAACAGAGAAGAAAGAAAACGTACTGCTGAGATTATGGTGCCAGGGTGAATTCATCTGACTTTTTCTACACTTTTATACTATACTTTTGGACTATACTTTTAAAATACTTTACTACAGAGTTGATTTTAAACGTTTGAATGTTTGAAACCATTAAAACACTGTCCGTTACTGAATACAGGGCTCACTTATAACACCCCCCCCCTTAGGGGGGGGGGGGGTTCCCCCCCCCCCTCCCTTTCCCCCCCTGGGGGGGGGGGGGGGAAAGAAACTCGAGGACTTCCCAGCTTTCCTTTTTTTTTCCCAGCTGGGATGTCATACACCTGTAAAGGCAAGTCAGAAACACAGTATTGATCATCAGTGTAGGCACTCCCGTCATTCTGGATATCAGAGGGAGATCTAAAAGACACTTACCCCTTGAGTTCGCATCGGAGGCACATCATAGAGGTCTTGAGAGTTGCCGGGTGCAGGGTTATAACTGTACGTCTGTCCAACTCGTGTCGGGGTCGTCACCTTCACAACACATGGAGAAGAAACGACGTCAAAATTTAAAAGTCGAATTTGTTTTAGAACATTATATTCAATAATAGAATAGGAAAGATATTCCTAATGCCCCTGTACTCCACCCCTCACCTCAGGTGGAAGCCTGTAAGCTCCCACCGCAGCCAGATAATTCTCGTGTTAGCAAAAATCGTAGGGGTCAAGCCAAATTTAAATGGCCTCACTGCAAGAAAAGCCACTACTTGTAGTGTTTGTAATGAGAAAGGAACTCTGAGAGCAGGGTGATGGGTGATTGCTCCGAGACCTAGGAATTCTACACCGTCTTCCTGATGTGAGCAGTGTAACGTCTTTATTTACAAGCTAACTGATATCTGGTTTCCTCCTCTGGTTGGTTGCTCAATCAGACAGATGGAAGAATGTTCGGAATGTTCCACTAACGTGCCACATGCCACTATTACCATCCTGGAACACTGAGTTCATTTAAAGGACTTGAAAATATGAAGCACATGTGCTATAGGACTGTCACGGCTTACCGAGCAGGAAGAATCCTAACAGGGTTTTTTAAGGGGGCTAAACAATGTTCATTTCCACAATCATGATGTAATGACACACAGACGAGCGTCGTTTCACACGCACATGCAGCAGCAGAGGAGACGGCGTCCAGATGGTGTTAATAACCATGAGCGTCACATACATGCTTCAACTGTGTTTAGGTGCACATCAATAACATGCCTACATATAAAGCATCGCTGGGGAATGGTGAGGTCAGCACAGACCACCAACGCCTTCCATTCCTTCCTCTGAAATCACCTTTACTTCAGAGGCTGAACCAGAACCAGACAAAATAACATCAGGAAACTACCTCCATGGCAGACCCAAACATGACTGGATTTATCTACAGAATCAACACTCCTCCCTCCTCAAATCAGAGAAGAACCGAGACACCCCATGAATTGACATGGATTGATTAGATGTACTGAGTGGATGGATGGATGGATGGATTGATGGATCAGCTGAGTGGATGGATGGATGGATGTATTGAGTGGATGGATGGATGTATTAAGTGGATGGATGTATTGAGTGGATATATCCATCCATCCTCTCTCCCTCCCTCCCTCTCTCTCTCTCCCCCTCCCTCCCTCTCTCTCACTCCCTCTCTCTTTCTCTCTCTCTCCCCCTCCCTCCCTCCCTCTCTCTCTCCCCTCCCTCCCTCTCTCTCCCTCCCTCCCTCCCTCCCTCCCTCCCTCTCCTCCTCCTCCTCCCTCCTCCCTCTTCCTCCCTCTCTCCTCCCCTCCCTCCTCTCTCTCCCCTCTCTCCCTCCCCTCCCTCTCCCTCCCTCCCTCCCTCCCTCCCTCCCTACTCTCTCCCCTCCCCCCTTTCTCCCTCTCTCTCTCTCCCTTCCCTTCTCTCTTTTCTCTCTCTCCTTCTCTCTCCTTCTCTCTCTCTTTCCTTCTCTCTTTCTCTCTTTCTCCCTTTTTTTCCCTCCCTCCCCCCCCCCCCCCCCCCCCCCCCCCCCCCCCCCCCCCCCCCCCCCCCCCCCCCCCCCCCCCCCCCCCCCCCCCCCCCCCCCCCCCCCCCCCCCCCCCCCCCCCCCCCCCCCCCCCCCCCCCCCCCCCCCCCCCCCCCCCCCCCCCCCCCCTCTTCCCCCCCCCTTCCCCCTTTTAAACCCAACCAAAACACCACCAAAAACACCACCAAAAAAACCACAAAAAAAAAAAAAAAAACACAAAAAAACAAAAAACACAAAAAAAAAAAAAAAAACAAAAAAAAAACACAAAACACACAAAAAAATATATAAATATAAAAGTGAATGTATTAATAAAGAAATACACATACTAATAAATTCTCTCTCTCTCTCTCTCTCTCACACACACACACACACACACACACACACACACACTAATCCTTCTCTCACACTGAAGTTCCACTGTTTACTCTCTCTTAGCACCTCTCTGCCATTTGAATCTGCTAATCATCAGGGTGTGTACATGCTGCCCCGGCTGACCGTTGCCCCGGGGTGATTACGGAGCCGCCTGAGAGGACAGAGTAAACGTGATGCTAAACGTACGCGTGATGGGTCACGTGACTTGTCTTAGGGCAGAAACACTGCAATGCCCAAAACGATTCAGGATTAAGACTTTTCAGAGTTGGGTGTAAGCTTATCTCGGCTAATAACTCGATCAGCGGTTCAGTGACTTCATGAAAACTGCCATGAAGCGCTGACTCGCGTGACCCATGAACATAAATATCAGTATCGTTGTACCCAAGAGGTTTATTAATGATGTTTAGGAGTAAGTATAATGCACACACTCATAACCAGTGGGAGGATAGGATTACTGCTACTGCATTATGATATTATTCTGTATTATAACTCTGGCTTTGCGTGAGTCCAGGGCAGGAGCGGATTCAGGAAGTGCTGCGCTCACATTTACTCTACTCTAGAGTTCAATAAAATACAATACACCTCTTTGTCAGAGAACTCAATAGCGGTGATAACAGCAGCTTCGTCATTATAAAAACACTCAGGCCAGCTATCTGTCTTCATATGAAGCTATATAAACCCTCGTTTATTACTGCGTACTTCATAGAATCGAATTCCCAAATGACCTGCGTGTAGAAATGAAGAACTGCCCTCATGGCAAACGGAACAATATCCATTTCTCATTTACACGTGAACGAGGACGCACTACTAGTTTTGACTAGTTTTCCTTTACATCTTGTCCATGACTAAACCGTAAACACCGACACATCTATGGAGAATGCATTCCTATATCAGATCGTTAAGTGTTATGTGGTTCATGAAGATCATTCTCATTTGAACTGACCTCATCTAACCTTAGCAGAGAGACAACTGTTAGGAGAACTCCAGCCACAAGTTAAAATACTAGTGACCCGACACACCCACTCAGAGAAAAAAGCACTTTCGCTGATGTTTCTACGTGCAATAGGCCTGAAAAGAATCCTCAGATCTGTGAAACTGGAAGTGATATTATTTGGTAAATGTGCACTTATATAGCTTTACACTGAGTCTCATTCACCCATTCACACACACCAATGGTAGCAGAGCTGCCATGCAAGGCGCTAGCTTGCCATCGGGAGCAACTTGGGGTTCAGTGTCTTGCCCAAGGACACTTCGGTATGTGGAGTCACCCGGGCCGGGAATCGAACCGCCAACCCTACGATTAGTGGACAATTAGTGGACATATATATTCTGCCTCTTTATCAGAACAGACGTTGTTGTTGTGCTGCGGTTTCCGTCGGCGTGACGTTTGGATCCGGCCCCAACCTCGTACCCGCTCTATTTAAATAACACTCGGGACAGATCAGGGCTATTAATATACCAGTCCTATTAACACGCAGGCAATTAAGTGCCAAATCTTCAGAGACCTCGGATATGGTCTGGGCCATAAAACAACAAAAAAAACCCCAAAAACGTGTAAAGCCCCCGTGCTATTATTTATTTCCTATTGCATGAATACAAAGAGCTTTATATGTCCGAGTCATTGCGGCTGGGATAGGATTGGGTGGGGCGGGGGGGCGTTCTTTAAACGACTCTATTCAGTTACCTTTATCTGAACAGGTTTGCTTTTTGAAAAAGAAACCATGTGAAAATAGTTTGTCCCCCCCCCCTCCATGTTTATAACGGGTTTATCGCCTCCATGTGTATGCGGAGAGCCGAACTCTGCGCGACGAGGGGAAGTTCTACGAGGACGTAGCCATGTTTATCTGATCTTCATCATCGGAGAGGAGTCTGACTGAAGCTGTAACACGAGTGGACTTTTATTATCGTCGTCCCTCTATGTAGCTTACGAGCGCAGACGCGTGACGCTTTTCCACAGAGAGGCGCGCCTACTTACAACCGATGCTTTATTACTCATAAATCTTTAAGATAACAACGTACATATACGAGACGCCAGTCTTTGCCCTCAGCATGCCCGGGTCGGAGGAAATATAACCGGACGTGAGCAGAACTGATAACACGTTCGTCTGATCCACGACTCACTGAGAAGACTTGCTGAGTAACACGGATTTTAAATCAATAACTTTGAACGAGTTTGTCTTGTGCCTACACAATACTGTATAACGACAATGAGAGATATATATATGCACATGACAGTAAGGAATAATAATGATGCGACTAGTATCGGTGTAATAAAATCATAACCGATGATGGAGAACCTTCCAGAGGTTCGGCTCAGCTCCGGTCTCCATCTGAGGCTTTAACTGAAGGTACAGATGCATGCGTGTATGAGATGTCGTTATAATCACGGCACGAAGCCACAGGGTTCAAAGAAGGAAAAACACCACGTGGATCTGGAGGTACGTTTTAAAGACCCGAGAGCGAGTTCTTTATCGTGCTGATGCAGGAACTCTGAGACAGGAAATCTTTGTCAAACCCACGCCTAGGTAATACTTCTTAGATTAACTCTGGAGTTGTCAGACCTTCTCCAAAACAGCACGCTTATACGCTAGCTGGTGGCACACCCTCTTACCTCATGCGTGCCATGGCTGGTAAACTGCAGTGGAAATAAGTGCTCCCCTTTAGTGGCTGCCTGAACACCACATACAGCGAAAAAAATAGCAATTTGGGCTTTGAAAACACTCGAAAACTCTCCCATTTGAAAGTTTTACGGAAAACCAGAAAGACTACAATTTAATTTACAAGCACGACGTTATGTCCAACATCCACAAGAACTAAAGCGCTGCTTCTGCCATAACGCGCAGCAGCAGAAATTACAGCCAGAGACACGGCGAGGACGCATCGGGTCTTCTCTGGGATCTCAGAATAACGAGTAGGTCTGAGTCCTGTGTAAAAAACGCGAATCAATCCGAGTCGGTCCTGGTTTTACAGACAGGCGTGTGAATGAATGTGCGTGTGTGTGTTTAACAGAGAAACAGTTCTGAGGGTGACGGAGAGAGTAGAGCGTTCAGTAACTGAAACTGAAGGCGGATGCACGCGCTCGCAAACCTTCTCCTTCTATTCGTCGGACCCCTTGTGGTTTCGCGCTGAGACGGAGTTGTGCTGAGATGACGAAATGAGAGCTAAACATAACATGTGGCGGGGCAGGACACGCCCAGGCTGTTTCTGCTACCCGAGGCTTAGCGCGGATTTGGCCGGATACAGGCTGCGTTTCGATCCCGTTTCGTGATCTGCCTGACAGGACGGTGTAAATATAGCACGGTCCCTGCAGGCCTACTGTCGATTCAAACGCCGCTAGTCCTCTGAGGTTCGTACAGTTAAACCGTCAGTGAGAACGTCTTCAATGCCCGTTCTCAGTCATTGTACTCCATTATGATGTCCTGCTCTATTACTTACTTTGCTCGGCATTCCATCAGCTGCCAGGGCGCTCCTCTGCGGGACCTGGTACACGTCCTGGCTGGGTGGCACCTGGTAGATACCCTGTGCTTGGAGCCCCTGGGTGGGCTGGTACATGCCCTGGGGAGTTCGGGGCCTCTGTTGCTGGTGGGCCAGGTTTGGTGATAATGAGGGTGTGGATGGTGTGTTACCCTCGAACACGGGCGTGATGAGGAGCTTGAGGCGGTTGCCTGGGGCGATGCCCTGGCGCCCGTGCAGTGAGCAGAGCCACCAGCCTTCCAGGCCGCCCGTGTTCTGCTCGATCACCGTCAGGATGTCGCCTTTACGGAATGACAGCTCCTCTGGCGACTCGGGCACATTGTCATACAGTGCCTTCGCCATCTGGTTCTGCCGGGGCAAGAAGAAACGGAATGGACTTTAGGTATAATCAGCATTTATTAACACGTTATAATAACTCCATCGTAAAAGGTTATAACTAACTATTCAATCGGGACAATCGGTTCAGCGTGCTTCACTGACGCTCGCTGTAAAAAGAAACTGAACCGGATCACTGAAAGAAAAGCAACCAAAAAAAAAAAAAACGTCTCCGTGGTGTAGCCAAAATATTTATCCCGAGGCCGTCACAACAAAAACATTTTCTCTCTTAACTAATCCCAACCGCTAAGCTACTTCCTTGTATCTCCCTGCAATTTGCACAACAAATATTCACGACAGACACATGGAACACCCCGAGCATTCCTTATGCATAAACAGCTCCATGAAAAACAACGTCTTTTAATAAACAATGTGTACGAGGAAACTAAACCTCTCTGTGAGTGAAGGCTTGGTTCCCACGTGAACTTCCCTGCCTGGGCTTCGTTATCTCGGTTCAGATATGTGACCATTGTCTCACGCGAAACCACTTCGCGTAACAACCGCCTGCTCAGAAAGACGCCCGCGGGCCTCGGTGTGACCCTGTGCGCTCTACACCAACCAGCAGGAGTGATCATGTCTGCGTGGCTCACACAGCTAGATAAACCCAGACAGTACATGCTCGTTTCCTTTACCCTCCTGATGTCAAGACAAGCTGAACCTTGACCCCTGAAAATCAAACATGCATGGGACTGCAGCGATGTGTAACTCTCACCGCTTTCATGCTTTTTGGGAAGTTCGTGACTCACGTGCTTCTAAATAAAGAAGACTTTTTGTTCTGTGGTTCTTGCCTACGTGGAGAATTCCATGCTGAGCTCCATAGAAACACCGCTGAGTGCTTCACTTCTCACTGGGTGGTTTTGGCCCCAATAAACATGTGAGGATTAATGAAGACGTCATTGGGAATATGAGCTCAGAAAAAAAAATAAACAACACAAAAAACAAGCCAACGCCCCAAATTCGCTCCCTCAGACACCTGCTCGGAAAGTAGACCTCAGTGAAAACACCAACATCGTGGTTTTCTTGTGAAATGATGCAGAGTGAGAATGATCTGGCATGGTCTCACTCCGGAGGGGAGGGAGGGTGAGACAGCACGTCCACATGCCCTCGTTTCACACGAGTAAATATAGAAAATAATTATAGTAACGACGCTCATAAAGACCCCGTGGCTCGATATACTCTGCATGTGAAATGTGCCGTGAGGAAGCAAAGGACCATTCTGTTTCTTTCGGAGTCGACCACTTTAATGGTCTGCACTTATATAGCACTTTTATTCAAAGTCTCATTCAAACACCAGTGGTAGCAGAGCTGGCGCTAACTTGCCATCGGGAGCAACTTGGGGTTCAGTGTCTTGCCCAAGGACACTTCGGCATGTGGAGTCACCCGGGCCGGGAATCGAACCGCCAACCCTACGATTAGTGGACAACCCGCTCTACCACGTGATCCACAGCCGACTTTAAACTCATAACAACTTCTATCTTTCATCATAGAGGGTTCTTGAGTTGAGCTATATGGTACTTCGGAGATTAAATACGTTCTTTATGGTTCGTTATATATATATATAGTTCTTCGGAGCGGTGTATCAGTTCAAGGAGTCATTACTTACAGGTTAAAATGAACCCTACAAGGTTCTTTGTAGGACTGGTAATGACGACTCCACCCATTTCCTGTGCTGGGTGAACCAATCTCCGCCCCCACACTTATCATCAACATCCTCATGGTGTGTAAAATCCCCCTTCACCTGTAAAACCGTATGCATGACACAGTGAATGTGGCGAGCCACAGGCCTCGACCACACCACTCACAGTTTCCGCAGATAAGCTGCGAGGCATCAGCCCTGGTGACACTGACGCCTCGGCCACAAAGTTTCAAAATGATTCGGAATGCTATCTTATGACCAGCACGGTGGAGAGCAGACGGAGAGTTCTCGTTTCCTGAACACCAGAAAGACTCAAGAAGTGTTAGTTAGGGTGTAAAAACGAACAACTGAAGCGCTACAGGTTCTGAGGATTATAGCTTCGCTTTGGGTCATTACGTTTCTCCTTCTCGAGAAAAGGTTCTGAAGAACCAACCAGATCAAAAGTTCAGTGTCGGTACTTTATAAAACATCCTGTAGAGCCAGCTGCTCGGCAGACCCGCGATGTGCGGCTATCGTGCGCTACGTTAGCCGCATGCGGTTTGTGCTGAAATGGTATAGATATTGAGGAGTGCCGGCTGGAGAGATCTGAAGAAGATTCTTCATGATTATTCGAGATTCTGCCTAGTCCCTCAGGTCGTGTTCTCTCAAACGAGCTTTCACGAGAAATATCCAATCGTCCCGTCGTAATCACACCCGTCATGTAGCACAGCAGCAGGGTTTGTGTGACTCGAGCTCATCATCTCCACATGCTCCTGACCCTGACCCTGACAGAAACAACCACACAAGGGGCCAATGACTTGGAATCAGCTTACAAACTACCCGACTTCCTCATGCGTGGAGGATTCAGCAGATACCGGAAGCCATGTATTACACTGCTTCTGATATAAAATACATGTACACACACACACACACACACACACACACACACACACACACACACACACACACACGGGTGTTTCTTGTGCAGTTATTCACAGGAACAGTAAAAGATGAGTGTGAGTGAATTCGTATTTATCTTCACACAACAGTTTTTCATTATAAACTGTCTAGCATTATACAACACATAGTGCATATATGTGTGTGTGTGTGTGTGTGTGTGTCTGGGCCTTTGACACAGGGGTAACAGCGAGGCAGATCACTGGTTTAAACCTGCTCTGTGAATAGCTGTTGTTCTCACCATGAAGAATATGTGATGCCTGGAAAGAAGTGCTCTTTATGCTCAGTGACACACACACACACACACACACACACACACACACACACACACACAATGCACACAATGAGGTAAGACTATTCTTTTAGAGACAAGACCCCCACCCCCCCCCCCCCCCCAAAACCCCCCCCCCCCCCCCCACATCAAATCACATAAATCACTATCTCCAAGTGAATGAAATAGAGCAGCTAATGAGGTTCAACACCTCATAAAACACACACACACACACACACACACACACACACACACACACACACTGTTTGCCCACTCCCTTTCACCTAGTTTCAATTTATTCTTTTTCTTTCCATACCCCCCTACCCGCAGTAGCCCTGAAGCCTTTGCTTTCAGAACAATATTTGCCTTCCTCTGCGTCTTTTAGCTTAGAGCGAGCCATGCAACCTGAATCCATATAGAGAGAGAGGGAGCGAGAGGGAGAGAGAGAGAGAGAGAGAGAGAGAGTGGGACAAAGAGAGAGTAGAAAAAAAGAATCCCAGAACTTTGGTTCACCTAATCACTCTCCGTTGTGGTCGGGAAGCTATTTCTGCCACGGTTATGCAAGCCTGAAAAGAGGTGGTGTGAGTGGCTGGGAATGAGTGGGAGTGATTGTGTGTGTGTGTGTGTGTGTGTGTGTGTGTGTTGGACAGAGGCCTCCTTCCCCCTTCTGCTGAAGGGAAAACTTGTGTCAGAACATTGAGAAGTGCAGCAGATGTCACGTTGCAACAAGCTAATAAAGCGTAAACAGAGACTATATAGTCTATATGCTATGGGGATTAAGAGTGCAGGCACGAAGCTGCTCACAGCGCACCTGTGCACCTGTTGGACAACAGAACGGATGTGAACAGGGTTTGAACTGCAGCTGACCTCTGTGGAGTTTCTGTAAAGTTCACCACCAGCCTTTACCCCATGTCAGTGTCAGGATGGTTATAGGCGTGTTTTCTTTGAGCGGGTTCTGTAAATACACCTCACCTGCATCTCTGCAATACTGTACACTATACTACACTATACTATACATATTATACTACACTACACTACACTATCTACATTATATTACACTTCACTACACTATCTACACTATACTATACTATACACACTATGCTACAATACAATACACTATGCTACACTATACTACACTACACTATATTATACTACACTATACACACTATGTTACAATACAATATACTATACTATATTACACTATACTATACATACTATACTACCCTACACTACACTATACTACACTATACTACACTATACTATGCTACACTACACTATCTACACTATACTACGCTACACTACAATACAATATACTATACTATACTACACAAGACTATACTATACACATTATACTACACTATACACTACACTATACTACACTACAGTACACTACACCATACTACACTATACTATACTACACTACATTACACTACACTATACTACACTATACTACACTACACTATACTACACTACATTACACTACACCATACTACACTATACTATACTACACTACATTACACTACACTATACTATACTACACTATACTACACTATACTACACTATACTACACTACACTACACTATACTACACTATACTATACTACACTACATTACACTACACTATACTATACTACACTATACTACACTATACCACACTACACTACACTACACTATACTACACTATACTATACCACACTACATTACACTACACTATACTACACTATACTATACCACACTACATTACACTACACTATACTATACCACACTACATTACACTATACTACACTATACTATACCACACTACATTACACTACACCATACTACACTATACTATACTACACTACATTACACTACACTATACTATACTACACTATACTACACTATACCACACTACATTACACTACACTATACTACACTATACTATACCACACTACATTACACTACACTATACTACACTATACTATACCACACTACATTACACTACACTATACTATACCACACTACATTACACTATACTACACTATACTATACCACACTACATTACACTACACTATACTATACCACACTACATTACACTATACTACACTATACTATACCACACTACATTACACTACACTATACTACACTATACTATACCACACTACATTACACTACACTATACTATACCACACTACATTACACTATACTACACTATACTATACCACACTACATTACACTACACCATACTACACTATACTATACTACACTACATTACACTACACTATACTATACTACACTATACTACACTATACACACACTACACTACACTATACTACACTATACTATACCACACTACATTACACTACACTATACTACACTATACTATACCACACTACATTACACTACACTATACTATACCACACTACATTACACTACACTATACTACACTATACTATACCACACTACATTACACTACACTATACTATACCACACTACATTACACTATACTATACTACACTATACTACACTATACTACACTACATTACACTACACCATACTACACTATACTATACTACACTACATTACACTACACTATACTATACTACACTATACTACACTATACCACACTACATTACACTACACTATACTACACTATACTATACCACACTACATTACACTACACTATACTATACCACACTACATTACACTACACTATACTATACCACACTACATTACACTATACTACACTATACTATACCACACTACATTACACTACACTATACTACACTATACCACACTACATTACACTATACTACACTATAATATACTACACTACATTACACTACACTATACTATACTACACTACACTATACCACACTACATTACACTACACTATACTACACTATACTATACCACACTACAGTACACTACACTATACTACACTATACTATACTACACTACATTACACTACACTATACTATACTACACTATACTACACTATACTACACTATACCACACTACATTACACTACACTATACTACACTATACTATACCACATTAAATTACACTATACTACACTGTAATATACTACACTACACTGCACAATATTTCACTGTTCCACACTTTGTGTACATGCACTTTTATACACAGGGTTGAGAGTCGATCAGAAAGATTTAGCCTGATTAAAAAGCTCTAGGAGTCTGGTCTGCAAGACAACCTTTCTCCTGGACCCTTGGTTTTAAGTCGTATGTCTCAGAAGCACTTACACATACTCACATTCCAATATTCAAATCTAACAAATAATCCAGGCAGAGAATACTGTATGTAATGACGTGTTCCCTTGCATCGTGGAAGGCAGCCATGTGTTATGTTCCAGGAACTTCAGAGCTTCGTTCCTACTCACAGCTGGCCTGGGGTTGTAACTCATTATCAGATGCCGATGTGTGGATGTTAGCTCTAGACTACAGTGGTGTGCAATGAAGGTTATTGAGGTTAATGGCAAAGCCGGTAAAGACTTCCCTTCCCTCGTTGGGATTTGATGTTATAAAATAAATCGGAGGACGACCAGCGCTGACCTACGCATTCCATCTAACGCTGTTCATCTGAAACCTGATTTCTGATTCAGGATTCCAACTCCAGGCAAGCCTTAGTATGCTATCTGTAGCAGAGGATGCTGAATTCACGATTGAATATCGGTGCCTCGTTCATATACATCAATGTCTGCCGACTAAAATACCCAGCACACATTGCACAAATACTCTGTCGAAAAGTCAAATTACCCGAAAGTGAGTGTGGACTTTCAAACTTTAATTCCACCTCCCCCGTGCATCTTCAGAAGGCTTCCCCCCCCCAGCATCCGAACCCGGAATTCTCACTCTATCTAACTCAGGAGATTCACACCTATGTGGAACAGTGTTGCAGTGGGTATCATTGCTGCATCACAGCTCCCAGGCTCACGGTTCGACCCTACCATGTTCTCCTCGTGTTCGCATCGCTTCCATCTGGGTTCTCTGGTTTCCTTCCACTATCTGGAAAACATGCAGCTCTGGATCCACCGGAAACCCTGACCAGGAGAAACCAATTTCTGAAGCTGGATACGGTTTAACAGACCTGCCGACGACAATTTTGACTGACGTCGAGGGCTGGAGTCATGACTGGGAAGATAAAAGCAGCATGTGGATCACATTAAGCCCAGTCCAGTCTAACGAACAGTCCTGATAGATAGTGTATAAATACGTGAAGGGGTCAACACTGGGTTACTTTGCACAGAGTCTGAAAGAACTATTATGTGAGGTGAGGTATTTAAGTGTTGGCTTTCCTAATATGGTCTGATGACACACACTCCAATCTGAAGCACATGCATCTAATAACAAGTCTGAAAGTCAGAGAGAGAGAGAGAGAGAGAAAACAAGCAGATCTGAGCTAAACTCTTCATCTCCTGCCAACTGCCCCACATTCTCCAGATAGTGCGAGGCAGACAAAAGCATTCCATTCATGAACGGCTCAGGCCTAGCACCATAGTAGGAAGTGAAGCTTCCCATCCACTCTAAAGAAAATGTAAATGGTGAGAACACTACACTTCTGAATGAAAAGGCCCTCCTCCCCACTAGCATGAAGATCCAGACTCACATTCTTCACGCTGTGTTTCCAGGCAGTAGTGTGTCTGGGTTTTTAGACTTCACATGGAAGTTACATTACTGTACTGGCCTCATGGCTGCTCCAGAGTTTTCAAGGATTTGGTCAAAACCATGTACAACGCTACAAAAGACCATTTCGATAGAAGTGATCAGGGGTGACAGGTCACAACCCCCCCCGAGTCACTTTAATTCGCTCCATAATACACATCAGGTTTGGAAATAATCACCACAGTTGTACTTTGAGACTGAAACTGAAGATATTTTACGGGCTGTGCACCTCTGTAGGTGTTTACTCCACGCTGTATAGAATCTATAAGGACGTAACGATGAGCTCGTGAATAAAATATAGACCAACTAGTTGAGGTGGGCTTACTCGGGTCTTTATACAGCAGAGTGCTAGTGTGGCGTTTGCTCGTCATTCACACGAGCAGTGCAACACGTAAGCTCAGGATGGCGTGAAGGCAACGTGGAGATAAATGGAGCTGTGTGTTGTAGAGTGAGGAACTGGAGCTGAAATGCGGCTGATCTTATTTACAGCTTTCTGCTCCGCAATGGGCCTCGGTGTAACCTCGCAGTCTGATTACTGAGCTCAGTTGAGGGACCTTACTGGACTTCACATCCATCACTGTTACAGAAAGGGAAGTCTGGCGTGAAAGACAACACAAAATAATGACAATAAACTGTGAGAGGAAGAGAAGAGGAGCGGCATGGGCTTCAGGAACACGGACACCACTTTTACTACTAAATATAATGTGTTTAGTGCAGGACACTGCTGCCTAACATCATCATTATTATACTGCATCTGCTCCAGTACAGTGTAATCAGTACAGTACAATCAGTCCTGTATAACCAGTTCAGTACAATCAGTTCAGTTCAGTATAACCAGTTCAGTTCAGTATAATCAGTTCAGTATAACCAGTTCAGTACAATCAGTTCAGTTCAGTATAACCAGTTCAGTTCAGTATAATCAGTTCAGTATAACCAGTTCAGTATAACCAGTTCAGTTCAGTATAACCAGTTCAGTATAACCAGTTCAGTACAATCAGTTCAGTATAACCAGTTCAGTTCAGTATAACCAGTTCAGTATAACCAGTTCAGTTCAGTATAATCAGTTCAGTATAACCAGTTCAGTTCAGTATAATCAGTTCAGTATAACCAGTTCAGTTCAGTATAATCAGTTCAGTATAACCAGTTCAGTACAATCAGTTCAGTTCAGTATAACCAGTTCAGCTCAGTATAATCAGTTCAGTATAACCAGTTCAGTATAACCAGTTCAGTTCAGTATAACCAGTTCAGTATAACCAGTTCAGTACAATCAGTTCAGTATAACCAGTTCAGTTCAGTATAATCAGTTCAGTATAATCAGTTCAGTATAACCAGTTCAGTATAACCAGTTCAGTTCAGTATAACCAGTTCAGTATAACCAGTTCAGTACAATCAGTTCAGTATAACCAGTTCAGTTCAGTATAATCAGTTCAGTATAACCAGTTCAGTATAACCAGTTCAGTTCAGTATAATCAGTTCAGTATAACCAGTTCAGTTCAGTATAACCAGTTCAGTTCAGTATAATCAGTTCAGTATAATCAGTTCAGTATAACCAGTTCAGTTCAGTATAACCAGTTCAGTATAACCAGTTCAGTTCAGTATAATCAGTTCAGTTCAGTATAACCAGTTCAGTTCAATATAATCAGTTCAGTATAACCACTTCAGTATAACCAGTTCAGTTCAGTATAATCAGTTCAGTTCAGTATAACCAGTTCAGTTCAATATAATCAGTTCAGTATAACCACTTCAGTATAACCAGTTCAGTTCAGTATAATCAGTTCAGTATAACCAGATCAGTATAACCAGTTCAGTTCAGTATAACCAGTTCAGTTCAGTATAACCAGTTCAGTATAACCAGTTCAGTTCAGTATAATCAGTTCAGTATAACCAGTTCAGTATAACCAGTTCAGTTCAGTATAATCAGTTCAGTTCAGTATAACCAGTTCAGTTCAATATAATCAGTTCAGTATAACCACTTCAGTATAACCAGTTCAGTTCAGTATAACCAGTTCAGTATAACCAGTTCAGTTCAGTATAACCAGTTCAGTTCAGTATAACCAGTTCAGTTCAGTATAATCAGTTCAGTATAACCAGTTCAGTTCAGTATAACCAGTTCAGTTCAGTATAATCAGTTCAGTATAACCAGTTCAGTTCAGTATAACCAGTTCAGTTCAGTATAATCAGTTCAGTATAACCAGTTCAGTTCAGTATAATCAGTTCAGTATAACCAGTTCAGTTCAGTATAACCAGTTCAGTATAACCAGTTCAGTTCAGTATAATCAGTTCAGTTCAGTATAACCAGTTCAGTTCAATATAATCAGTTCAGTATAACCACTTCAGTATAACCAGTTCAGTTCAGTATAACCAGTTCAGTTCAGTATAACCAGTTCAGTTCAGTATAATCAGTTCAGTATAACCAGTTCAGTTCAGTATAATCAGTTCAGTATAACCAGTTCAGTTCAGTATAATCAGTTCAGTTCAGTATAACCAGTTCAGTTCAATATAATCAGTTCAGTATAACCACTTCAGTATAACCAGTTCAGTTCAGTATAACCAGTTCAGTTCAATATAATCAGTTCAGTATAACCACTTCAGTATAACCAGTTCAGTTCAGTATAATCAGTTCAGTATAATCAGTTCAGTTCAGTATAACCAGTTCAGTTCAGTATAATCAGTTCAGTATAACCAGTTCAGTATAACCAGTTCAGTTCAGTATAATCAGTTCAGTTCAGTATAATCAGTTCAGTATAACCAGTTCAGTATAACCAGTTCAGTTCAGTATAATCAGTTCAGTTCAGTATAACCAGTTCAGTTCAGTATAATCAGTTCAGTATAACCAGTTCAGTATAACCAGTTCAGTTCAGTATAATCAGTTCAGTATAACCAGTTCAGTTCAGTATAACCAGTTCAGTTCAGTATAATCAGTTCAGTATAACCAGTTCAGTTCAGTATAACCAGTTCAGTACAATCAGTTCAGTTCAGTATAACCAGTTCAGTATAATCAGTTCAGTTCAGTATAACCAGTTCAGTATAATCAGTTCAGTTCAGTATCACCAGTTCAGTATAATCAGTTCAGTTCAGTATAACCAGTTCAGTATAATCAGTTCAGTTCAGTATAACCAGTTCAGTAGTTACCCGAATAACGGTGTTTACAGAAGACACTTACTTTATACTTCATTATGTATCCTCTTGTCCTGCACACCGCACTCCAAGTAGGAAAATATCCAGTATATAAATATAGAGTTGATAAAAACCAACCGACGCTTAAATACTACACAGCCATTCTCCTGCTCCTGTATAACTTTAGAACTTTATAACTTTAACCCGCATTAACACTACCGCTTCCCCATGAACACTGCACTACTGACGCGAAGGATGTTACAACCCTCTCCGCTCATTTACATATCCCACACTCTATTGGTCCAGTCCCAGTGATTTTTTTACATATCCCACACTCTATTGGTCCAGTCCCAGTGATTATTTACATATCCCACACTCTATTGGTCCAGTCCCAGTGATTATTTACATATCCCACACTCTATTGGTCCAGTCCCAGTGATCATTTTCATGTCCCACACTCCATTGGTCCAGTCCCAGAGATCATTTACATATCGCTCACTCATTTGGTCGAGATGGAAATATACACACACACACACACACACACACACACACACACACACACACACCTTCTAGCAAACTCGAGCGCGATGACGTAAGTGAGTGAATGGGCGTGCGGCGTGTCAGCTAATTTCCATGACGTTAAGATGCCTGAATTCTGCTTAAAAAGGTCCTCTAAAGTGATTTTCGGAAATGACGACGCCAGACCTTACTCACAGACTTATTTTAACTTCACACACACACACACACACACACACACACAATGTAGTGACCCTGAGTGTCATGTCTGGAGTGTCATGTCTGGCTGTGTGTCTTCTCTCTCATGCTAATCTAATGTTCATGCTATTACCTGCACACACTCACCTGGCCTGGGTCTGATGGGAACCGTTATTAAAGCATCGTGATAAACCCAGATGAAGTAAAGATCCTGGGTTAATTCATTCATTTATGCATCTTCAGCCAGAAGGAACACTGGGTGCAAAAATTCAAGACACACACACACACACACACACACACACACACACTTCGGGGCATTTGTGGTCACCCGTAGTTCGCCTACAAGCTTGTTTTTGGGGTGATGGGAGGAAACCGGAGCACCCAGAGGAAACATATACAGACAATAACCCGAGCTCAGGACTGAACCGATATCATATCAACATTTACACAGAGCTCGAAGAAAAAAGTCAAAGCGAAGCACACTTCCCAGCTGAAGAGATTGTTCCGTATGTGCAATCCCCTTACAGTACACGAACGACATGAATTACCTTCTCTGTTTGTCACAGCAGTAGATCTCTGTGACTTCGCCGTCCGATGATGAAATCAGCTCAGAAGAACCACCTCAGCGTCCGTCTGACTCACGCAGGATGCAGGTGGAGAAGATCGAACAGGGTCTGATGTAACTTTAAATGTCACTTCCTTCCGAAAACATCACGTTACCGGCGACGGAATGTGAAGTTCGGTGAAGTACATATCATTTTGCCCTTTTTCATTTTGTCCTTGGTTAGTTAAGCGTCTATTATAAAAGAAAAGCTACCACT
>CM022769.1:25827288-25832288 GCA_012411365.1 Ameiurus melas | reverse complement strand
GCTCACCCTTTTTGTCAGGACACATTTGCATTGCATGTACAAGACAGATCAAAAATGTAATGCAGATAAAATCCATAAATACATGATTTAACCATATTGATGGGTTTCATGAGTCCATGCGTCCACGTGCATACGTCCAACCACATATGTCTGACTGCTTACATCCAACTGCTTACATCCAACCACTTACATCCAACCGCTTATGTCCACCTGCATACATTCCCTTGCTTCTTCAGATGCTTCATAAAATACAAGACATTTCATGCAGATAAAATCAATTGATGCATTATTTAACACTAGTTACAGGGTTTCATGAGTCCATACATCCACCCGCTTATGTCCACCTTCATATGTTCGACCGCTTATGTCCAACTGCATATGTCCAGCCACTTCCCTCCGACCACATACGTCCAACCCCTTATGTCCAACTGCTTCGTGAACCATTATATTTCTTCACTGTTCCTCTCAGTTGTCCTTAGTTTCCCAATGAACCTGAATCATGCTGCAAACTTATGAAACTACTAAACCAAAGCATATATCATTTTCCTACCTCAAGATTTTTGGGGTCAACTTCTGTCTGAATACCACATCCCTTTATATGACGTGCCATGGATTCAGCCGTATTATTTCGAACCAGGATGTTCCACTGCGAGGTTTTTTGACTTTCAGCTGTTCAGAAGAGAAAATGAATGCTGCTAAATCATGTCCTAATATAGCGGAATTGACCTGATGTTCTATGACCATGGCTGTGAGATCTGTGAGATTAACGCAGCTCAACGGACACACAATATTAGAAACATACCTCTGTTTCACCCCTTCTAACCACAAGGGTGCTGTTTGAACATCTGGATAACTTCTTGTGGACGTGAGCACACACGTTGAAACCTTTAGCACAAGGTCACATGGTGACCACAGGACGCTGTAAAATGGTATCATCAATGGCCAGAGTTCCCTTTATTTCTTCTCGCCTTTATACGCATGACTACAGCTATCATCAGCAGCTGATTTACGGCCACTTCTGGCAGAGTGCAGAGTATTTTTTTTTATTAAAATCTCACCGCTGCTATTCTGCTCATCTAAAGCCACCAATAGGAAGACAATACGGAAGAAGTGAAACTCATGGAAGAGGTACAAATACAGCATTTCTGTTAAGCTCATTGATTATTTTTACACAGATTGATACGCTTCACTGTTAACACCTTTGTCATGTGAGAAGACTACACCACATGCATTTGAACAACATCCCCAGCCCGGATCCTTGGGGGAACACACGCTGCACCGAAATAGCCAGATAGCATCCCAAATCAATTCTGTCTGTACCTCGTCGGCAACAACAACAACAACAACAACAACTACAGAAAAACAGTGATGAAACGGCGTATAACCCTCCGCCCCATCGCCCCCCTTCTTAGAGGGGGATTATAGATTTTCACAGAGCCAAAGGGCATTGTGCACAGATACGATTCCCATCGTGGGGATATGTGTTCTCAGCTCTACATACAACCCATGCAGCATTTTCTTTTATACAAAAAATTCCAGCCTTGTTTAATGATGATATTTCGCGATTTGCTTCTTGAGGACTCTCAGGAGCACTGGCGGCGGTCTGCAGGTGATGAAGAGCTGGGGAACAGAAAAGACACAAAAGAGTCCTTATGCTGTGAATCTGCTCAGAATGTTCAGAACTGAACGATGTCTCGAATATAGATGAATACTGTAATTGCTTGTAGGACTGGAAGAAATCCTGTCGTCCAGAGCCCCAAAAAGTTCCCAATATTGAGAAAACATCTGGGCCAAGCTGCCTAGCTCCTGTTTTGGGAGCCAAGGAAAAACAAGACAAGCTGCCATGTGTGAGGAGTGAAGAAAACCAGGTCAACGCCACTGTGCTGCTTTCACCCCTCACTGCGATGCGAGGTCGATCAAACTGGCAGCGTCCTTGACAAACGGGCTTCTTCTGTCAGAATGTTTTGTTTGGCAAAAGTGTTCCTGTTCTGTGGACCGCTGCTCTTTGAAACAAATACCCTTTCCTTTCCATGAAAGTAAATGAGATTAGTTGAATCTTTCCCAGCACCTCTGTGCACTTCGGAAGTGGCCCCTTCCTGGATGTCGTTCCCGATTTCCGAATTTACGAGCGCTTTCTTGCCACAGTATGGCTAATCAATTCAGCTCAGTCGGATGCTTCGTCTGCAGAACCCTGGCATGCAAAGAACAACATATTTTACTCAATCCATACAAATGATCTCCAATCATTTCCAACCACATGCACCACATATTTTTTACGTATTGAATAAAGAGAATTCAAGATTGTCTGAGTGCAGAACGAAGCTAGGTGTAGATGTATGTCTTGATTTTAAGTGAATGCGAAAGGAATGTTAGAGTTGTCCTATTTTAAAAAGATTTTAATGTACTTTCTGTCACACATAAAGTCTTTGAAGTCTCTAGCTGTGGTGTCCAGTCTGCTCATCAGGAGATTATGGAGAAAGGCTCATGTCTGGACAGATTCCAGTAAGAATCAGTTCGATTCAGTTTTGTTTAGAAGGTAAAATAATTCAGCACTTACTGTATATAACACTTTTAACAATAGACATTGTCACAAAGCTTTAGCTTGACAGAAATCCAGATATAAAACATAAGCCAGAGGTGAAAGACATGAAGAAAAAGTCCATGAGACGATATGAGGAAGAACCTGGAGAGGAACCAGACTCAAAAGGGAACTCATTGTCGTTTGGGTTACACTGGACTAGCTATAACAAATCTAAAAGGGAGATCCAGAAGGTAATGCAGACATGAAGGCGCTCTGGGACATAAAGCAGCCCGCCACGCCACCATCAAGGTTTAGGCATAGCCTCAGCTGAGTCAGATTGCGTGCTCTCCATGCCATGGGACTGAAAACCATGATGCTCCTTCTTCATGTGAATCTGAAATGTCGCTTGATCACGACGTGGTTCACTGGATAAGGTTCCTACTTTACGAACATACTCAATATGGCCATAAATATGTGGACACCTATCCATCACACCCACTTGTGGGTCCGATTAGCCTCTGGACAAGTCTCACGTGAATCTCTCCCATGCTGTGCCGTTTGTGTAATACTCTCATAGGTGTAACCTGATGCACGAAAACCTGGACTTATCATTTGTCTTTCAGCGAGTCGTTGACGCTTGTTATATGACTCATCGGTATTCATGTAACAAGACACTCCAGAAGCTCACTGTCCCGAAAGCGCTTAAGATTCCACTAAAAACAAGGACTTTATTTTTGGTCATAAACAAGGGAGTAAATAAAGAAAATGTTTGCTAGTGGCTGGAGCTACACACACTGTATGAGTGATATGAAGGGATCTCACTGGGTGTGTGAATAGAGAGAATTTCTGTCCTTCAGAGCCATAACCTGCACAGAAGAAGTTCAAAGCTGAGCTCTACCTGAAACCTGAGTAGATGTGCAACATCGCCAAAGAGGGTTCTGACCTCAGCTGTGCATCAGAGCACAATGTAACTCATCAGAGCATGACCTGAGGAACAAAACAAAACAAAACACTGCCTCAGAGGATATCAGCATACCGTTCAACCATTCATATATATACAGTATCTCACAAAAGTAAGTACACCCCTCACATGATGATATCTTTTCATGTGACAACACTGAAGAAATGACACTGTGCTACAATGTAAAGTAGCGAGTGTACAGCTTGTGTAACAGCGTACATTTGCCGTCCGCTCAAAATAACTCCACACACAGACGTTAATGTCTACAACTAAAGAGATATACACATTGTTATCTAACATTAACAACTACATGAAATGTTTTCATCATCATGTGTAAGTTTCGTCTTTACTTTATATTATACACGATCTTGTGGACGAGGATGATTTATAATCATGCTGTCTGGTGTTAGCCTGAAGAAGATGGGTCGCCTTTTGAGTCTGGCTTCATTCCTGATGTTGCCTCATGGAGTGTTCCCTAGGGATCTAAATCTAAATCTAATGCACTTGAGTGTAAATATTAAAACTGATAGTGTGATCAACTGGGAACCACGCCGTTGTGCGCTAAATTTCATGCCATTCCACCGCAGCGTTTGCGTAAATAAAGCATTGTTTTATCCGAGGTTGGATTGCGACACAAGACAGAGATGATGGGATAAGCAGGATACGCAACGCTGGCCAGACGCAGACGTTACCCTGCACTATAACCCGTATCAGATCAATCATAGGACAGACCTACTTTCTTTCTGTGTCTGTGTCTACAAACCCTGCGGAGGTGTATTTCTGGAATCGTGTGCTCATGCTTTATAGCCTCAGGACTAGGAATTTAATATGAGGCTTACAATGGTGTTGTGTCATGGGAATTCCCGGTGTTGCGTGAATCACTGGGAACGACAGCACAGAGATTTATGGGAAAGCCAGGGATAAGAGGATAATGGAGGGTGTGGTACACACAAAAAAAATAGACCTCATATAAGCGTTTCAAGCAGTTTACAAAATGTATTGTTTCACATTTAGATATTTGGTTCTTTGAGATGTTTCATTTTGTTTCATTTGCAGTGATACTCATTCACTCATGAGATAATACTCATTCACAAGCTTCGACTTTCAGTCTGTCCACTGAACAAAATCTAAGATAAAACAATGACAGCGTGAATAAACACAGAATACAGTTTTTAAATGATAATGTTATTGAATGAAGCAAAGAAGTTCTCCAATACCTATCGGACCTGTGTGAAAATGTCCCCCCGTTACTGGTTCCCCAAATCTATGAAACTGCATTGATAATGGGGTTCACCTGGACTAGACACAACCAGACCTAAAAAAATTACTCAAGTAACAGAAAAAATTATAATGTTAACAATTACTTGACTGTAATAAAGTGTGTGTGTGTGTGTGTGTGTGTCTAACAGTACACAAACAAAGAAATAATTCACCCACAATAGAGGGTGAGATAAACCCAGAAGAGGGTGAGATAAACCCAGAAGAGGGTGAGATAAACCCAGAAGAAGGTGAGATAAA
>CM022769.1:25784788-25824788 GCA_012411365.1 Ameiurus melas | reverse complement strand
GAGTAAGAGAGAGAGGAAGAGAGAGAGAGAGAGAGTAAAGAGGAGAAAGAGAGAGAGGAGAGAGAGGAGAGAGAGGAGAGAAGAGAGAGAGAGAGTCAGAGAGTGAGAGGAGAGAGAGAGAGAGAGGAGAAAGAGGAGAGAAGAGAGAGAGTGAGAGAGAGAGAGTGAGAGGAGAGAGAGAGAGAGAGAGAGAGAGAGAGAGAGAGAGAGAGGAGAGGAGAGAGAAGTCAAGGAGGAGAGAGGAGAGAGAGAGAGAGGAGAAGAAGAGAGAGAGAGAGAGAGAGGAGAGAGAGAGAGAGTCAGAGAGTAGAGGAGAGAGAGAGAGAGAGAGAAAGGAGAGAAAGAGAGTGAGAGAGAGGTGAGGAGAGAGAGAGAGAGAGATAAAAGGAGAGAGAGTAAGAAGAGAGAGAGAGAGAGAGAGAGGAGAGAGAGGGAGAGAGAGAGAGAGGAGAGTGAGAGGAGAGAGAGAGAGAGAGAGAAGAGTGAGAGAGAGAGAGAGTGAGAGAGAGAGAGAGAGAGAGAGAAGTCAGAGAGTGAGAGAGAGAGATAAGAGAGAGGAGAAAGAGGAGAGAGGAGTGAGAGAGAGAGAGTGAGAGAGAGAGTGAGAGGAGAGAGAGAGAGAGAGAGAAAGGAGAGAGAGAGAAAGAGAGAGGAAGGTGGACATTAAATTTAGAATTCAATACAATGGCCTGAATTAAAAGTAACCCTCGTGGAATTCAGCAAGAAACATGACATTCAGAAAAAAACGGACCTGACTAAGCTCTTTCAGACTTCAAGGATGACATTCAGCATAAACATCAATCATAACACTTCACTTATAAACGTACAACATGATTATAATGATGATAACGCTGAGGTAAAAACAGCATTAAAGCATTAAACCTTCCCCAGCTGCTGTGTTAGAACTCAGACTGAATTCTGCCTCACTTGGAACTCACTCTGCATCAAGTCTCACTAACAAATACACTTCATTAACTTTTGCATGGACATGCACACTTCCCATCCCTTACTGTGCTCTCTGAGCCAACGTAGAAAATGAGACATAAACACTGACTCAGGACTCTTCCCCTGCTGTAGCCTCCACTGTTCCTGGTACCAACAAATATCCTGCACCTTTTGATCTAAGTAGGCGTGGTTTATTATAAAAGACCAAAAGTTCTCTCAGGTACTGTGGCACGAGACCGTTTAGTGCTTTATAGGCCAGTGGTAGTATTTTATAATCAATGCGAGATTTCACTGGGAGTCAATGCAGTGTGGATAAGATCGGGGGTGATGTGGTCGTATCTTCTGGTTCTAGTCAGGACTCTAGGAGCTGGTTTATGCTCCTACTGGAACATCCAGACAGACAATTTTAGGAGATCGAGGTGGAATATTTGAAATCATATTTTTGACATGTTTGATTAAACCACGGTGAAAAAATAACACGACAGAGTGAATCCGCAACGCTGCGTGACAAGATGTCGTGAAGAGCCAACCGCTTCAGGGTATTGTGTTGTGTAGTCCATCAAATCGAACACAAAGACAACGTCCTCGTGCAGTCATTACTAACGGCTCGACGAGGTCCAGGGCGATCCTTTCAGAATGGGATCTTCATTAATGGAAGTGGACACGATGGCGCTTTTGGGCCATGACATTCGCGACATACATGACTCCTGCGTTCATTGCTTGATTAGGTTGCAATATTATTATTGATTTTTATTCCCATTCTCATTCCAAAAAAAAAATAAATAAAAAAATTTGTTCTTATTCAGTTGTTCTTAACCAATTGCCAGTAAACAAAATAGATCAACCAATCCTCGTTCTAATCCCAGCCATGGGAAACTATACAGCTATATCTGTACACGATGTCTTATTTTTCACAGCAGCTTTAAAGGGGTAAGTAACAGCCTTACACATCCTGCCTTTGGCTTCGCACATTAACTGGAAAAACATCACGGTTGGACCTCACCTCTGCTCCTGCTCCAGATTTCCCGAATGAAGAGAGCACCGTGTTAGCTTTCTTTGCGCTATGCTCAAGTGGGTGTGGAGCCTTTCATGAAGATCTCAAACTGCATTCACGTTCCAGCCCATAGAACAGGCTGAGATACTCAGGTGTGTTGAGCAGGAAGGCATGCCAAACATGTACAGGCAGGTATGTGTTAACTGGAAAAGGAATGATGAATTGCGTCTATAAGTTCCAGTAAAAAACAAACAAACAAAAAACAGGAAATATTTTGGCCTTTATTAATGAATGAATTCAATTTTATCATAAGAACGCATTAAGCCTGATTGTCTCGACTCATCGTGGAAATGCACTGAGGTCATTAACCAGAGTGATGTACCTATGGGTTTCCGTACTATGGGTGTAGATTTGTGCCAAATGTATTAAACGTACCTTTTCAAGAAACGAACCAAAAAATATATATATATATATATATATATACAATGAGAATGAAGGAAAACACTGAAACACAGAAGTGTAACACAACACGGTCTTCAAATAAACACCATTCTGACGCAAATCTCTCGTGTGGGCGGAGCTTAAGAGTAAGTGATGGATTATGGGTGATGCCCCACGATTAAAGTTACTGAAATCCCCAAACTGGGGATCGTCGTTACCTTCAGGAATTCCAAAATATCTCCAGATATCCTGAAACATTAACTCTACAGTTTCCAGCTCTTTGGGTAACACTGGCAAGGGGAATTAGGTGCAAAGATTCAGAACATGTATGATATCGCAGAACCTCTCGCCTGTAATAAGACTAACGCTACGAAGAAGTAGCTTCATAAAATTATGACGCAGAAGATTTTGGTTCACTGGCACCCATATTAGTTTTCTGCCTTGCTCAGAAACCTGCGTCCTGATTGGCTGGAACATTCTCCTCGATGGCGAGACGTTTGAAACGTTTCTCGTAGGGATGTACGTCACACTATCTACATCAACTTGCATCACTTTTAAGCACGATGCACTACATCATCGGTTCCTCTATTCACTGTCCTTCACTTGAAAAAGATAAAATGAGCTAACACGCATATTGCAACTAGCTTTGATCAGTTTCTGCTTCGTAATCCCAGTCCTGAACAGACAGTGATAGTGATAGAAGTAACAGACATCACGATGCCAGGCAAAGATACTGTAGGTGGTGTATGAGATATGGCGGTGAATACAACAGTCATACTGACCCTGACCCTGACCCTGACCCACAGCTGTCTGGTGTGTTCTAGACTTGTGCTGGAGGAGGTCTTTTAATCACTTTTTTCAGCTTTGGTTGCTGATTGTTTTATAATGATCTCAAAGTAATACACTTATTCAGAGAAGCCATCATCTCGGTAAACATCACTGTGATTTGGCTGCCGTGAAAGGACATTTTAAAATAAGGTGGAAGTGGAAGGTCAAGCCAAACAAACATGCTGTTGCAACAGAATTATATTCTTGACCTCTCTACACCTTTCAACTTTCTCATCTCATTCTGTCAGATCTTTATTTTCCAGCCGTAGGAGGACAGGAAGATGACAAAGAAGACGATTAAAGAGGTGTTGAAAGGGAAAAAAATGGTGGAGATGGAAAGCTAAATGGCAGATAAAACGAAGGAATACGATATAATCTGTAAAGAATTTCCTCGAGTTTTTTTTTATTGATTGTGAAAAACCCTCCAAAAACTACGTGAATTGGTGAAAATGATCTCCGCAGTAATGTGTGTTGGTAAATGAGACCTTTTAGCTGTACTCGTGAACGATGTGATGACGGCATGCGACGCGACTCGGCCGAATTCCGCCGAAAATCTGCGTTCATTTTTAAAAAAAAGCTCCTCTTAATATTGCGGAGATGCTTGCGTTTCTGCGATCGCTCCTGCAAACTCCTGTGTATTTAAAAAAGAAGGGGACACTGTTAGAAAAGTATGTTCTTTATGGGTTCACGCATCAACATGTTGCTTTATTTTCACTTTTCCGACATTACTTACATTCATTCGACCTGCTGGTAATGGCACCGGTATGACCGGTGACTCTCTCTTTACCTACACCTAAACAAACTGGTGCAGCAGTGCTTTAGTCCGTCAATCTGTCCAGCTCTCTCACCTCCTAATCTCTGTACTCCGCCTCAAACAGATAAGGTTCCAAAGCTCCAAAGTCTCGCACGCTAACACTGCTCTCGACACCACTGAACACCACTGAACTAAGCTCGGTGTCACATAGCTGCACTGCATTCTGGATCCTGGAGTCCAGCGTTTGCCGAGTCCACTACTTCTACTTCTGCGTTTCTGGTTAACATCGCTGGAAAGTCACGAGCGAGAAACACGGCGCTTGTTTTTAGTGAAACTGAAATGTTTGAGCTGAAAATCCATCCCCCTTGAACACCATCTTCTCATGAGAATGACAAAAATTCAGCACCAACCAGCAAATCGGTTATGACAGCACACATATTTCAACACAGACGTATTTAATCAGACGTTTGCATTGTCTGTACACTTTTCCCTCATATCCCAATTCCTTTTTAATCATCTAGCCTGCAGTTAGTCACACACAGTCATCAGGTATCAAGACCAGGCCTGGCGTTGCTCAAGCCCAAGTGTCACTCTAATCAATGCAGAAGAAAGATAATCACAGGCTCCTGTTTCCTGTTCTGCAGTACGTCATGACCAGAGCCGGGTCTAGAAGGCCTGCTTCCCAGGGTGTGTGTACGTGGGTGTCAGGAAGGCTTGTTTGATGTGGCTGTCATTTTCCCTTCCAGTCTCAGCTGAAGACAAACCAAAGCCTTTCTCTGTGTCACGAGGAAATGTCAGCACGCAGTTGTCCTTTTACCGTATAATTACAGGGATCTTTAGCAAAGGACATACACCACAACGAACAGAACTGGATTAAATTTACTCCACCAGCAATCAAACCCATATGTACAGTGTAAAGTCGAATATATGACCTGCCAGGTGCTGAATCTGATTATAAACGTGATCGCACCACAAGCACATCTCCCACACACGAGTCCACTTATATGTGTACAGTATCTCACAAAAGTACACCCCTCACATTTTTGTAAATATTTGATCATAACTTTTGTTCATAACTCTATTATAACTTTGACTATAACGAGAATCTGTGGGGCATCCTCAAACAGATGGTGGAGGAGCACAAGGTCTCTAACGTCCACCAGCTCCGTGATGTCGTCATGGAGGAGTGGAAGAGGACTCCAGTGGGAACCTGTGAAGGTCTGGTGAACTCCATGCCCAAGAGGGTTAAGGCAGTGCTGGAAAATAATGGTCCCCACACAAAATATTGACACTTTGGACCCAAGTTGGACATTTTCACTTAGGGGTGTGCTCACTTTTGTTGCCAGCGGTTTAGACATTAATGGGGGATACTGTACATATACAGTGACTAATCATCAACACAGACAGAAGGGATGGCAGGCAGACTTTATTGCAGCAGTTGATCAAATCCAAAACGTTATTAAAAGAGAGTGTTAAAACCAGGCGTGGGTCAGCTTATCAGCACACAGACTTTCAGGGTCAAGGACCACAGAACAAGAACCAGATACTGTGTACAATAAACAAAGGCTTAGTGTGTGTGTGTGTGTGTGTGGAGAGAGAGAGAGAGAGAGAGAGACGGGAGAGAGAGAGAGACTGGGCTGATCAGTAATCAGGTAAGTGTAAAGCTGGCTGTGTGTGATGAGAATTGGAGTCCGGATCAGCCAAGTTGTGAGGCTGTGGAGGATTCTGGGAAATAGAGTTCATGGCCGAACCCAGCACTGACGTCACAGTGAACGCAACAGAGTCAGTAAAACTGACTGTGCATCAAAATGTTGTCCTGAGTAACGTTCTATGATTCATTTCTTACAGCAATAACTCGAAGATCTTCAATATTCAAATCCCATGATTCCCCACCAGGCTTTTCTATAGTCCAGTACACTTAATTAAAACGTCACAGTGAGACACACCACCGAAAGGTACGTCATATTCGATCATTTATTTAACACAACACAGCATGGAAAACAAGCATGGAAAAACACATTCTGTAAAATGATATGTACATTAAGTAAACATCTCTACAGTCTCTCAGTGAACAGGCCCAGATAACGTCCTATATTTTCCCATGTGTCTTATTGCCTTGCTTCTTAACATGTTCCACAAAAACACCACTTAAAAATGTAAATTCCATTCAATTTGAGCAATTCAATTCAATGATAAATATCTGTATGACTTGAACTAACTCCCATCACAATATGTGTATCACAAACACGTGGAATATAAGACTATTGAGGTTTTTAACCCCACACTTCCTTATATGAAATAGCGTTATTGGAGTTTTCCTTTAGCTCTCGTCTAGCGCTTTAGGTCTGGTCGTGAAGTTTTAAGCAGCTCTATTAATGACGAACCGTGAGCTCAGGTATAAACTGCTCTATTTCCCAATGTGCACTTGAGACAGGTGTTACTAGCAGACTAGCACGTCTGAACAGGGCCTCATTGTTCTCCTATAGGAAAAGTCCCCTTGAAAAACATCTTACAACTGATTATCTCCACGGACGATCTGGACTAGCCCTCCCGTATCTACTCGACTTCAGTGGAACTAGACACAGGTGAGCCGGTGGCCATGATACGTACAGACGCTTTTCTCCCTCTCTGGCCCGTGTGATCTTCTGTATAACTGTCCTGTCTGACAGCACTGGAGCTCAAAGCATGCGAGGACAGCTTTGAACCTTTTCACATGTCCTGTTCTTGATTTGATCTGCCCGAACGATGACGTTGAAGCCATGGCCCTGTTATTACCGCATGGAAAATTGGACCAGCATGAAGGACGAGACAAGAATCGTGCTGGTGTGGTTCCGGTGAGGTCCGTTCTGCTGAGTCACACCAAGGCCGTGTTCATTCCTGTAAACCGGCTCAAGGCTGCAGACGTCACATATAGTAGAGGGAAGGTTATGTGATGAGTACTGAGCAGTTATACCAGTGTGTGTGTGTGTGTGTGTGTGTGTGTGTGTGTGTGTGTGTGTGTGTGTGTGTGTGTTGGAGGTCCACACACAGGGTGAGCACACACACTTCTAGCAAAATTCTGATGACTGGTCACAAACAGTGTTAGAGGTATATTTCCATTAATAATGCCCATATTTACCCGTTAAAATCTTCAGTGTTTAGTAAATCTTTCGTAATCTAAATGCCTGTCATAGAAATGCAGTTCTTTATATCTTGAACATTGTAATAAATAAATTGAAATGAGCATGAGGTACTTTGTGATGGTTTATATGTGGATTCACACAGCGAGAAAGTTAGGCCCCTTTACAACAGCGGCACCTTGTGGATAAACATCTGAGACACCATGAACACGTGTTCAGGTTTGTTTTGGTGGAAGTGAGTCAGAACACAGAAGAAGAAAGAATGTCAAATGCTGGATTAGGTCGCCCTCTGGTGGTGTAGATCTCGCTGGCGATATCTCTGGAGGAGTAGATAGGTCGCCCTCTGGTGGTGTAGAGAAGCGACATCGCTTATACTGTCTAGACCGGTGCTCACCAACCATCTTCCTTGAGATCGACAACCTGCAGGTTTCATCTCCAACCAAAATCTAACACACCTGCTTTAGTTGATCGTGAAATTCTCAAGGCAGCGATTACTGCAGATGGTCAAGTGGGTACGATTATGGTTAGAGCTAACGTCTTCGGGATGGTAGATGTCCAGGAACAGGCTTGGAGACCTCTGGTCGGTGCAGTTTAACTGGTCAGATTTGGTCAGACTTAACTACAATAACAGAGTCAGCTTGTGGATTAGTTGACAGCAGCTCAGGATGAAGTACAGTGCTATTTCAAAGTCTCTGGGTCTCCAAAGAACCACAGCGAGAGCCATTATCTCCGAATGGAAAAACTCGGCACTGTAGTGAACCTTCCCAGGAATGTCCGACCTTCCAAAATTCCTCCAAGAGCACAGCGACAACTCATCCAGGAAATCCCCAAAAGTGCCAAGGACAACATCAAAGGACCTACAGGCCTCTCTTACATCAGTAAGGATCACTGTTCATGACTCCACTATCAGACAGACACTGGGCAAAAATGGCTCCATGGAAGAGTGGTGAGGTGAAGACCACTCCTAACCCAGAAGAACATTAAGATGAAGACCACTGCTAACCCAGAAGAACATTAAGGTGAAGACCACTGCTAACCCAGAAGAACATTAAGATGAAGACCACTGCTAATCCAGAAGAACATTAAGACTCGTCTGAATTTCACCAAAACACACCTTGATGGTCCTCAAACCTTTTTGGAGAATGTTCTGTGGACTGATGAGTGGAAAGTGGAACTGTTTTGAAGACAGTTTCCTGTTACATCTGGAGCGAACCAAACACAGAATTCCACAAGCAGAACATCATCAGTTTCACACATGGGGGATTGGTGTTGGATAACTGTATTTTGCTTCCATAAATAAATAAATAAATAAAAACTGTATGGTGTGTTTACTCAGGTGGCCTCTGTTTCATCTTGTATTTGGTTTGAAGATCTAAAACTATTTAGTATGAGATGTACACGAACGCAGGAGAAATCAGGATGGGGACAAAGACTTTTTGACAGCACTGTCGCTGCAGGTTTCAAGTCTTTAAGTTTGAATTCCCATGGAACAGTTCATGATAGAACCGCAGGGTCGGTTTCATCACGTGCTCTCCGCTGGAACGTGCGCTGCGCCTTTAAGCGCTCTGACGCGCTCAGACCGAGGGGATGGATGGAGGAGGGATGGATGGAGGAGGGATGGACGGAGGAGGGATGGACGGAGGAGCACTTGTGTAGACGACAACATGGCCTCCAAGCAGCCGCCGCTACTCTCCGCTATGAAGAGACGAAGTCACGGTGCTTCTCCGCTGAGACCGGACACCGTCAGCCCGAACAAGGGCGTCGCTGGTAAAAGAGGACGGTAGACCTCCCTCCCCATGTCAGGCCCGTCTCTTCCGTCCACAGCCACGTTCAGCCGTTTGACAAAGACGCGCGCGAAACCGGGTGTCGGCGGCGGAACCATGAGCAAGGATTATTCCATTAATCTATCCGTGCAGCGCGTGCTGAGTCTGTGGGTACAAGGCACCGTGCCCACACTACAGCACTTCACAGGTATGTGGCAGTGACACTAAAAAGAAAAAGAAAGGGCTCAGCATGCGTTCGCTCCCTCTACACATCCATCCATCCATCCGTCCATCCATTCTCCTCTCCTGCGTGAAGTCAGTGCCGGTTTATTGAACGGGAGACGCGCAGCTGCACGCGCGCATCCATGTATAAATTGAATTCTATATTAACGGGAGAAGCTCGTGCTCTATGTCTCATATCTCCTGCTGCATGTGTCCTGCTGCATGCCTCATATCAATGCTGCATGTCTCATGTGTCCTGCTGCACGTCTCATATCAACTGCTGCATGTCTCATGTGTCCTGCTGCACGTCTCAATGTGACCTGCTGCATGTCGGTTGTGACCTGTATGTGTTCTGCTGCATGTTTCCTGCTGTATGTCTCATATCTCCTGCTGCATGTCTCATGTTTCCTGCTGTATGTCTCATATCTCCTGCTGCATGTCTCATGTTTCCTGCTGTATGTCTCATATCTCCTGCTGCATGTCTCATGTTTCCTGCTGTATGTCTCATATCTCCTGCTACATGTCTCATGTCCTGCTGTATGCCTCATATCTCCTGCTGTATGCCTCATATCTCCTGCTGTATGCCTCATATCTCCTGCTGCATGTCTCATGTCCTGCTGCATGCCTCATATCTCCTGCTGCATGTCTCATGTCCTGCTGTATGCCTCATATCTCCTGCTGTATGTCTCATATCTCCTGCTGCATGTCTCATGTCCTGCTGCATGCCTCATGTCTCCTGCTGTATGTCTCATATCTCCTGCTGCATGTCTGTGAGCACGAGCCCATCCACTAGAGGTTTGGCACAGTATCAGCCACATGGTGACGAACGAACATTTTGCGAGGTTAATTTAACACCTGCAGTGCTGCTGGACAACACTGAACACACCTGAGGTTCACCTGAACCCGGGTACGACTAGTGTTTTTCTTCCTGGTTCGACCGTGTCCTTCATTGAGCCTCATGCCAAGGTTACCGGATTACTTCCACTATTCCATTTTTAGGATCTCAAGTTGTGAGAGTAGAGAATTCAATTAGAAAAGTATAACACAGAGTAAAAGCTACACTGTGAATAATCACTGCCAGCCATCTCATGAATCCCCTACTCTTCACTCCAGAAAACATGCCATACGCATATACGTTGTTGTACACAAGTGGAGATGAACCCTGTACGTTCAGCTGCTTGGTGTACGTGGTTTGATCTGACTGAGAGCTTTCAGTCACATGAAAGAAAATGATGAGTTTCTTAGTGGAATTTGATGCAGCAGCACCGGACTGGGGTCCTGCTTCTACTGTCACTGTCACTGGGTGGAGATGGAAGTTATATTAGATGTTTAGCACATGGATAACTAACAAAAAATCATCTTTGCGCATGCGGGGCAGTCCTAGTAATTGTACAGTGACAATGTTGGTGTATCTCTGTATACAGTGACACACCATCACAGTATATACAGTGCCTTGCGAAAGTATTCGGCCCCTTGAACTTTTCAACCTTTTGCCACATTTCAGGCTTCAAACATAAAGATATAAAATTTTAATTTTTTATGAAGAATCACCAACAAGTGGGACACAATTGTGAAGTGGAACGAAATCTATTGGATATTTGAAACTTTTTTAACTAATAAAAAAATGAAAAGTGGGGCGTGCAAAATTATTCGGCCCCCTTGCGTTAATTCGGCCCCCTTGCGCACCTTTTGCTGCGATCACAGCTGCAAGTCGCTTGGGGTATGTCTTTATCAGTTTTGCACATCGAGAGACTGAAATTCTTGCCCATTCTTCCTTGCAAAACAGCTCGAGCTCAGTGAGGTTGGATGGAGAGCGTTTGTGAACAGCAGTTTTCAGCTCTTTCCACAGATTCTCGATTGGATTCAGGTCTGGACGTTGACTTGGCCATTCTAACACCTGGATACGTTTATTTGTGAACCATTCCTTTGTAGATTTTGCTGTATGTTTGGGATCATTGTCTTGTTGGAAGATAAATCTCCGTCCCAGTTTCGGGTCTTTTGCAGACTCCAACAGGTTTTCATCCACAATGGTCCTGTATTTGGCTGCATCCATCTTCCCCTCAATTTTAACCATCTTCCCTGTCCCTGCTGAAGAAAAGAAGGCCCAAACCATGATGCTGCCACCACCATGTTTGACAGTGGGGATGGTGTGTTGAGGGTGATGAGCTGTGTTGCTTTTACGCCAAACATATCGTTTTGCATTGTGGGCAAAAAGTTCGCATCTTCTTCCACATGTTTGGTGTCTCCCAGGTGGCTTGTGGCAAACTTTAGACGAGACTTTTTATGGATATCTTTGAGAAATGGCTTTCTTCTTGCCACTCTTCCATAAAGGCCAGATTTGTGCAGTGTACGACTGATTGTTGTCCTATGGACAGACTCTCCCACCTCAGCTGCAGTTCTCTGCAGTTCATCCAGAGTGATCATGGGCCTCTTGGCTGCATCTCTGATCAGTCTTCTCCTTGTCTGAGCTGAAAGTTTAGAGTGACGGCCAGGTCTCGGTAGATTTGCAGTGGTCTGATACTCCTTCCATTTCAAAATGATCGCTTGCACAGTGCTCCTTGGGATGTTTAAAGCTTGGGAAATCTTTTTATATCCAAATCCGGCTTTAAACTTCTCCACAACAGTATTACGGACCTGCCTGGTGTGTTCCTTGGTCTTCATGATGCTCTCTGCGCTTTCAACAGAACCCTGAGACTATCACAGAGCAGGTGCATTTATACAGAGACTTGATTACACACAAGTGGATTCTATTTATCACCATCAGTCATTTAGGACAACATTGGATCATTCAGAGATCCTCGCTGAACTTCTGGAGTGAGTTTGCTGCACTGAAAGTAAAGGGGCCGAATAATTTTGCACGCCCCACTTTTCAGTTTTTTATTTGCTAAAAAAGTTTAAAATATCCAATAGATTTCGTTCCCCTTCACAATTGTGTCCCACTTGTTGGTGATTCTTCACAAAAAATTTTTGAAGCCTAAAATGTGGCAAAAGGTTGAAAAGTTTAAGGGGGCTGAATACTTTCGCAAGGCACTGTATATTTTTATATATATAATATTAGAGCTCGGGACGGTAACCCAGCCTGAAACCACAAGATAGAAAGCAGTGGTGCAACTGAAGATCAGATGAATGAATGAAAGGATGAATGACTATGAAATATGCGAAGATTGTCTTTGTAAATTCCCAAACGTTCCCCCCAAATTACACCGATGAACATTATGAACTCCAAACCCGGACCACCCTACGTCGTTTTATTCTGGATTTATAAATTAGTTGGTGTAAATTCGTATTATTTCGACGTTTCCATATTGTTTCCTCGCCTTCGGTTGTTCCACTCAGTAAGAGTCACTTCAGCTGAACCGTACAGGCTTAACTGTACAGCAGCACCATGACAATACTAATACTGTATTGTTCTAGGTCACCAAGCGCTTCTCGTTCTGAAATGAATGTATGAAATGATCAATAATACGTTACTTAGAGTGCCCTAAACATGTGTGTGGGATTTTACACAACGACACTGTTTAAAGGTACTGAGAAGGCTGCGTCTGAATTCCGCAGGGCCGAAACATTCAAATCCTAGGATAGTCTGGGAAAACTTTATATCCTTGTCATGTCTCCTCATATAGGCGCGATACAATGATTATGGACAGGCTCATGGTTGTGCACGGATGTTATTTTAAAGAGCTCGTTCTGTGCTGTATGTTCAGTTATCAGTACGACGAACGGTCTGTAAAGAATACGAAATACGAAGGAACAAATAACAATGAAATATTTATTATTGTAACACAGAGAGCGGTGATTAAAGAAAGAGCGCGGTGGTATTTAAGCTGTCGGGCCTTATATAAGGTCACGCTAACACTGTGTTCAGCGAGATATGAGACCGCGGACTCGAGCAAATGGTATTTCCTGTTGTTTGTTTGTTTATTTATTTATTTATGTATTATTAAGCCCACATAGCAAACTCACTTCCTTCTGCTTTTCTTGTGAGAAAGGGAGGAACCTTGAGAGGAACCGGACTCAAAAGGGAATCTATCCAGTTTCAGGTGAAACATTTTTTATTTTTTATTTTTTTTACATCAGACGGTAGTACTGAAACTATGGAATGGACATTCAGTGAGCACATCAAAGTCTTTTTTATTTTAATTTATTTTTTTGTTTTTTTTAGATTTATGTTCTTCCTATAGTTGTAAAAGCAGAGTGCAAGCAGGGACTTGGGCAGGACTAGTTATGGCACCGTTACTAAAAGGGAGATCCCGAAGGTACCACGGACACGAGGACACCCTGTGACATAAACCAGCGGTCCCCAACCTTTTTTGCGCCACGGACCGGTTTAATATCAGACAATATTTTCACGGGCCGGCCTTTAAGGTGTGGCGGATAAATACAACAAATTAAAATGATAGGACTGAGGTATAAAAACTGCGGTATTTTTAAAATCTAATAATAAACGTGAATCCGATGTGAAATCGCAGCTTTCTTAGCAGCGTCCTGGTAACATCACGCCAACAACATAGCATGAGTAACTTCCGCTCTACCCCTTAACGTATCACGTGACCGAGTAACACATCACGTGACCGAGACAAGAGTCTTGACTTGCGTCAAGAGCGAGTCGTAGACGGATGTAACGGAGAGAATCCGGTCATTTTTCAAAATAAAACATCATTCAGACTCGGATAATAAATAAAACGGAAATAATGTACCAAATGCCCGGGGGTTGGAGACCCCTGACGTAAACCACCCAGCCGCTCCACCATCAACACACCGGAGTGTGGGGCCGACAGCATCCAAAGATCCCAGTTCACTAAAACTGGAAAAAGCTAACAGTCTTAACTAAACAAATATGTTTTATGACCTAAACTCTGAGACTGTATCTGAGTCCCGAACACTAATTGGAAGGCTGTTCCATACACAGTAAAATCCCGAGTGTTGAATTAACACCCAATGTGTTCATTTGTGTCTATTGGACTTATATAAACTCTGTAGGGTGTAAGATCAACACTCTGGGTATTAAATCAACACAGTGGATTTTGCAGTGTAACAGTGCGGCTTTGTAAGAGAAAGCTCTTCCCCCTGCTGTAGCCTTCACTGTTCCAGGTACTGACAAATAGCCTGCACCTTTTGTTCGAGTAGATTTGATTTTCGAATAATGTCCTTTACATATTCCTGAACTTTATTAAGCTGCTGTCTGTCTTCTGGCTTTGCTGAAACATACGACTGTTTGTCATCAGCAATACAGTGGAAGCTAATACTATGTTTTCAAATAATTTGACTTCGAAGTAGCATGTATCGCGAAAGAGAAGTGTGTCTAACACAGAACCTTGTGGAACACCAAACTTTACCTCAGTATGTGTAAAGAAGTCACGGTTTACATCTACAAACTGATAACGATCAGTCAAGTAAGACCTGAGGCAAGAGGAACATGAATGGTCCAAGAAACCTCTAGATCTATGATCAATAGTATCAAACGCTGCTAAGTTCAAACACCACAAGCAAGGAGACGCAATGTTTAGGTCTTACAGTCGAGGCTGAAAGTGTAATTACACCTAGTCTACAGACATTCAAAGTCAATTTTTCGCAACTTTACACATGGTTTTTATTCGTGACTTCACTATATATCAGTATATCAGTATATCAGTACATCAGTATATCCTCCTTCCTCATGATGCTGACTATTTTCGGACGTAACCAGTCTCTGTTCTAGTAAAACACCCTCACACCCCCGTGCTTCACAATTAGGATGGTGTTCTTCAGATGTCAACCTTTCTCCTCCATACTTAGTGATGATCCTGGGTCTTCGTTCGCCTGCAAATTTCAGTCTTGGTTTTTTGGAGTAGGTGCTTTTCAGGCCATGGCCATGTAGGGCTCTCTTACTGGTGGATGTACATACTCCTTCTCCTGCTCCTTCACCAGTTCCTTTGTTGTCGTTCCTTTGTTGGGAGATTTTTATATTTGCATACAAGTTGTTTGTACAAATGCTCGTGGTACCTTGCGTCTCATCTCTTATAGTTTGACTCTAAAGATAACAGCATGGTGCGATTGTGCTCTTCTTCTTTGTGTTATTCTACTTCTTAATTGTACCTGTAAAATAATAGCACAGCAAGATAGTCCTGTTCTAGCAAGATGTCTCTTTTCCTTCAGCGCTCCACAGCTGACGTGTGGATTTCCTTTGCCTGCTGTTGTATTCGTTGAAGGTCAGAGATAGCACACTCCTCCGGTGTAACTCCGTCATCAGCAGATGCGAGACAGGGCTGTGTGGAGCAAGCGTGGCATTGAGGCTGACCCAGGCTGGCACCGAGGCTGATGCATTGTGATGCCTCAGCTTCCTGATGTCACTGTTTACAGAGAGATTGCTGAAAGTCTTCTTTATGAGTCTTCTCTTTCTATTTCAGTGTCCCACGCCTTCGCTTCACCTTTGCAAGAATGTGTGCAGTGTTCATGGGCTTCGCTGGGCTTAGTGATAGTGAAGTTTTAACTGAATTAAATCGGATTCTGGTGATTTCACAGTGATATGACACTGAGAAATGGTAGTTAAGTGGTTAAGATGTTGATCAGAATTCCGGGAGTTTAAATCCCGACGCTGCTACTGCTGGGCCCTTGAGGAAGGCCCTTAACCGCCCAGTATAATTAGGCTTAGCATTAATTAGCCGCAGTAATAATTACTGCGTTGAAATGTCCCCTGTTTGAAGTGTATGTTTTATGATGACGACTTGTAGAAATGTGATTCCATGTTCCGATTCGTTCGGTCATTTTGGGTGCTCGGCGTTATTATTCACAAATGTCTAAAACTGCTCGTAACCTTCGAGGCGCGACAACAAATCAAGATTCGCATTTCTTTGGATTCCCCAGAAAGCACGGAGTTTAATGAAGTTCATTTAAGGATCTGCCAAACAGGAACTCGGCCATTTTCACTTCTTCTTCTATACATTTTTTTTTGTTAAAACTTGTCTCTTGGATTTTTGATGCACTATACGGCCAGTTCTCCAAATGTGCTGTTGCCACAAGGTCTGAGTGACGCAAGAGTGGAGGAGGTTATTATAACAGAAAAGGGGAATTAACTGCATATTACTGCCCATGCTTTTGGAATTGGATGTTTTTAGAAGCACATCTTTCTGGCCATAGTGTCTGGTGTATGTGAGATGTTTCCTCCATAAGCTTCAAATCATTTTGATGGCTAAGTAGCTAAACAGGAAGGTCAACACTTTTACCTACTGACATGAAACTTGTCTCATATCCTTTAGCACCATGAGCTGAAGTGAAGAAACAAGATTTGGGTTTATTTGCAACTGGAAGTGAGACAATATCTCAGCAACAGCTTGATGGAACCAAGCGCTGATGGGTGGGCCCAGAAAAGCAGAGTGATACAACGAGGGAATACACTGTAAATATATCATATGTCATATGTCCTTCAAAACCTCATACAACAATATTACAAACATTGTGAGTAATTTTAGAGACTTACATTTAAAATTATTATTTTTTTTGACTAAATTCTGCTTCATGTAAACTGAACTAAATTATGCAGGTCCGTGAAAAATGGTGTATTCTGCTAAATATATGGCGTTAATAAAGTTTTTTTAAATAGTAGTAGAAGTTAAAGTTACAGAAACAGGACAGTTCAGACAGAGACACTTCTCCTCTAATCTAGCGGTGTTCAATCTGATCTGCGAAGGGCCGCTGTAGCTGCAGGTCTTCATGATTCCACTTGTAGAGCTTGGCTTTCAGTAGATCATCGAGTGTGGCTTCTGCTTGGTTGGAGTGAAAACCCGCACCCACTCCTGCTCTAGTTATTTCAGAGTTGAAGCTCCTACAGACAGGACCGAAACGCCCAAGGCGTGCTTTTCAGACGTGAAATAATCGGAGTAAGTGCTGGTGTAAGTTCTGCATGCAGCTCTTCAAGATGTTCCACAGCGCTGATGGAAAACCCTGACCCTTCTGTCACTGCTTGTATGTTTTCAGCTGAAGGCGTGTCTGTGTCTGTTGCAGAGATGTGGTACTGGGTGTTCCTGTGGTGTCTCTTCTCGTCACTGTTTGTACACGGCGCCGTGGGGCTGCTCATGTGTGTGATGCTGCAGAGGCACAAGCGAGGCCGCCTCATCACCCTGGTGCTGATCAGCGCCGGCTTTCTCGCCTCCATTATCGGAGGCGTCCTCACCAGTGAGTACTCGCACCCTTCCATTCATCCAGCCCACTTTTTTTAGTTGTAGTTTTTGGCACCTAGCCATCTGTGACATCCGTTTCTGCCGAACGCTGGGAGGGGTCGGTAACGGGTCACGCCCCCCTTTTTTTTATGTGTCTTCCATAGCCCATTTTCCACCTCTCTTGGCCTCTCTTAGCAAATGAAACTTTAGCGGTTATATTATCTCTTACGTGAGATGGTGTGAGTACTTAATACTGATACAAAGGACAGTCATGCACTTTATTACATGACACTGTGGTATATTTGGACCCCAGTCACAGGCCCTCAAACCAGATCAGTTTGTCTGGAAACCTGGAATTTATCTACAGGTCTCCTGGTCCAGAAAGTCTGAGCTGCCGAAGAACATTTTTGCTCCCGGAGAACCGTTGATTTGTAGTTTGTTCTGTTAGTTTAAATCATATTCTACATAGACTACAGGACGACTGTATCACCTGGTTCACACTCTGGATAGGATCATAAATGCTATGCTATGACTACACTACACTACCCATCAGCCACAGCATGTCACATGACCACCGGCGCCTGAATCGTATTATTGTCTAATTCGCGCTCGTATTTAAGTCATTGTCTCGTCGTCGTTGTTCACGGTGCGTTCGTGGTGTCACTTTGCAACACGACGGCCAGTTTGGTTTCATGTGTTAGAAGTGATTACGTACGCGACCGTAAGAGTGTAGAGAGTTCCGCGCTTTCTTCCCGGTGGAAATTCAACCTGATATACAGTATGTGAGGTGTTTTGTTTTTAAACAAGTCTTGTGATTTATGATGGATATAGATTTTATGAGTATTTACATGATGTTCAGGAAGGAATCGGTCAGATCTTCATTTTTATTCTCATCCTGCCCTGTCCATGTCGTGTTCATCTCAGGTGCGGTGGTGGCCTGGGTGTACCGCGTCGCAGGGAAGGACATGGCTCCTCTGGAGGCTCTGGTGTTCGGGGTGGGCCAGACCACTCTCGCCATCCTAATCTCCTTCTCCCGCATCCTGGCTACTCTTTGAATGGATGTGGTGGTTCAGTGACCGTGACATCTGGCTGGTGTAAGAGGTTGGTTCGAGACAGAAGGGATGGATCTACGGCTTGCGGATGTGGCTTGGTTGCTGGAGGTAAATGGTTTTGGCTGTATTACGGTTGGCGGTGCAGGCCACGACAAATGCTAAGCAAGGTGTTTGAGGTTCCGCCTTCAGTGACCAGATGGACCTCCAGCAGGCAGCGCTCAGAAAATCAAGTGGTTCAAATCTCTCTGTATTTAAAAAAACAACAACAAAAACTGCACTTTGTTGGTCGCTGCCCACTTTCAACTGCAGATCGTGGAAAACTAAAGTGACGGTCTTTGGAAGTTTGTCTTTTTTATTTATTTACTTATTTTTTATATGTTTGTTTCTCCATTGTACTTCTGGAAAGTGTTGCTGTCCATCCTGTATTGCGGGCGCCTGTTCAGCGCTCCATAAATCCAGAGCTTGCACCCGAGGACCAGGCAGCGGAGACGCCGTACGCCAGCTACACCTACCACATTCAATTAACCAAATATATTTAACCACTTCGATTTGTGATGTTTCCATTTACAGCAGTATGTCAGTGTGGATACACAATATTTATAGTGTTATGTGTGTGTGTGTGTGTGTGTGTGTGTGTGTGTGTGTGTACTGCATAAAAACCACCTTTTATGAATGAATGGCGTATGCTTTGCACTTTCTAAACTGTTAACAGGTGCGTCTGTGCAGGATTTTTGCGGATCCTGCTGTGATCCTGTACCGAATCCACCACACTTTACTATAAGGACTAAAGCGGATTATTCAATATTTACTTTTAATGATCAAACATATTTAATTATTTATTATGGACAAGTAAAAATGATTTGTTTTTTTTTTTTTTTTTTAAAGGGAATGATGACGAATGCTTTTTTTTTTTTTTCTTCTTTTCTCTTGGTTGAGTTTATTGTTTTATTTCCTGCGTATAAGCGTCCGCTACGCCTCTCGATCAGAATGCCACAGGCTCGTGTTTTTAAACGGCTCTAACCAGAAATGATCGTTATTTACTCAGTCTCCAGCATCGGTTCTACGTTTGTCGGAGTTCTCCGCTCCGGTGATGTTCGAATTGTTAAAGTGCCGATGTTGGGTTTGTGTGAAATCGTTTCTCCGTGTGCGTTTTTTAAATCACCTTTTATAATCGCTGAAGTGTCAGAACTCTCCGTTTCTACGTGTCCCATGAGGCTTTGCTGCGTTTAGATTCACCTTTTCTTTCTTTTTTTCTTTTTTTTTTTAACCTCAAGCCTTAAGAACACACTCTGCTTCTGAAAGTGTACGTGAAAAGGTAAACGTGTGAATTTGGTGCACCGCTGCTTCAGTGGGTTCTGTAGATTACCGAGCACCGTTTTTTTTTTTTTTTTTTTATACACGGATCGACGTGATGACGTGAACTCCTCCCCCACACACACCTGAATATTGTAACGTTCACTATTTACTTGACTTTTCTAAGGAGGTCGTTGGTCCGCCGTCCCTGTGTTCGGCACCGCCGTGTCCCTGATGCTCGGGCCGCTGCAGACGTTAGACGTTATGGAATGAGATCGGAGTCGGCAGAACCTGCGGGGGACACACACACACACACACACACACAGATGATTGTAATGCTTAAATATGGAATAATTCTGGAAATTACGGTTCACCTTATTTAATAAATAAATAAATAAATAAATCCGGCTGTCAGAAATTCAGGATGAAGAAAGTTTTTTTTTTTTTTTTTTACCATTGTAGACCACTTTTAATGCAACGGCTCAACCTGTTTAACTACACCGTGAGACCAGCAGGTTTCTTTTTCTTCTCACAAGTTCCTCTGGTAGTTACAGTAAGAACCTCATTATATACAAACTTCAAATTTACATATAACCCCCCCCAAGCATTCAGGTATGCTGACTGTCACATCTCATTGCATTCAAAAAAAAAAAAAACAGTAGCATATTCTTCATGCATTAGGAACAATTGTGATGTTTTGTATTTTTTTTTCCCCTTTCTCCCCCTCATTTCAAAGTGGATTGAGAGAACAGCGCGAGTGTTGAGCACTGGAACTGGCCGTGTTCGAGTGTTTTCGGTGGAAGGACAGAATTGAATGTGAAAATGTGCAATCGCTGTATTTCAGAACGAAAGCCACTTTATTGTACCCTCTACAGGTGTGCTCATGGACGGCAGTCAGAAACGCAAACTTTGGATTTGTTCGAGAAGTTCTGTCACTTAAAACCCATCCTGTATGTTTTTGTATCATTAATACTTTTGACTTTTATTTTTTTTTTAATTTTCTATAAAACATTGACATGGTTTACAGCTCCAGCTTGCTGCTATTTCTGCAGGAACTTGCAGCAGTTCCTGTGTGTGGTTTTTGTTTGTTTTGTTGTTTTTTGTTGTTTTTTTTTTTGTCCGTGTCTTACGTATAGTCTGATTTATAGCTCAGAGAAGAGATTAGATTAATGGTTGTTTTTTTTTTTTATTTTATTAAAAGGTATCTGTATTTAAACAGGTTTTTACGAAAAGGAACGAATGAGGTACAGTAGCTTTCTGTATGTTTGTTCAGTGTTTAAGTAGCATCATGCCCGCGTCGTATTGTAAACACCCCCCCAAAGTGAATATGGATATGCAGCTTCATCTGAGCATACAAAACTGCAGGAAATGCTTTGCAGCATTTTATCATTTTCAAAAATGATAATAAAGTGACTCCTGCCACAGAATCACAGCTAGAGATGATTATTTCCAGTCATTAGTCTTTCTTTATGCTAAAGTATTATTTATATATATATATATATATATATATATATATATTGCAGACCCCCCCCCCCCTTATTTCTGATTGGTACAGAGAGATTCTAAAGTATTGTGAAATAATAATATTATTAGCTTCTGTAATTGTCACTGTTCACCTTCAGTAGTAGATCCGTCCACTAGAGAGCGCCAGTGGGCTGTAATTAATGGAGAAGGCCATCTGGTAGTGGTTGTGTGTATGGGGGTTCTTTATTCGAACATCGTTTCCTCTTCTCGGTTGTCTGTACATGCACTTGGTCTGAAACATCTCTGTATCCCGTCGTTTTAAAGGTTTTAACCCCCTGCATCATTCTCAAATGCTACAGGGGACTACAGCTGCCTTTTTTCGTTAAAGAAATGCAAGTATGCGAGCCCATGTAATGTTCCTGGATTTAATGTCTTGGTCAATGATTGCCGCAGACAGAAAGAGCGAGAGCGTCCCACTTACTAGTTAACAGACTTAACAGAATGAAGCTGTTTAATGATTTTTTTTTTTTTTTGGCGTTTAATAGATATTTTGCACAGTTTTTTTTTGTCTGTGACCCAACAAAGACTTTGTGGTTTGTGTGTCCGAACCTTCTTGTGTGTACGTGCGGGCCCAAATCACCACAAACCTGCGGAATTTACAAATCTTAAGTTACATAAAGACACGATCAACTCCGTAACATTCGGTTTTCTACGGTGCAAGTTGACGTGTGTTTACAGACAAGACTTTTATTGATTGATTGATTGATTGATTGATTTAGTATGAAGAATGACTAACACCGAGTATACTGAACCACTGAGGAGATCACACAGTCAATATTCTCCCTTAAAATCCAGCTGGTCCATTGATTTTATTTCTCCCGTGACTTGTTTGATCTACACAAGTGTCTTATATGTCGTTAAGCTCCGTGACGACGTGCAGAAAGCGATATTGGAATGGATTTTGGACGATCCTCCTCAGCCAACTCTGTACATAAGCACTGGCACATGTAGATAGTGTATGATAAGGTTCTCTCTCTCTCTTTTTTTTTTTTTTTTTTAATTTTCTATCAGCAGACACCTGGGGTTTATAACTTGCCAAATTATTGTACAGTAGCTTTTTTTTTCTTTTCTTTTTTTTCTGTAAATCATCTGCTGACGTTTGAAATGAAAAATAAACCATTTTGTAATAAGACATAACCAATCCTGTGGTCATTTTCACACATACGCTATTATTTCATCCTTAGTTCCTTTTTATGCTCCAAAACTCGAAGTGTCAATATTTAGCAAGTCCACTACCAGGTAAATAAAATGCACATGGCATCCCTTACTGAGTCTGGCTCGACATCAACAGACCCATAAAGAGTTCTTGGTTCTGGTTAGGTTTGATCTGGCACGTAAACATATCTTATGGTCCATATTAAACATTGAACTCTTTCTATATAAATATAAATATATATAACTTTTACCTCAAATCTCATTAATGTCCGATACACACGCCTTTTCATGGCTTATGTACTTGGTTTATTTCTCATACTGCTTGTTTCTTTTGCGCGGTGGCTCGACGCTTTAGCGTGGTTTTTGTTTTTGTGTTGACGATGGATCACTTTGCGTAAACTCTTGTCTCGTCATAGCATAAGTGGACGTTCAGGGTAGCGTGGCATGCTCTCCTGGTCCCTGGTCTCAAGTCGGTACACGCCCTGCACGCTGCAGGACTTCTTCATTAGAGCCGTTCTGTATTATTCGGCAGTGTGGAGACAGAGCTGGTGTATGTGTGGATCGCTGGCAGTCTTGATAGACCGTTAAACGACGATTTAAAAACATCCACTGTAGAAATAGACATGGTCTGTTTTGGTCTATTCTGACTCCATTTGTCTAATCAAAGCATCAGATTTAATGAACTCGAAACTTCCTGCACCGATGCCTCTGCTTTTTTTTTTTTTTTTTAGTGACCTACAGGACTTCAGCTTTGTAACGAGTGCGGGGATCGTTAGTGTAAACACGGGGCTATGAAGATTAATGGAGTCACCTAGGTGGAATATAATCAAACAGCTGAGACCATGAAGTGTGTGTGTTGTGTGTGTGTGTGTGTGTGTGCTGTAGGGATGTAACACCATGCCACTATCTGCGATCAAAGATATTTGTATCTGTATTCGGATTTAAACTGGAAGTGGGCGTGGCCTATTCCAGAAGTTTTATTTTTTTTTTGGTGAATCCTATGCCCGTGGACACACTTAAAAATAAACAACAACAAAACAAAACAAAAAAAAAATCCCAGGGCTACTGTAAAACTGTCATTTTCCATTTACAGACTAAAATCAACAAATAGTCATTTGTGAAAAATCTTTTTACTTGAACTCCTTTATCTTCATATAGGTCTCCTACATCTTTCAGAACAACCATGTCTTCCACCGGGTTCTGATCTGTAGCTCCTGAGACATCGAGTGTGCTCCATTGTCTTCTAGTTTCCTCCTCAGGAAACCCACTTGAGTGAAGAAACACCAGCAGTCGAAGTGACTTTCTTTAACCTGGAAGATCTAAAGAGAGGAAACAATCTCGTGCCAGGATGTTTAGCGTGATCTTTAAATTCCTGACGTCAATCCGAGCACCTTCTGTCTTTCAGATCACGTGAAGATCGGGCCAACGCTCTCGATGATGGCTGTCCGTGCCCTATTTTTAGGATTACTTATTAAGTCGACCCAGCCTTTAGCTTCCATTGTTTCTGGTGAAGTTCTGGGTGGCTTTATCCGGAACAACGTGTGATCCTCGCCCGTCTGTACAGGCGCCTGCCGAGGCGTCCCGCCTTCTGTTCTGCTGCAAGACAACAATTGAAAAATGATGTCCAACTGCAAAGCACAAGAAGGTATGATAAAAATGTATAGTAGATAAGTACAATCGTTAATTATTCAGCATGCAAAGATGAACATACAGTATAGACTGAATCTGAGGGTACAGGTTTACCTGAACGGCATTGTGTCCAGGCTGCTTGTGGTGGTGGTGGTGGTGGTGGTGCTGGTGTAATGCTGTGGTCATGGCCTCTTAGAACCAGTTGAGCATCATCGGGATGCTACAGCCTGTCTGAGTGTCATTGCTGACCATGTGCATCCCTTTATGGGCACGATTTATCCACCTTATAATGGCTCCCGTTTTATCCATTCTCCCTTGCCAGGAGTAGACTGTTATCTTGGCGTAGGAAGGTATTGACTAAAAGGGTGCCAGTAATTGTTGCACAACAATATTTAACAAAGATGATTTTTTTTTTAAATAAACCTGTGTTGTTTGCAATTGTTTGATATCCATGTGAATATTTTTGTTATTGTTTAAAAAAAAAAAAGATCAAAAGGTTAAACAATAAAGACAATTTTTCACAGCCTTCTTTGCTCATATTTACAAAGGGTGGTAATATTTATATATAGAATCATATATATATATATATACATTAAATACATAGAATATATATATATATATATATATATATTTTCAAACGATCCCTTACAGTTTAAACGAATACCATCCATCCATCTACAACCGCTTATTCCTTCTTCAGGGTCGCGGGGAACCTGGAGCCTATCCCACGAGGCGGGGTACACCCCGGACAGGGTGCCAGACCATCACAGGGCACAATCACACACACACACACACACACACACACACTCACACACCCGTTCATACACGAATACAGATTTAATGAAATAAAAATGATAATAAAGGCCCCTTCTGTAGAGCTTCTCATATTCCAAATTAGAACGTGTTTTCTCACCGGGATCCACCAGGAGGCGCTTGTGTCTCCTAAAAGAGAAAATCATTCACAAAGTCAAACAAGGTCAATTACAAACTGGTTTGGACTTAACACATAACACATTGATATTATCAACAAAATTCCTTATTATTATTATTATTATTATTATTATTATTATTATTATTACAGACAGTACATCTGTATCGATGTTAAGAAGTAATACGCTTTTTGCAGCATTGTGGTTCAATTTTGGTTCATTTCCTTTCAGCAAAATGAACATCAAGGTTTCAAGGATCATTCTGATGATGGCTTCAGCAAGGCTTCACACCTGGCCTAGTCTACCTGTGCATTATATCCTTTTAAAAACAAGAAACTGACATCCAAGGAAGTGTGTTCAATATTCAGGGGACAGTGCCCTCTGGTGACTTGGTGGAGAAGTGTCAATGACCAACATTACAGATTTCATTAATAAACTAAAGATTTTTTATGAACAATATCTAATGAGCGATCGAATATCAGTTATCAGAAGTCTGTCTTTTGGCCTGTCTTTTTTTTTTTTAATGTCAATAGCTGGACTTGGAGTGTACATGGAGTGTAATTGATATGCTTTGTTTGTTTGTTTAGTGTTTTGGAATGGGCTTTTGTGGTTATTTGGACCATTGGGGTATTGTGTTTTAGTTCGATGTGATAATGCCATAAGTCCCATGAGGTCACACCACTACAGTTTTATGATCTAAGTATAAAATGTTGCCCCCGAAGTGTAGTCCTTGGGACGTGTGAAGTGGAATTCCACCCCGGGACTTCCCATAAGGCACCACTGGACCAGGAAAATCAGAAACACTCACCTGCCTCATCAACACCTTAGTATAAATCTTAGTATAATCATTTGGACAATTAGATTTCCATCTATCTGGATTCTCTTGCATGGACTTTGCAAGATGAAGACGCACGAGAACTTTGGCCCTTCACTCGGTCACCACTGGAGAATTGTGCCAAGCGTGTCATAAGGTCTTATCCACCATCCCCGAACACGCTGCAGTTCCACCACTGAAATCTGTGCACATGAAATCCAAAAGCCTTCATCCACAATCTTTGGAGAAGCAGACCACAGTCCAAAGAGAAGACGTTCAGCACCATCTCCGCTGAGCTCTACAACCTTGAGCTATTTTAGACAATCCTATCTGAGTGCACGCACCGCCATTAAAACCTGACGAACTTGCCGGGTCTCGTGCACAAAAAGGGGGTCACATCATTTTAATTTGGGATACGTGTCTCAACTTACAGAGACCAGTCTGTGAATGTGTGTAGTGTAACTGATGATGCGGATTTGAGAAATCGTTACAGCTCAATAAACGTTTTAGAGTCATACTGAGGATGGGAAAGTACACACACTAACCTGTAAAATGGCTACGACTTCCTGTATTATGTCAGAGCTGTTACTGGGTAGCATTTCTAAATGCAGTTCATCAAAGGTTCCAGCTCATGAATGAGTATGACATCGCCACAAACCATGTATAATATAAAGACACCGGACCTCATTCATTCATCTTTCAGTAAAACTCTTTGTGATTTCCGTGGATTTACAAAAACGTCTGGTTTTATTCGTATTCAGGTGTGTATGTTGATAAATGGCAATAACATAAGGTACGTACAACGTACACTCCGCTCCACACTGACCGGCTGTCTTTATATTTACATTATATTTGCTTTTATATTGTTTGTAAGCGGCTCATTGTCCGTACTTGTGTTCATATGTATACATTTAATTTATAAAGTACAGTGGAATGTACAAAAATTGTACCCAAAACTAATGGAATTCAAAATAAACATATTTTTTATTGTGGAGTGTATGAATGGGTGTGTGAGTGTGTATGTGATTGTACCCTGTGATGGACAGGGTGCCAGTCTATCACAGGGTACAATCACATACACACTCACACACACATTCATACACTACGGACACTTTACCAAGCTACCAATCAACCTACCATGCATGTCTTTGGACTGGGGGAGGAAACCGGAGTAAACCCCCGCAGTACGGGGAGAACATGCAAACATGCAACATACACACACGGCCCCGGCGGGAATCGAACCCCCGGAGCCTGGAGGTGTGAGGCGAACGTGCTAACCGCTAAGATTTTGACACCTCAAATAGTTTAAACTAGAACATTCAGTCTTTCCCAGAAGTGTTGGTCAGTTGTCACAGTTACGGTTCTTCCTGTGCGAGCATTATATGTTTTGAGCGCTGCCTCTCGTTAAAACAAACGCTGTTTGTTTGCCTGTTCGGCATCTGACTGTTTATCTGCCTTTTGGATTACCCTTTGGATTCTGGAACTGGTGAAATCATTAAGTTGGACTGTCTGGCTTTCTGATTGCTCTCTGAATCTGTCCTCTGATATCACTGTGCTCTCTGTGTGCGTGACTCTGCCGGCCTGCTTATTGTCACTGAGATTTATATTCTGGAATGATCTTATTAATAAACTCCCAGTGAATGGATTCTCCGAGTCTGATCGGTCACATCTCGGCACGTGATATTCTCTGGAGGGAACTCAAGCCCTCAGACGATAACTTGGATCTTTTTCACATCTGCTCAACGTGCAGACTTTTAGTTTTAATTCAAGGGGGAATTTACATCCAAATCAGGTGGAAGGTTTAGGAATTACAGCACTTTGTATATGTTACACCTCACCTATTTATTTATTTATTTATATTTTTTTTTCCAAAGAGCTTCACTGCGTCGTCAGGGCTGAAAAACGAGTGATCGCAAAAACATCAGGTGTGGAGAGATTTTTGGTGCCAGAAATTGATGGTGGTGGATGACCTGGCGAAGAACACTTCACAACCTCCTCCAGGAGGTAGGAGGATGTGTGTCAAAGTCAACAATCAAGAGAAGCCTTCAGCAGAGTAAATACATACGGTTAACCACAATACAACACTGGTAAAGCCTCAAAAACAGGAAGACCAGATAAGAGTTTGCCAAAAACATCTAATAAATAAATAAATAAATAAATAAATAAACCCAGTACAATTCTGGAACAAAGATCAACTTGTAGAAGAACGATGGGAAGAGAAGAGAAGAGTATGGAGAAGGGAAGGAACTGCTCATGTTCTGAAGCATGGGCGTGTACGGCTGCCACAGGAGCTGGTGCTCTTGTAAGTAGAGGGTGATATTATCTGCTCACATTCAGACACATGTTTCAACACTCATAGGACGGAGCTTTACACTGACCTGGACAGTGATGAACGATGACCTGAAGCGTACTTCAAAAGCAACACAACGCTTGTTTGAGGTAAAGAAGTGGAATGTTCTGCAATGACCAAGTCGATCACCTTGACCCGATGCTTCCAAGAAAAAGGAGGAGGGGGGGAGGGTTTTTTTTTTGGTAGTTGAGTTAAGAGAAAGTTCTTTTTTTTTTTTTTTTTTTTTTTTTTTTTTATATAATTAAAAAATTACAAAGGGTTTTAACCAAGTAATAAAGATTACAATGTAATTGATGATTCTAATAGTTTTCCAATTACCTTTGGTCCCTTAGAATGGGGAGGGGAGGGGAGGGGAGGGGGGGGGGGGATGGAACTACACATAAAAAAATCCTGTAATTCCTTCACGGTTCACCAGATTTGGATGGGTTGTCACTTCTGAGCTGAATCTGAGCTCATACTCATTATTTAGTTTAAACTCCAGTGTGCTGTAGTAGACAGCTAAAATATCAACAACTTTGTCAAAGCTACAGTTCCCTCTGAAAGTATTGGAACAGCAAGGCCAATTCTATTGTTTTTGCCGTACACTGACGACATTTGGGTTTGAGATCAAAAGAGGAATATGAGACTTTCATTTCCTCATATTTTACATCTAGATTTGTTAAACAACTTAAAACACGGCACCTTTTATTTGAACCTACCCACTGATCAAAACTATAGGAACATGTGACAGACAGGTGTTTCTTTGTGCACAGGTGTGTCCTGTTAAATCGAACGTTTAAATACTAAATTGCTCTAAATGTCTACTCTTGGTTTGAGCTCTGGATTTTGCCTGTGAAGGCTGCATTTAAAAAGAGAAAAGAAAGATAAACCAACATGAAGATCAGAGAGCTGTCTATGGGAGAACAGCAAGTCATTTTGAAGTTGAGAAAAGAGGGAAAATCAGTCAGAGCCATTGCACAACCGTTGAGTATAGCCAGTACAACACTTTGGAATGTACTGAAAAATAAAGAGACCCCTGAACACTGAAACCTGGATCAGGTCAGCCAAGGAAAACAACAGCAGTGGATGGCAGAAACCAGAAACATTGTGAGAGCTGTGAAGAAAAACTAAAAAACAACAGTCAGTGACATCACCAACAACCTCCACAGGGCAGGTTGAAGGTTACAATCCAGCGTTTGAAGAAGACTGTGAGAGCAGAAATATAGAGGCCATAGCACAAGGTACAAACCACTCATCAGCAGTAAGAATCAGAAAGCCAGACTGGAATTCAAAAAGAAATACAGAGATGATCCACAAACGTTCTGGAACCAAGATGAACCTCTACCAAAGTGATGGAAAGGTCATCCAAAATTTCTTTTCTCCAAAGTGTTTAGAATGAAAGGATCTGCTCATGATCCAGAACATACAAGCTCATTTGTGAAACATGGTGGAGGTAGTGGCATGGCTTGGGCTCGCATGGCTGCTTCTGGAACATTATTGATGATGAACTCATGATGGTAGCAGCAGAATGAATTCAGAAGTTTTCAGGAACATTTTATCTGCCAGTTTACAGAGAAATGCATCCGAATTAATCAGGAGGAACCTCATCATGCAGCAAGACAACGATCCAAAACACACTTCCACCTCAACACAGGACTTCATCAGGGGGAAAAGTGCAAGGTTTTAGACTGGACAAGTCAATCACCAGATCTTAAACCAACTGAGCAGCATTTCACCTCCTGAAGAGGAGACTGAAGGGAGAAACCCCCCGAAACGCACATCCCCTGAAAGAAGCTGCAGTAAAAACCTGGAGGAGCTTCACAGAAGAAGAAACCAGCGGTTTGGTGTCAGTGAGTCACAGGATTGATGCAATTACGAGTGATTATTAAGTGTCATTTACTTCAATTTACTTTCAGACTATCTGTTCCTATACTTTTGCTCACCCAAAATAAAACATTTCCTTGCCCTTAATACAACGAATAACGTGGGCAACCGTGAACTCGTATAGTACAAAACAAATTCAAGTACAAATAGTTCAAAGATTAATAATTCATTCATTAATTAGACCCCATCTTCAGTACATTAAGGTTTATATCATATGATAAACTCTCTGAAAGGAGCGCTGATCTAAGTCCAGGTTTTTTTTTTCTTTTCTTTTTATATACAATGTTTACTCCGAAGCTTCATTTGTCTTTAAATAATTTATCTTGTAAGAATCTCAGCTCTTTCCAGACACCATTTTCCAGGCATTTAGGCCATGGCACTGTTCTGAAAGCTGCAAGGCCTTTCACTGCCACAATAGAGATCTTTAATCAGGCCTTGACAGATCTCGCTGTCTGGGCCCCTGTTTTCCTGCCCAGCCACTGCCTGATATTTAGGCTAGCCAGTCAAGCTTCACTAACATATATCAGTGCGCCATTCCTGCACCAATTTGGACTTGAGACACAGCGGTCAGTCCCCCTCACTCACACTATAAAACAATCTGTTTGAATTCAGGGCGTTCCAGGGAGTCGCTGCTTTTCCCTTGACCTTTGGTGATAGATCTGGGGTAAAAAAAAAAGCCTGTTAGTATTGTTGGCTGGAAGGAACCACGGTTATATACATGTAAATGTATGTTGTTTTAAAATGCTGATATAGGCGATAATGTTTCCTGAAAACATCTTAAACATATTCGAGCAATTTTATTTAAATGGTATTTATTTAAATGGTAAATGGAGAAAGTCCAGAAGTTGCATTTGACCTTGTCATGCGTAGCCACATGTATTCTTGTCTTTGTGAACTTGGGCTTCAGTCAGTGTTAAATATTAATCACAAAATCTTTGCTGTGAAAGTTCTCTGCTAGTCAACACAGTGAAACTCACGTCGTCGTATCCTTAACCCTATCATTCCGCTCCAAACGTTCGACTTCTTGCTTTTTTCCTTTCTTTTTTTTTGGTTTTGTTTTATGCTTCATGTTCGTCTCGTTATTCTTGTTGTTTTGCAGTACAGGAGTCAATCATCATTCGGTGGTGAAATGACTTGGAGCTAAATATAAAAGCAGTGTTTTGACACTGGTGCACTGGGGAAATATTTAAACCAAGATTTCCTCAAAGCCTTATTGTTGGCCGTATCGGGGGATTAAAACAAAGTGCAATGCTGATGACTCATCTTAATCCTCCAACCCAGTCTGTGTACACACACACACACACACACACACACACACGCGCACACAGTGAGGCACATACAGTTTTCACAGTCAGGAGATATTACATAAACTGAGCTGTGGGTTGAGGGATACGTTGGTATGTTTAATTCATCAATGTAGGATTCGGTTGAACAGCGATGTGTCACGAGCCCCAAACCCCCACATATTGTGTTCTACCCCTCTACCCTACTATCACTGCCTCCGTCTGGGGGCTCCAATAGTTTTCAATATCATGCGAAGAAAATCTGAAAGAATTGTGTTGTTATAGCATCCTTCTATATGGGTAAAGATCAAGCAGACATCACTTCTCAAAACTCTCAATATTTGCAACTAACACATTAATAACAGATACAGTGGTGTGAAAAAGTGTTTGCCCCCTTCCTCATTTCCTGTTCCTTTGCATGTTTGTCACACTTAAGTGTTTCGGAACATCAAACCAATTTAAACAATAGTCAAGGACAACACAAGTAAACACAAAATGCAATTTGTAAATGAAGGTGTTTATTATTAAAGGTGAAAAAAAATCTAAACCATCATGGCCCTGTGTGAAAAAGTGATTGCCCCCTAAACCTAATAACTGGTTGGGCCACCCTTAGCAGCAACAACTGCAACCAAGCGTTTGCGATAACGTGCAATGAGGCTTTTACAGCGTCCTGGAGGAATTTTGGCCCACTCATCTTTGCAGAATTGTCCTAATTCAGTTACATTAGAGGGTTTTCGAGCATGAACGGCCTTTTTAAGGTCATACCACAACATCTCAATAGGATTCAGGTCAGGACTTTGGCTAGGCCACTCCAAAGTCTTCATTTTGTTTTTCTTCAGCCATTCGGTGGTGGACTTGCTGGTGTGTTTAGGATCATTGTCCTGCTGCAGAACCCAAGTTCGTTTCAGCTTGAGTACACGAACAGATGGTCGGACATTCTCCTTCAGGATCTCTTGGTAGACAGCAGAATTCATAGTTCCTTTTATCACGGCAAGTCTTCCAGGTCCTGAAGCAGCAAAACTGCCCCAGACCATCACACTACCACCACCATATTTTACTGTTGGTATAATGTTCTTTTTATGAAATGCAGTGTTCCTTCTACGCCAGATATACTTGGACACACACCTTCCAAAGAGTTTCACTTTTTGTCTCATCGGTCCACAGAATGTTGTCCCAAAAGTCTTGGGGATCATCAAGATGTGTTGTGGAGAAATTGAGACGAGCTTTGATGTTTTTTTGCTCAGCAGTGGTTTTCTCCTTGGAACTCTGCCATGCAGGCCATTTTTGCCCAGTCTTTTCCTGATGGTGGAGGCATGAATGCTGACCTTAACTGAGGCAAGTGAGGCCTGCAGTTCTTTGGACGTTGTTGTGGGGTCTTTTGTGACCTCTTGGATGAGTCGTCGCCGCTTCTTGGGGTAATTTTGGGCAGCGCCCACTCCTGGGAAGGTTCACCACTGTTCCATGTCTTCGCCATTTGTGGATAATGGCTCTCACTGTGGTTCGCGGATTCCCAAAGCTTTGGAAATGGCTTTATAACCCTTTCCAGACTGATAGATCTCAATTACTTTCTTTCTCAATTGTTCCTGAATTTCTTTGGGTCTCGGCATGATGTGTAGCTTTTAAGGATCTTCTGGTGGACCTTACTGTGTCAAGCAGCTCCTATTTAAGTGATGCCTTGATTGTGAACAAGTGTGGCAATAATCAGGCCTGGGTGTGGCTAGAGAAATTGAACTCAGGTGTGGACAACCACAGTTATAGTATGTTTTAACAAGGGGGGCAATCACTTTTTCACACAGGGCCATGATGGTTTGGATTTTTTTTCACCTTTAATAATAAACACCTTCATTTACAAATTGCATTTTGTGTTTACTTGTGTTGTCCTTGACTATTGTTTAAATTGGTTTGATGTTCCGAAACACTTAAGTGTGACAAACATGCAAAGGAACAGGAAATGAGGAAGGGGGCAAACACTTTTTCACACCACTGTATCCCTTTTAAAATGTTTTCAGTCCAGCAGGTGTCGTTTTTTTCAGCGATATATTTTCTTGGGAAAATACTGCATGGTAACTGAATAATATTAGAAAGTAAGACAATAAACGACACTGTTAGCTCATGTCACCCGATGGGGGAGCTAAAATCCCACTTACTGCAAAAACTGCACAATCACATTACAGTGTCTTAACCTACGGATCCTGTCCGGTTACATTTAGTTCTGGTATGGACATCTATTTAACACCATTATCGGTCATAGAGTGTACAGTGTGATAACATGTGTGTGTGTGTGTGTGTGTGTGTGTGTGTGTGTGTGGTGCAGTGTACGAGTGTTACTGAAATGTGACACATTCAAATGTACAGGTCCTGTAAAAATAAAGTGAAGCTTAGGTGCATAAAAAGGGCATTATACAGTATTGCTGCACAGTGCACTTTATAAATGATAAACTAGACTTCTCTGAATGTACATACTTTACTGTATGTGGAATACACCATAATATCTAGCTGCATTGTTCCTGCAGTAAAAGTACATTTCGCCACTCCTTTGATTAAATGACAATTACATTTGCTTTTCTCCTTATTCTGTTTACAGTGAACTCTCTTCCCTCTGACTATGCACTGATGTATTGGTCTTCTGAGCACCGAATCTGTGGCTTGTGGTTATTAAAGATAATGTGCAGACCATAAATCACCTAATGTTTGATCCACCAGGAAAGCAGGAGCCACCAGTGCAGTCCTCCCTCACATTCCGCACATCTCTATCAGCTGCACAGGAAATCCCATTCCAGACATGCGAACAGAAGAACACTTGGAAATCACTCACTGCTGCTGAGGATGGCACCACATGGACAGTGTGGAGATACATGAGATTATTGAGGATGGCACCACATGGACAGTGTGGAGATACATGAGATTACTGAGGATGGCACCACATGGACAGTGTGGAGATACATGAGATTACTGAGGATGGCACCACATGGACAGTGTGGAGATACATGAGATTACTGAGGTTGGCACCACATGGACAGTGTGGAGATACATGAGATTACTGAGGTTGGCACCACATGGACAGCGTGGAGATACATGAGATTACTGAGGATGGCACCACATGGACAGTGTGGAGATACATGAGATTACTGAGGATGGCACCACATGGACAGTGTGGAGATAAATGAGATTACTGAGGTTGGCACCACATGGACAGTGTGGAGATACATGAGATTACTGAGGATGGCACCACACGGACAGTGTGGAGATACATGAGATTACTGAGGATGGTGTCACTTAAAAACCATGAAGATGAACTGTTATGCTATGATGGCTAGGACTACATTTGCTATGATAGCTTTAGGACTACAATTACCACAAACAGTTCTGCATTCAAGTCTCCATCAGTGAACAGTGGAGAAGTTCAACAAAACAGACCACTAAAAGTACATGATACTCGATACCACAGTGTGGTATAAAAATAACATTTAAAAAATGTACTTAAAAACTCTCCTGGAGGACATCCTCCTCTGGCTGATACTGGCAGAGAGAGAGAGAGAGAGAGAGAGAGAGAGAGGGAGAGAGAGATTATCAAACACTGTCTGACAATGAGAGGAGGCTACAGTGAAGGTGCAGCACTCCTAAAAGTGCGTGCGCGAACACACACACACAATTTATTAAAAGCATGAACATGTAAATAATTATTAGTGACATGAGGCTACATTTAGTAGACAGGACACGGGCTGAATGGCGATGCATGGTGTCCATTAGGAGGTAGTTTATAACATTGCAGTGCGTTAGCGTCGTTATAAAATAACTGGCTATCCCTGTTATCCATGCTATCCATGTAACCTTACATGGAGCATAACGTTAGCTGGTTTCACGGCTACCAACGCTACCTTTCCTCTCAACGAGTCGGGGCAGAGCTACACTTCAGTAGTTTTCCCCATGTGCTTGTAGGCGTTATTCTTCTTCTTCACCACTTGTGGACCGACTAAAACACTTACGCGTATTTACTGCCCTCATCAGGTCCAGAAGAATTGTATCCTCGGTACCTCCATTAGAATCGGTACCAATGGTACTCCAGAAAAACAAGTACTGTCACGTTTTAAGAATGTTGGTACCGACTTGGTATCGAAGTATCGGTTCTCGTGACATCCCTAATCCGGTGTCACTCAGATGAGGACAGGTTCCCTTTTGAGTCTGGTTCCTCACAAGGTTTCTTCTTTATATCATCTCAGAGAGTTTTTCCTCACCACGAGACCATTCAGTGCTTTATAGGTCAGTAAAAGTATTTTATAATCAATGTGAAATTTTACTGGGAGCCAATGCAGTGTGGATAAGACCGGGGTGATGTCATTCTGGACTAACTGGAGCTTCTTTATGCTCCTACTGGAACATCCAGACAGTAAGGCATTACAGTAATCCATTCTAAAGGTAACAAAATCATGAACTAATTATACTGCATTATATTTCTTATCTTAGCAATATTTCTGAGGTGAGAGAAGGCTATCCTAGTAATATTATCTACTGTACATGAGCTTCAAATGAAAGACTGGAGTCAATAATCACACCAAGGTCTTTTACTGCTGCACATGATGAAACAGAAAGTCCATCCAGAGTTACTATGTGATCTTTTTTCTAGGCTATCAAGGATAATAGTATGATCAATGTTATCAAAAGCTGCACTAAGACTAAGTAACACAAGCAAGGGGACACAACCCTGATCAGAGGTCAGTAGTTGGTCATTTACTACTTTAACCAGCGCTGTCTCTGTGCTATGATGAGGCGTAAATCCTGACTGATACATTTCATGAATGTTCTACTTAGGTATGAGCATAGCTGCTGTATACAACCTTTTGTAATACACACACACACACACACACATATATATATATATATATATATTAGACAGTTGACATGGGTTGAGGTCAGTCTTTTTTTAAATAGGAGTTTAATCTGCTAGTTTAAAATAATAAGGTACCTACAGTCATGTGCAATTTATTATTATTATTATTATTTTTTTAATATTTGGTCAAGCAAACATTTGATCTTCTTTGAAACAGTTCCTATTATTAAAGTTGACACATTAATCAAATGACACATAAAATTGACATTTTGTAAACATTTTCACAATTTAAATGAAAAAACAAAAACAAAACAGTTTAGTCACATGAAAAAAGTAAGTACATGCCTACATTTATCACACCTTCAAATCCATATCATTAGAATCATGTGTTGAAGATCAGGTGTCAGTGATTAGAACCTGCGTAGGGAGTGCAGGTGGAACCGGTCTTATTTATACCCCCTCTCATATCTAGTGTCTGGTGTTCCCTTTGTTATTGAGGTGTGTGATGTCATCATGCCAAGATCTAAAGAGTTCAATAAGGCCTTCCGAAAAAAGGGTTGTGGATCCCTGTGAGTCTGGCAAGAGATTTAAATCTCCAAATTATTTGAAATACATCATTCCACTGTAAATAAAATAATCTACAAATGGCAAAGATTTCCAGGACTGATCGTCCCAGCAAATTCAGGCCAACCCTCTGATGCAAAAAGAAACCTCCAAGAATTTCATCACAGGATCTGCTAGTAAATCTTTCAGCCATTGGTGTTAAAGTGCATGTTTCTACAATCAGAAAGAGATCGCATAGATTTGACCTGCATGGGAGGCGTGTCAGGAAAAAAGCCTTTGCAAGACCACAGCTTGTCAATGAGCGTATAGGCAAAGACCAGGCCTTTTGGAATAATGTGCTCTGGACAGACAAATCAAAGATAGAGATGTTTGGCCACAGTAACAGCAGACATGTTTATTGCTGACAAAAGACCTCATACCAACTGTGAAGCACGGTGGTGGAAATGTTATGGTTTAGGGTTGCTTCACTGCCTCAGGGACTGGACAGCTCGCATTCATTGACTCAACTATGAATTCTGCATCATATCAAAGAGTGCTTGGAGATAATTTGAGGCAGTCTGTCTGAAAGGTAAAGTTGAACTGAGATTTGATGTTTCAGCAGGATAATGATCCTAAGCACACGAGCAAATACACCAAGGAAAGACTCAAAAAGGAAGAAATGCAGGGATATGGAATGGCCGAGTCAAAGCCCGGATTTGAATCCCACTGAAACGTTGTGAAGGGATGTGAAACAGGCAGAACATGCAAGAAAACCCTCAAACATCTTGCAACTGAAAGAATATTGCGTGGAGGAGTGGTCAAAGTTTCCCACAAGCCTGGTGGACAATAATACAAAACGCCTACAAGAAGTTATTTCTGCTAAAGAGGGCAATACTAGCTTCTGAGGCTGTAAGGGTGTACTTACTTTTACTCCATAGAAGAATATCACATCTAATGATATTTCTGTTGAATAAATGATTGAAATAGAGAATTTTCCTAGTGCTTTTCCTAGGATTTGTTCATGTACATCAACTTTATTAATAGGCACTGTTTCAAAGAGGATCAAATGTTTGCTCGTCCAAATATATAAAAAGAGGCCAACAATTCCGGGGGAGACTTAATTTTTCACACGACTGTAGTTTAGGGGAATTTTATGCAACCACATGCGACACCTGTCTAATTAAACAATTTCAGTTTCTATTTTGAACAAACTCACAAACGTTTCTAAAAACATTTTGGCTTTGTCGTTACGGTTTATCATGTGTAGATTGGTGGCCAAAAACGAAAAGAATCCATTTTTAATTGAATCAATGACACAATAAAGTGTGCATGAACCAAATGGGACTGGATACTTTCCATACCCACTATACATAGTACACAAATGTAGAACCCCTCGATGGAAACCACTAATTATTTCAGTATTTTGCATCTGAGTGGCTGGAGGCAATTCCTGCTTAAATAAAACCCTATAAATCCCACCGTGGACACTAGATTCACCAATCCTTTCACACTGAAATTCCTACACTTACACTTTCATACCACAAGAATCCCGCCGACAAAATTACTGATGTTTACATTCTAAAAACATTACTATCTTTTGAATTAAGGCGCATGGTGGCTTAGTGATTAGTGCGTTCGCCTCACACCTCCAGGGTGTGGGTGTGGGTGTGGGTTCGATTCCCATCGTGGCCCTGTGTGTGGAGTTTGCACGTGGGGGTTTCCTCCGAGTGCTCCGGTTTCCTCCCCCAGTCCAAAGACATGCATGGTAGGCTGATTGGCATGTCCAAAGTGCCTGTAATGTATGAATGGGTGTGTAAGTGTGTATGTGATTGTGTGCCCTGTGATAGACCGGCACCTTGTCCAGAGTGTACCCCGTCTCGTGCCCGATACTCCTTGGGATAGGCTCCAGGTTCCCCCGTGACACTGAAAAGGATAAGCGGTATAGAAGATGGATGGATAGATCTTTTGAATTATTAGAGACAGTAACAACAAGTATTTGGAACAAATCTTACCTGACCTGTGCAGAATACTGGGGGCAAATTCTGACCAGGCATGAGTCATTGAATGAGTCCTCAAACCAGGGCAACGGACATGACCTGGATTCTCTCCAGGTGTGTGAATAATGCTTTCCAATGGATTAATTAACAGGTGCTGTACCTATTGTTCTATATATCGAAATATTCCCATCAAAAGATCCTCTTCTATACATAAGAATATCCTGAAGATGTATTCAAATAACTGCCACAGATAAAGTGATCGTATGAATAGCCAAAAGTATGTCCACCCCTGACCACCACAGTCATACGTGTTTCTTCACCAAACTGTTACCACAAATTCTGAAGCACGCAATTGTGTAGAATGTCTCTGTATGCTGTAGCATTACAGTTTCCCCAAGAACTAAGAGGCTGAACACTGTTCCAACACAACACAAAGTGCACAAAGAGTGTGAGCTCCATGAAGACTTATGTGTGAAGGTTGGAAGAAGGTGGAAGAACTTGAGAACCCTGACATCAAGCCCACTGAACACCTTTGAGATGAACTGGAACTGGAGTCTCCTCACATCAACATCAGGGCCTGACCTCATCCTCACTAATACTCTTGCAGCTGACTGAACACAAATCCCCACAGCCACACCTCCAAATCTAGTGGAAACCCTTAATTAGCCATTACAGCCCATGATATATAAACTGATTCTTAGAGTGGGAAAGATAAAAGGAAGTTGTTACCAACATTAGTGGTTTTGTATTCCCTTTTTAACCGTCGCTGTGGTATCTCTGCTATGTGTGTGGTTTTGTGTGTAGGTGGTTAATTTGGTACTGATGTGGGAGTGAACTGAATTTATCAGTAATAGCCAAATGCACTTATCACAGAGGAGAGAATTGAAAGCTTCCATGTCAACTGTTATGCTGGGAAGAGTATTTTGATATCCTAAATTTAGACAAGTGTTTTCATTCAAGAGTCACAAAGTCGAGCTCGAGACCATTCACTTGCTACAGTAGCTGGTGTAGCTACAGAACGCCGGCTACTGGGGACAGTGTAGCTAGTGGATACGTGTATGGACTGAGGTCAGGGAGTCGATACGGCAACAGCTTAGGTTATATAATGTATAGTGTAATATGAATGAAGGAGTCAATTGTGTATTGTTTTTAAAATCAATATCCCAATAGCTACATCATATATATATACAGTGGTGTGAAAAAGTGTTTGCCCCCTTCCTCATTTCCTGTTCCTTTGCATGTTTGTCACACTTAAGTGTTTCGGAACATCAAACCAATTTAAACAATAGTCAAGGACAACACAAGTAAACACAAAATGCAATTTGTAAATGAAGGTGTTTATTATTAAAGGTGAAAAAAAATCCAAACCATCATGGCCCTGTGTGAAAAAGTGATTGCCCCCTAAACCTAATAACTGGTTGGGCCACCCTTAGCAGCAACAACTGCAACCAAGCGTTTGCGATAACGTGCAATGAGGCTTTTACAGCGTCCTGGACGAATTTTGGCCCACTCATCTTTGCAGAATTGTCCTAATTCAGT
>CM022769.1:25764788-25779788 GCA_012411365.1 Ameiurus melas | reverse complement strand
AGGTGGGAGCTGTCTAACTGGAACATCTCCCCCACTACAATAACACATCAAACACAAATGTGCAATAACATTCACATCACAATAAGAATCAGACCATTTAAATGTGACCTGATCATCATCATCATCATCATCATCATCATCATCATCACGATAAGGAGGCTCACTAAAGCCCTGAAGAACGTAAACGGTGGAACTGATTCACGTTTTCAGTTTTTATTATGAAAGAAATAACACAAATAACAAGCTTCTTGAGTGCGTGTCTATAAGAACCTTCAGTGGGATGCTTCGTGTTCTCCATGTCGCTTGTATACATACTTTCCACACTGTCATAAATGACGATGTATGTTTACGGTAATTTATTAGAGTCAGGTAGTTAATCAAAGAAACATTTCCTCTAATATCTGATCGCAGAACAGCAGGCATGCTGACGTATAAAAGTGTACCACACACTTCCACGGTTACAGTACACCCACCGTATTATTTCACTGGAGAACTGTTATGACTGGGCACTATGAGGACGGAGGATGGAGTTGACGGTCACCGGCTAATGCTCATTAAAATGTTATTTATATTCTCATGACTAGATCTGAAGCTTGTCACTCTGAGGTAACTGATGTGCCACAAAACCCAGACCTTCTGTTCGAGGCACTGAGGAGCTTCAGGAAGTTCACCAGAGTCACTGTATGATTACGACCTCATTTTATTATTCAACAGGCAACAAGTGACTCCTTCATTTTTATCTGTGTGTGTGTGTGTGTGTGTGTGTGTGCATTAACACTACATGCCATTACAGTGTGTGTGTGTGTGTGTGTGTGTGTGTGTGTGTGTGTGTGTATTACCACTACATAACATTACAGTGTGTGTGTGTGTGTGTGTGTGTACCACTACATGACATTACAGTGTGTGTGTGTGTATTACCACTACATAACATTACAGTGTGTGTGTGTGTGTGTGTGTGTGTGTGTATTACCACTACATGACATTACAGTGTGTGTGTGTGTTTACCACTACATAACATTACACTGTGTGTGTGTGTGTGTGTGTGTGTGTGTGTGTTACCACTACCGACATCACAGTGTGTGTGTGTGTGTGTGTGTTTACCACTACATGACATTAGTGTGTGTGTGTGTGTGTGTGTGTGTGTTTACCACTACATGACATTAGTGTGTGTGTGTGTGTGTGTGTGTGTGTACTACTACACGACATCACAGTGTGTGTGTGTGTGTGTGTTACCACTACATAACATTACAGTGTGTGTGTGTGTGTGTGTGTGTGTGTGTGTATTACCACTACATTACATTTCGGTGTGTGTGTGTGTGTGTGTATTACCACTACACGACAATACAGTGTGTGTGTGTGTGTGTGTGTGTGTGTTACCACTACATGAGATTAGTGTGTGTGTGTGTGTATAACATACCACTGCGTGACATTACAGTGTGTGTGTGTGTATTACCACTACATGACATTAGTGTGTGTGTGTGTGTGTGTATTACCACTACATGAGATTAGTGTGTGTGTGTGTGTATAACATACCACTGCGTGACATTACAGTGTGTGTGTGTGTGTATTACCACTACATGACATTAGTGTGTGTGTGTGTGTGTGTGTGTATTACCACTACACGACATCACAGTGTGTGTGTGTGTGTGTGTGTGTGTATTACCACTACATGACATTAGTGTGTGTGTGTGTGTGTGTGTGTACCACTACGACACATCACAGTGTGTGTGTGTGTGTGTGTATTACCACTACATGACATTAGTGTGTGTGTGTGTGTGTGTGTATTACCACTACATGACATTAGTGTGTGTGTGTGTGTGTGTATTACCACTACACGACATCACAGTGTGTGTGTGTGTGTATGTATTACCACTACATGACATTGTGTGTGTGTGTGTGTGTGTGTATTACCACTACATGACATTAGTGTGTGTGTGTGTGTGTGTGTATTACCACTGCGTGACATTACAGTGTGTGTGTTCAGGTTAGTTACTAGTTAGTGGTTTATTTTATCACTGTAGTTCATGCTGCCTGTCCTGCAGGAAATGTGAATAAAACAGTAGTAAAGCTGAACAATGAGCCGTTTCTGTAACGCTCCAAATCTGATGCCACAAACACAAACTTTTTCCTTTTCGTTTATTTATTTATTTTCAGAAAGTCCCTAAAAACCATCTCCAGGTGTTCTGGTGTAATTCCTCATTCGGGAATAAATAAATTCCTTCGGGAATAAATAAATTCCGCGCAGATGAACTCGGGCTGCAGCTTGGATTCGTTGTTTTGGTTGTTGTTGTTGTGGTGGTGGTGGTTGTTGTTGTGGTGATGGAGGTGGTTGTTGTTGTGATGGTTGCTGTTGTTGTGATGGTTGTCGTTGATGTGATGGTGGTGGTAGTGGTGGTTGTCGTTGTTGTGATGGTGGTTGTTGTTGTTGTGGTGGTAGTGGTGGTGGTTGTTGTTGTTGTGATGTGTGTAAGGGAAAGCCCGGGCACTAGTTGAGGGACACAACGTGACCTGACAACAAGGAACCTCCGGGAAAACCGCCAGTCCTGAACTATGTACAGAAGGGGCCCAGGCCAAGGGGAAGCGCGAGCAGCGACACACTGTACACGTGCACATCACACTGATATCCGCGTCTCCTACTTCCGGTTTGTCACAGCACTCGTGACTTTAACACGAACTGAACAATCCGGCGCTTAAAACACTGAATACCGATTAAAACAACAACAACAACAACAACAACAACAACAACAAAGCCTTTCCCTGACGCGTGTCGCTAACCTCCCTGACTGCACTTCCTCCGGCCGGGAGGCGGAGACGGGACCCCCGCTGACGTCAGTGGGCCTGTCGGTTTCCTGCAATAGTTACACAGAGAGAGAGAGAGAGAGAGAGAGAGAGACCTTTACCTTTACCTCTGACCGTTAAGGTATAGGAGAGCAGAAAATTCTCCAACTATTAGGACTGCACCTGTAAGTACTGACTGTGGATAACCTGCGTATTCAGAATAAAGTAACTGCTCTGTGTGTGTGTGTGTGTGTGTGTGTGTGTGTGTGAGAGAGAGATTTGGTTGAGAAAGCCTCAGATGTTTCAGTGGGAGTGGAAACGTGTTCAGAATGCTGTATAAGTTTTAAAGTCACACGGAGCGCTTTTTCCGGCCCGTGTTTTGCAGCTCACCGGAGCGCCTCTGTTCTGGAGTAGACGTCTGCAGCATTTTAATGCGCTCTCTCTCTCTCTCTCTCTCTCTCTCTCTCTCTCTCTCTCTCTCTCTCTCAGTGTGTGTGTGTGTGTGTGTGTGTAATGTTTATGAAGCCCGCAGCACAGCTCCACTGTTGCTGAAGAAACACTTCGGGACGGTGGGTAAGCTCCGCTCCGCTCCGCTCCGCTCCGGTGGTGTACGCGGCTGAATGTAAACACGGACGGTGTGTTATTATTGTTGTTCGAGTGTTGCGGAGATTTCGGCTGCTGTTTATTTATTTACTGGCTTTGAGGAAGTGTTGCTTTTGGTTCGGCGTCCTGTTGCGGAGGACTCGCAGGGGTTTTCCCCGACTCCTCCCTCTGCTGCGCGCTCATGTGTCTCTTACACACAATGTCCTGTACTGCTGCTGCTGCTGCAGTCACTTCACACCTTATCTCTCTCTCTCTCTCTCTCTCTCTCTCTCTCTCTCACACACACACACACACACACACACACACACACACAGCCGCATGCCGTTTGATCTCAGCTGTCATGTAATAAACGGACTGCTGCCTTGTCCGGGGTTTCCTCTCGCGCGGCTCTCGGCACTGCGCGTGCTGACACGGGTGTCTCTGCAGCTGTAGGAATCATTCACACACTTTTTTTTTTTTTTTTCCTGCAGGACCTGAATCTTAATCTGCTCACAAGTTGGTTAATGATTGATTTCCTTTCTCTCGTCCGTGTGTTGTTTCTCTAGAACGTTCATTCGTTCGGTCGGAAATATTAGGAACACCTGATTATACGCAGAGGGATAACGATAGTCTGTGTGTGTGTGTGTGTGAGAGGGGAATAAAGCAGCTGGACAGGACCCGTCGGTCGGGTTTCAGGGTGTTGACCGATGCCCATACTGACTTCATGTGCGTTGTACGCTGTGCACTGCGGAACATTCAGTACTCTCTCGTCGCTGTTTATTGTCTGGGCGCCAGGCGGTATTTGTGACTTTGCTCGTCCTAGTAAGCCCGTCTGCGCGTGCGCGCTGCGAACCGCGAGGTGACGTCACCGCGCACGCACCAACCCCAACACGCACAGACACACACTCAAACTGAGCTGCGTGCTGAGGAGACTCTTAGTGTTATGTAATGATGATCTAGGGAAGCTGTTTTGTTAGTGAGCTGGTGTACAGTGTTATTGGGGGGTATACAGTGTCAGGGAGCTGGTGTACAATGTTAATGGGGGGTATACAGTGTCAGGGAGCTGGTGTACAGTGTTGATGGGGGTATATGGTGTTAATGAGCTGGTGTACAGTGTTATTGGGGGGTATACAGTGTCAGGGAGCTGGTGTACAGTGTTGATGGGGGTATATGGTGTTAATGAGCTGGTGTACAGTGTTATTGGGGGGTATACAGTGTCAGGGAGCTGGTGTACAGTGTTGATGGGGGTATATGGTGTTAATGAGCTGGTGTACAGTGTTAATGGTGGTATATGGTGCTAGTGAGCTGGTGTACAGTGTTAATGGGGGTATACAGTGTTAGGGAGCTGGTGTACAGTGTTAATTCGGGTATAGAGTGTTAGTGAGCTGGTGTACAGTTTTAATTGGGGTATAGGATGTTAGGGAGCTGGTGTACAGTGTTGATGGGGGTATATGGTGTTAGTGAGCTGGTGTACAGTGTTAATGGGGTGTATAAGGTGTCAGGGAGCTGGTGTACAGTGTTCTTGGGAGGTATACAGTGTCAGGCAGCTGGTGTACAGTGTTAATGGGGTGTATAGGGTGTCAGGGAGCTGGTGTAGAGTGTTCTTGGGAGGTATACAGTGTCAGGGAGCTGGTGTACAGTGTTAATGGGGTGTATAGGGTGTTAGGGAGCTGGTGTACAGTGTTGATGGGGGTATATGGTGTTAATGAGCTGGTGTACAGTGTTAATGGGAGTATATGGTGTTAATGAGCGGATGTACAATGTTCATGGGGGGTATATGGTGCTAGTGAGCTGGTGCACAGTGTTATTTTGGGGGTATACAGTGTCAGGGAGCTGGTGTCCAGTGTTAATGGGGGGTATAGGGTGTTAGGGAGCTGGTGTTCAGTGTTAATTGGAGGTATACAGTGTCAGGGAGCTGGTGTACAGTGTTAATGGGGTGTATAGGGTGCTAGTGAGCTGGTGTACAGTGTTATTGGGGGGTATACAGTGTCAGGGAGCTGGTGTACAATGTTAATGGGGGGTATACAGTGTCAGGGAGCTGGTGTACAGTGTTGATGGGGGTATATGGTGTTAATGAGCTGGTGTACAGTGTTATTGGGGGTATACAGTGTCAGGGAGCTGGTGTACAGTGTTGATGGGGGTATATGGTGTTAATGAGCTGGTGTACAGTGTTATTGGGGGGTATACAGTGTCAGGGAGCTGGTGTACAGTGTTGATGGGGGTATATGGTGTTAATGAGCTGGTGTACAGTGTTAATGGTGGTATATGGTGCTAGTGAGCTGGTGTACAGTGTTAATGGGGGTATACAGTGTTAGGGAGCTGGTGTACAGTGTTAATGGGGGTATAGAGTGTTAGTGAGCTGGTGTACAGTTTTAATTGGGGTATAGGATGTTAGGGAGCTGGTGTACAGTGTTGATGGGGGTATATGGTGTTAGTGAGCTGGTGTACAGTGTTAATGGGGTGTATAAGGTGTCAGGGAGCTGGTGTACAGTGTTCTTGGGAGGTATACAGTGTCAGGGAGCTGGTGTACAGAGTTAATGGGGTGTATAGGGTGTCAGGGAGCTGGTGTAGAGTGTTCTTGGGAGGTATACAGTGTCAGGGAGCTGGTGTACAGTGTTAATGGGGTGTATAGGGTGTTAGGGAGCTGGTGTACAGTGTTGATGGGGGTATATGGTGTTAATGAGCTGGTGTACAGTGTTAATGGGAGTATATGGTGTTAATGAGCGGATGTACAATGTTCATGGGGGGTATATGGTGCTAGTGAGCTGGTGCACAGTGTTATTGGGGGGTATACAGTGTCAGGGAGCTGGTGTCCAGTGTTAATGGGGGTATAGGGTGTTAGGGAGCTGGTGTTCAGTGTTAATTGGAGGTATACAGTGTCAGGGAGCTGGTGTACAGTGTTAATGGGGGTATAGGATGTTAGGGAGCTGGTGTACAGTGTTGATGGGGGGTATAGGGTGCTAGTGAGCTGGTGTACAGTGTTATTGGGGGTATACAGTGTCAGGGAGCTGGTGTACAGTGTTATTGGGGGTATACAGTGTCAGGGAGCTGGTGTACAGTGTTAATGGGGGGTATAGGGTGCTAGTGAGCTGGTGTACAGTGTTATTGGGGGGTATACAGTGTCAGGGAGCTGGTGTACAGTGTTATTGGGAGTATATGGTGTTAGGGAGCTGGTGTACAGTGTTAATGGGAGTATATGGTGTTAGGGAGCTGGTGTACAGTGTTAATGGGGTGTATAGGGTGTTAAGGGAGCTGGTGTACAGTGTGATTGGGGGTGTATGGGGGTATATGGTGCTAGTGAGCTGGTGTACAGTGTTAATGGGGTGTATAGGGTGTTAGGGAGCTGGTGTACAGTGTTGATGGGGGTATATGGTGTTGGGGAGCTGGTGTACAGTGTTAATGGGGGTATAGGGTGTTAGGGAGCTGGTGTACAGTGTTGATGGGGGGTATAGGGTGCTAGTGAGCTGGTGTACAGTGTTATTGGGGGGTATACAGTGTCAGGGAGCTGGTGTACAGTGTTATTGGGGGGGTATACAGTGTCAGGGAGCTGGTGTACAGTGTTAATGGGGGGTATAGGGTGCTAGTGAGCTGGTGTACAGTGTTAGTGGGGGTATACAGTGTCAGGGAGCTGGTGTCCAGTGTTAATGGGGGTATAGGGTGTTAGGGAGCTGGTGTCCAGTGTTAATGGGGGTATAGGCTGTTAGTGAGCTGGTTTACAGTGTTAATGGGAGTATATGGTGTTAGGGAGCTGGTGTACAGTGTGAATCGGGGGTATAGGGTGTTAGGGAGCTGGTGTACAGTGTTATTGGGGGTATAGGGTGTTGGGGAGCTGGTGTACAGTGTTAATGGGAGTATATGGTGTTAGGGAGCTGGTGTACAGTGTTAATGGGGTGTATAGGGTGTAAGGGAGCTGGTGTACAGTGTGAATGGGGGTGTAAGGGGTATATGGTGCTAGTGAGCTGGTGTACAGTGTTAATGGGGTGTATAGAGTGTTAGGGAGCTGGTGTACAGTGTGACTGGGGGTATATGGTGTTGGGGAGCTGGTGTACAGTGTTAAAGGGAGTATATTGTGTTAGGGACCTGGTGTACAGTTTTAATGGGGGTATAGGATGTTAGGGAGCTGGTGTACAGTGTTGATGGGGGGTATAGGGTGTTAGGGAGCTGGTGTACAGTGTTGATGGGGGTATAGGGTGTTAGGGAGCTGGTGTACAGTGTTAATGGGGGGTATAGGGTGCTAGTGAGCTGGTGTACAGTGTTATTGGGGGGGTATACAGTGTCAGGGAGCTGGTGTCCAGTGTTAATGGGGGTATAGGGTGTTAGTGAGCTGGTGTACAGTGTTGATGGGGGGTATAGGGTGCTAGTGAGCTGGTGTACAGTGTTATTGGGGGGTATACAGTGTCAGGGAGCTGGTGTCCAGTGTTAATGGAGGTATAGGGTGTTAGGGAGCTGGTGTACAGTGTTAATGGGGGTATAGGCTGTTAGTGAGCTGGTTTACAGTGTTGTTGCGGTATATGGTGTTAGGGAGCTGGTGTACAGTGTGAATGGGGGGTATAGGGTGTTAGGGAGCTGGTGTACAGTGTTGATGGGGGGTATAGGGTGTTAGGGAGCTGGTGTACAGTGTTAATGGGAGTATATGGTGTTAGGGAGCTGGTGTACAGTGTGAATGGGGGTGTTAATGCTTTATGTAAACGCACAGGTGTGGGTTGTATTTGCATGGATGTCTCATGCCGCTGCTCAGTAAAGTGTCATTGTGGTTATTTTGAAAGGTTGAGGTTGATTTACATTTAGAACAAACACCACGCCCCCTTCCCTTTTCCTGTGTGTTGTTTATACGTGTGTGAGCACAGTGTGTATACCCCTGCACACCAGCTGATAGAAACCTTACACTGTAGTTTGGCCTAAAATAAAATGTATTAAAAAATTAAAAGGATCAATGGAGTTGCTTCAGTTTTCCAGTGGAGCTACTCATGCAGAGGTTAACCAGGTGTGTTAGTCCCAAATTCTGACTCAGCACTTTTCTCAGACTTTAAAGCACCATAAACTAACGCTGTTCATTTTTAACACATTAATATGATGTATTGTACAGGTGAACACCGATACACTCTGATCTGAAACCGCGCTGTAGTACGATGTATTGTACAGGCGAACGCTGATGTGCTCTGATCTGAAACCGCGCTGTAGTACGATGTGTTGTACAGGCGAACGCTGATGCGCTCTGATCTGAAACCGCGCTGTAGTAGGATGTATTGTACAGGCGAACGGCGATACACTTTGATCTGAAACCACGCTGTAGTACGATGTGTTGTACAGGCGAACAGCGATACACTCTGATCTGATACCGCGCTGTAGTACAATGTGTTGTACAGGCGAACGGCGATACACTCTGATCTGAAACCACGCTGTAGTACGATGTATTGTACAGGCGAACACCGATACGCTCTGATCTGAAACCGCGCTGTAGTACGATGTGTTGTACAGGCGAACGGCGATACACTTTGATCTGAAACCGCGCTGTAGTACGATGTATTGTACAGGCGAACACCGATACACTCTGATCTGAAACCGCGCTGTAGTACGATGTGTTGTACAGACGAACACCGGTACACTTTGATCTGAAACCGCGCTGTAGTACGATGTGTTGTACAGGCGAACACCGATACACTCTGATCTGAAACCGCGCTGTAGTACAATGTATTGTACAGGCGAACACCGATACACTCTGATCTGAAACCGCGCTGTAGTACGATGTGTTGTACAGACGAACACCGATACACTCTGATCTGAAACCGAACCGCGCTGTAGTACGATGTATTGTACAGGCGAACGCTGATGCGCTCTGATCTGAAACCGCGCTGTAGTACGATGTATTGTACAGGCGAACGCTGATGTGCTCTGATCTGAAACCGCGCTGTAGTAGGATGTATTGTACAGGCGAACACCGATACACTCTGATCTGAAACCGCGCTGTAGTACGATGTATTGTACATGCACGATGCTTGCTGGGGGCTCTGATCTGAAACCCGCTGCATGCGATGTGTTGTACAGGCGACGGTGATACACTCTGATCTGAAACCGCGCTGTAGTACGATGTGTTGTACAGGCGAACACGATACACTCTGATCTGAAACCGCGCTGTAGGACGATGTGTTGTACAGGCGAACACCGATCACGCTCATCTGAAACCCGCTGTAGTAGGGTGTATTGTACAGGCGAAAACCGATACGCTCTGATCTGAAACCGCTGTAATGCGATGTGTTGAACAGGCCACGAAGCGATACACTCTGATCTGAAACCGCGCTGTGTAGTGCGATGTATTGTACAGGTGAACACCGATACGCTCTGATCTGAAACCGCGCTGTAGTACGATGTGTTGTACAGGCGAACACCGATACGCTCTGATCTGAAACCGCGCTGTAGTACGATGTGTTGTACAGGCGAACACCGATACGCTCTGATCTGAAACCGCGCTGTAGTACGATGTGTTGTACAGGCGAACACCGATACGCTCTGATCTGAAACCGCGCTGTAGTACGATGTGTTGTACAGGCGAACACCGATACGCTCTGATCTGAAACCGCGCTGTAGTACAATGTATTGTACAGGCGAACACCGATACACTCTATCTGAAACCGCGCTGTAGTACGATGTGTTGTACAGGCGAACACCAATACGCTCTGATCTGAAACCGCGCTGTAGTACGATGTGTTGTACAGGTGAACACCGATACGCTCTGATCTGAAACCGCGCTGTAGTACGATGTGTTGTACAGGCGAACGGTGATACACTCTGATCTGAAACTGCGCTGTAGTACGATGTGTTGTACAGACGAACACCGATACACTCTGATCTGAAACCGAACCGCGCTGTAGTACGATGTATTGTACAGGCGACGCTGATGTGCTCTGATCTGAAACCGCGCTGTAGTAGGATGTATTGTACAGGCGAACACCCGATACCTTTGATCTGAAACCCGCTGTAGTACAATGTATTGTACAGGCGGACAGCGGATACACTCTGATCTGAAACCGCGCTGTAGTACGATGTATTGTACAAGCGACGGTGATACACTCTGATCTGAAACCGCGCTGTAGTACGATGTGTTGTACAGGCGAACACCGATACACTCTGATCTGAAACCGCGCTGTAGTACGATGTGTTGTACAGGCGAACACCGATACACTCTGATCTGAAACCGCGCTGTAGTACGATGTGTTGTAAGGCGAAAGAGAAGTGTTAGGGGGTAACACTCTAATCTGAAACCACGCTGTGGTACGATGTGTTGTACAGGCGAACACCGATACACTCTGATCTGAAACCACGCTGTAGCAATGCGATGTAAGGTTTACACCCACCGATACACTCTGATCTGAAACGCGCTGTAGTACGATGTGTTGTACAGACGAACACCGATACACTCTGATCTGAAAAACCGAACCGCGCTGTAGTACGATGTATTGTACAGGCGAACGCTGATGTGCTCTGATCTGAAACCGCGCTGTAGTACGATGTGTTGTACAGGCGAACGGTGATACACTCTGATCTGAAACCGCGCTGTAGTACGATGTGTTGTACAGGCGAACACCGATACACTCTGATCTGAAACCGCGCTGTAGGACGATGTGTTGTACAGGCGAACACCGATACGCTCTGATCTGAAACCGTGCTGTAGTAGGATGTATTGTACAGGCGAACACCGATACGCTCTGATCTGAAACCGCGCTGTAGTACGATGTGTTGTACAGGCGAACACCGATACACTTTGATCTGAAACCGTGCTGTAGTAGGATGTATTGTACAGGCGAACACCGATACACTCTGATCTGAAACCGCGCTGTAGTACGATGTGTTGTACAGGCGAACACCAATACGCTCTGATCTGAAACCGCGCTGTAGTACGATGTGTTGTACAGGTGAACACCGATACGCTCTGATCTGAAACCGCGCTGTAGTACGATGTGTTGTACAGGCGAACACCGATACGCTCTGATCTGAAACCGCGCTGTAGTAGGATGTATTGTACAGGCGAACGGCGATACACTCTGATCTGAAACCGAACCGCGCTGTAGTGCGATGTATTGTACAGGCGAACGCTGATGCGCTCTGATCTGAAACCGCGCTGTAGTAGGATGTATTGTACAGGCGAACGGCGATACACTTTGATCTGAAACCGCGCTGTAGTACGATGTATTGTACAGGCGAACACCGATACACTCTGATCTGTATCCGCGCTGTAGTACAGTGTATTGTACAGGCGAACACCGATACGCTCTGATCTGAAACCGCACTGTAGTACGATGTGTTGTACAGGCGAATGCTGATGTGCTCTGATCTGAAACCGCGCTGTAGTACGATGTGTTGTACAGGCGAACACCGATACACTCTGATCTGAAACCGAACCGCGCTGTAGTACGATGTATTGTACAGGCGAACGCCGATGCGCTCTGATCTGAAACCGCGCTGTAGTACGATGTATTGTACAGGCGAACACCGATACGCTCTGATCTGAAACCGCGCTGTAGTACGATGTATTGTACAGGCGAACGCTGATGTGCTCTGATCTGAAACCGCGCTGTAGTAGGATGTATTGTACAGGCGAACACCGATACGCTCTGATCTGAAACTGCGCTGTAGTACGATGTATTGTACATGCGAACGCTGATGTGCTCTGATCTGAAACCGCGCTGTAGTACGATGTGTTGTACAGGCGAACGGTGATACACTCTGATCTGAAACCGCGCTGTAGTAGGATGTATTGTACAGGCGAACACCGATACGCTCTGATCTGAAACCGCGCTGTAGTACGATGTATTGTACATGCGAACGCTGATGTGCTCTGATCTGAAACCGCGCTGTAGTACGATGTGTTGTACAGGCGAACGGTGATACACTCTGATCTGAAACCGCGCTGTAGTACGATGTATTGTACAGGCGAACGCTGATGCGCTCTGATCTGAAACCGCGCTGTAGTACGATGTATTGTACAGGCGAACGCTGATGTGCTCTGATCTGAAACCGCGCTGTAGTAGGATGTATTGTACAGGCGAACACCGATACGCTCTGATCTGAAACCGCGCTGTAGTACGATGTATTGTACATGCGAACGCTGATGTGCTCTGATCTGAAACCGCGCTGTAGTACGATGTGTTGTACAGGCGAACGGTGATACACTCTGATCTGAAACCGCGCTGTAGTACGATGTGTTGTACAGGCGAACACCGATACACTCTGATCTGAAACCGCGCTGTAGTACGATGTGTTGTACAGGTGAACACCGATACGCTCTGATCTGAAACTGCGCTGTAGTACGATGTGTTGTATAGGTGAACACCGATACGCTCTGATCTGAAACCGCGCTGTAGTACGATGTGTTGTACAGGCGAACACCGATACGCTCTGATCTGAAACCGCGCTGTAGTACGATGTGTTGTACAGGTGAACACCGATACGCTCTGATCTGAAACCGCACTGTAGTGCGATGGTTTTAACAGAAAGCATTCAGCTGTACGTATAACATGGTTTAACCCACTATCTGCTCTGTGACGATGTCTGTTAAAAGATGAGGATTTTATATTTAAGTGTATAAATAAAAGTATAAATGAAGAAGATGTCGTCTTCTCCAGTTAGTAGTTATTTTATTTGAATCGTTTCCAGTGGAAATGTCCGGAAGATGTTTTACCGTATTAAGAAGGTAAAAGATTAAGATTAGTTGATGGTAGATTGAAATACGTGTGTGCCATCACCGTGGCGACCTGCTTCTCTACCGGACTGTAAGGATCACACAGTGATTTTATTTCATGTGTTACATTTTTCCATTCTGAAAGTAATTGCTGGCTTGACCGATTCATTTATTTATTTTCTAAATTTGAAGTTGACACGGGCCGAATTGAACGTGTTTAACCCGTTTTGGTTTTGAGTTGACGCAGGTGTGTTTGATGATGGAGGATGTAGGACCTTTTACACATGGTTATAGAAACTTTGCTGCAGCGTTAGTGAGAACCCTCCCAGAGTGTTTAAGAGAACAGAGATACGAGAACATCGTTCGTGTTCTATGTCAGCATGGGCTGCATTTTTTATCAATGTGTGTGTGTGTGTGTGTGTGTGTGTGTCACTCATTCAACTAGCATTCCCAAGAACAACAGGCCGCAGAGATGAAAGCGGAGGTGGAGGCTAATGTTTTTATTTCTGAGTTGCACTTCCCAGCATTGACCAGTAGAGGCAGACACTGATAAGTCCACTCTTATTCTTGTCAGATAGGGAACAGTGAAGCGTGAGTGGGCCACAGCATCTAGAGCAAGTCTGCACTGCTAAAGAACTCAAACATGTCAGACTTCCATATGTATTGGGACACGGATTCTGAGTGAGATCTTTTTGATTCTTTGCGTCTTTTCCTTGTAGGCCTCTGCGAATTTCTGGGACCGTCAGTGTTCACGCCGGCGTCCTGCCCTACAATGTGTAAGTGAACGAGCCAGACCAGACAGGAGAGGGAAAAATGCCACGTACCAAGCAGAACAACCCCAAAAATCTCAAAGGTAAGCGGGTCGAATTTGTCAGAGTGGTGCATGGATAAGACTGAAAGGGGAGCAGTTATGCCACACGGCCTCTTGCCTTTCTTTCCCCCTCCCTTATCACATACAGTACATAGTACACTAACTATGCTGCTCGCTACACATTCATCCCCTTTTTAAAAAACAAACCGTTTTCATTAGTTCATCTTCAGTGAACTCTTTATCCTGGTCAGGATCGCACTGGATCCTGAACCTACCCAGGGAACACCAGGGGTTGGGGGTTGGGTGGGGGTGGGTGGGTGGTGGGGGGGTTTATACACCATGAACACCAGCACCGATTCACACGCAGGGGCAATTTAGAGTCACCAGTCTACGTACTGGCGTAAATGAGAACGTACAGACGGCGACCCGAGCGTGTAATGTACTGGCGTCCCACCTAAGACAGGTTTCAGACCCACCAAAACCCTGAGCAGGGTGAAGAGATGAATGAATGAATTAGTGAGTGAATGAAGTGTTTGGGGAATCCCTGAGTTCCCTGTGTTGCGTTCAGTGTACTGATGTCTTGGATACAGAGGGAACCAACCTCACTCAGTCTCTCTCTCACACACACACACACACACACACACACATTTCCTGCAGCAAGCCATAATGGTAGCATGCAGCCTCAAAGTACAAAGCTTTTATTGTCCTGTCAGCCTGCTTGGTTTTTAGGGTGTATCACGGACCGACCATGATGTATTATTGGCAGGTGAAAGGTGTGTGTGTGTGAGAGAGAGAGAGAGAGAGAGAGAGAGAGGGGGAGAGAGAGAGAGTCTTTCAGAAGGGAGCAGGAATGTTCATGTGAGCGTACATACAGGAAGTGAGGAGTGCACACTCCTTGCTAGGCACCTGTGTTTACTTTTCACAAACAGCTAGTCGCTAAGCACGTGGGGCAGCACTTGTGCTAATGCCTATATGGCTGGCCTTACTGTCACATCGCAGCTGCACTTCCTGACTGATTTGCTTTGCAAAAACAAATGGAAATAAGTCTGTCATCTAACATTCAAGACATTAGTACTCTGCATACCTAATTTTCTTCCCTGTTGCGGCCGATTGGGCTGTACGGAGCAGTTCTCGTAATAAAGAAGACGTGTAG
>CM022769.1:25579788-25752288 GCA_012411365.1 Ameiurus melas | reverse complement strand
ACCAAATCCACAGAGAACTGGAGATCGTTTCTTTTCTTGACTTTGCCCATGAGATGGCATGACTGTTATTTCCTTTTGAAGTGGGACGTAAGGTGGTGTAAGCCATCTTTTGGAAAGATGGCTTATGGAAATGGAAAGATGGAAAGATGCTTGGGAAAGAGTTCGGGTGGGGATGGAGGGGTGGTGGGTTGGGGGGAGGGGGGGTAAGCCATCTTTTTGCCAATGCAAAGATGCTTGGGAAAGAGTTCTGGTGGGGATGGAGGGGTTGGGCTGGTTGGGGGGGGGGGGGGGGGGAGTGCATCTTTTTGCCAATGGAAAGATGCTTGGGAAAGAGTTCGGGTGGGGATGGAGGTCTTGGCGGGTTGGTGTTGCATAACATTCAGAATTTGTGATCGAGTGCCGGATGAATAATGAAATGTTGACAGAGAACGACCGACCGTCGTAAAATTAAAACATGTCTGAAAATATGAACCACGAACACATTTTGAATTTGTTTTCTTATAAAAAAAAACAAAACAAAAACCCAAACTAAAGGGCACTGTGTGCTGGCATCACAGTTTCATTCCCGGTTAAAGACCAACTGTAGGAGAATGAAGGAGGGAGAGGTTGAGGGAGAGATGACGGAAGCAGAGATTAAAAATAACGCCTGAACGCAACGGAATCGGAGTGGGTAGAAGGAGAACGACGAGAGAGCAAGGAGATAGTGAGAGCTGAGGTGCAAGAGAAGCTGAAGATGAAGGTACAGTGTGGGGGAGGTAAAGATGGAAAGAAGAAAGGAGGGAGGGATGGAGAGAGAGGGAAAGAGCTGTCGTTCTACACGCTCACAGTGGGTGTTGAATTACATAATGTGCCCCCAATTGGGCTCCAACCGACGCAGGGAAATGCCAAAAAAAACCCTGCAGCTACAAGAACATATATATATATATATATATATATATATATATATATATATATATATATAATAAATAAATAATATCCCTTGGGCTAGGACCAGAGACATATGTTCACCCGTACATGCTTTGCCATGGAGAGCGTCCAGTCCCCTGTGGCTTCACCGTGAAAGTTTGAGACGAGGAGATGCCATCGTAACGCCCGCAGCCAGCAGTTTGTAACGATTTGGATAATAAGCTTTATTTAATCGTCACTTCTGCAAGGATGGAACCTGTCTGTTGGACATGGACACAAATGAAGTCCAGCTGGGTTGCGCTGGTTGGTGATTTGATGGGGATGTACAGTGACGTGTGACTTGTGCCAGCCAGCATCAACCTTCCTCCTCCTCCAGGGACACTTGGAATGCAATGCAACTGGATTTCCGATTTCCGACTTTCACCGGACCCGTGATGTTCGTGAGCGCTGAAAGCCTTTAGAAGAATAACTCGTCCAGGCACATGTCCAGCGATATCCGTTGTTCGGTTCCAGTGAATAAGAGTCCCTGAAGGAAGCACACTGCATGTTGTGAAATTCGAGCTCGCTTTGTGCACGGGGGCATTGTCATGCTGGAACAGGTTTTGGGTCCAGTGAGGGGAAATTGTGACACTACAGCATACCGAGACGTTCATGTACGATTGTGTGGGAAGTGTTCAGGGAATTTCTATGTCTTTAATTCATTGTCATATAAGAATGATCATGATAATGAGTCTTCATATAGCTGGGGTCAGGAAGCTGAGGTCAGAGCGCAGGGGCAGCCATGATACGGCGCCCCCTGGAGCAGAGAGGGTTAAGGGCCTTGCTCAAGGGCCCAACAGGTAGCAGCTTGGCAGTGCTGGGATTTGAACCCCCGACCTTCTGATCAGTAACTCCGAGCCTTAACCGTCAAGCCCCCACTCATTATTATATTCTGTAACGATCTGAACTGCTTTTTAAACTCCGCATAATTAGGACTGTTTAGAGCAAATGGCAGGATTCTGTGAATGAACACTGAATGGTATAACGAGCTCGTGGGGGTTTGGGGTGTTCCCTCGATACACGCCCCCTCCCGGGTTCCTCTCCCCCGTTCATTCGTCGCCTTCCAGTACACGCCGTTGAGAGCTAGTCACGTTCTTGAGAGCTCGTTGCTCGTTCTCACGCCAGTCAGGTGACGTGCAGAGAGCTTCTTGCGTGTTCCCGTGTGCGAGGAACGCGGTTTTGCACATGCGTCCGTCATGTCTAGTGGAGCGCTGGAGAGACCGGAAGCGTTAAAGGTGTTAATCGCCACATGCTGTATTTAGACATGTGCCCACTTGTCAGCAAAACAGACAGGTGGCACAGTTAAGGCCATTCTCACGCCCACATCACGGTGTTGCAACTGCTCTGGATTTAGTCGGAAAATGATTTACCTGGAAGATTCCCGCAAATCAGGAAGCGCGGCTTGGCAAGCCGGAACATGAACCGTGCACCTCGTGATTTGATGCAAGGGCGGATGTGGATGCTGGAGGAAAATAAAGAGGAGGGTTTTTTTTGTTGTTTTTTTTTTAAACGCTAGCGTGTAGTTGAATCATTTCGAAATCCCAATAGTTTCCCCCATTCAGTTCTGTCCCGAAACTTTATTTAATCGTCAGTCGTTCCATTTTTGTCCGCATCACCAGCGTAGTTAATCGTCGTTCTAATAACCGATGAAGTATCGTTCCGTGCAAATCGGAGGCTTAGATCTCTGATCACATTCGAAGTCTACAACGCACTTTATTCTATTGTTTTACTGTGAATCATAAACACGAAATGACCTCGTGGTTATCAGATTTTATTCTATTCTATTCTATTCATTTATAATAAGCACGTAATTATGAAGAGTTCACTTGAGTTTGCGATCTATAATAGATTTTGTATACTTTTATGGAAGCCACAAAAAGACATTCAAGTCATTCGTATGCAGTCTTAAGAAGTTCAAATATAACTGAATATAAAGAGTCGTCTTATATTAAAATATTCGTCTGATTTATATATTTATAAACCGTCCCGAAAGTTGTATTGCATGAATGAAGTGTCTGACTCGGGGACTGAAACGTAAGGAGCTCCTTCGCCGTGCGTGAGCTGCCATTTTAATCAGAAACGGCGTTCAACAGTTCCACAAGCTCTTTCTCGGGAACGGGAATTGCGAGTGTCGTTTAAAAGCTACTCGAGAGCTCTTTTGAGCCTTTTATAATGTGGTAGTGCAACTGTATCATCTATAATGTGTGTCCGCCATTGTGATCAAGAGCGATCAGGTTACGCAAGATTGGGACCTCTGCTGTTCAGACAGTGCAGTTGTGTTAGATTGGGATTATTCAAAGATTCCCGTTTAAATGAAATGCTGGTTTAATCTAAGAAAGCGCGCGAACCGTTTAGGAATTGCAGCCATTTGTACAGGCTCAAAAGTAACTGGACAGTTGGCCGATAAGCCGTTTCATGGCCGGGTGTGCGCTGTTTCCTCATTATTTCATGATGGAGTTAGGAGAGTAAAGGTCTGGGAGTTGATTCCAAGTGATGGATTTGCATTTGGTAGTGAAGCACAGTCTTTAGGAGGTTGGAGTACCATTGATGTAAGAATCGGTGGAATGTAAATACGAACGATTTAAATCAATATGCAAATCACTCAAGTACAGAAATGCCTAAAACTCTTAAAAAACAACAACAACAACAACAACAAAAAGTTCTGGAACAAGATTCATTTCACAGAGGAAACCAAGATGAACTTGCACCAGAACGATGGGAAGATGACCCAAAACCTACCACCAAAGCAACCCAGGAGCTTCTTAAGGAGAGTAAATGAAATGTTCTTGAATGTCTGATGACCTCAACCCGATCGAGCCGCTTTTCACTTACTGAAGATAAAAGAAAAGGCAGAAAGACCCTCGAACACGCAGCAGCTGAAGGCGGCCGCTGTAAAGGCTTGGCCGAGTACCAGGAGGAAACCCCTGCAGCACGGGGAGAACATGCAAACTCCGCACACACGGCCTCGGCAGGACTCTTAGATAAATATATATATATATATATATATATGAATGATAACTGATAACAACTGTACTGCTAATTAAAGAGACCCGGGGCCTTTCGGCAAGGGGAGGTGAATCGACATTACCTCAGGGCTATGTGAACGTGGCCTTTCTGTTCCTTTGATGCGTTCACGATGGCGGCCGCGCTTGACACGATGGCTGCCGCGAGAGAGCGAGACGTGGACGGATCGTCGTAGAGAGCGTTGCTGAAAGGAAATCATAATAAAGTCTGGTTTCTTGAGTGTTTCGTTTACTCCGCTCCCGTTTCCTGAGTTTACGTTCAGATTTTCAGGTTCAGATGCACACCCCTAGAGTGAGACTAGAGGCAATATGGTGGCTGCTGTGATGCCTGTACATATGCCAATCAGCCATAACATCAAAACCACTGAGATGTGAAGCGAATAGCATTGATGATCTCGTTACTGTGGTGGGGTATATTAGACAACAAGGGAACTTGGTTGGTTCTCGGAGATGATGTGTTCGTGTTGGAAGCAGGAAAAATGGGTAAGCGTAAAGATCTGAGCGCCTTTAGCCAAATTGTCATGGCTAGGTGACTGGGTCAGAGCTTCTCCAAAACAGCAGGTGTTGTGGGGTGTTCCCGTGATGCAGGGGTTAGCACCTACCGAAATGGTCCAAGGAAGGACATGCGGTGACCTGGCGACAGGGTCATGGGCTCCCAAGGCTCACTGGTGCACGTGAGGAGAGAAGGCTACCCCGTCTGGTCCGATCCCACAGACGACGGCTCGTGTGTGAGGCCATTCTGCTCTCGGCTGTGAGGAGCAGATGTTTTACAGCTGAACGAACAGATAAACTCTTGATGATATGCGAATTGTAAACCGATAACTCGGACATTTCTATTCAAGACCGAGGTCCCGTTTTTAAACCCGTCAATCCCCGTTTCTGTAATCGTGTCCTCGGTTGAAAATTGAGGCCTAATTTATATCCTAAACCTCTGGGGTTGAATTGCGTTGACACTTTAATCACCAACTCGCCACTGAGTAGTGATCGTTACACCATACGTCCATTAAAGGCAATCTTGTTAAGTTGTCGAATTAGGACAAGTCTCAGATTAGGCGTTTATCTGTCTCCAACCCTCAGAGTAGCTCTTATGGTTACCGTTCTAGTGAAGTGTGTTCGTCAGGAAGTTCTGAATTCCTCATCCGCTGAATACTGTAGGGTTGGTGTTATTTTCGTCTTTTTCCACTGTGAGCGACTGCTGTAGCGTAGTTCAGCCCCGTCGATCTACCTCCACTGAACAAACTAGCGTTGTGTAACAAATCGCTTCCTTCCGTACTGTTCTAGACCGGTATTGAGCACCAACGCTCGCCAGGTTTCCTACTAGGGTTAGTGTTTGAATTTGAAAAACCTTCCCTGTGGCTTCAAACCTCCTTGAAAGCGCTGTTTTGTGCCCCAGCTTTCCGGATTAGTAAATACTTTTGAAGATAAGGTCCGAGTTTTTCAGTTTGCGACGCAGCTCTTGATGAACCGTGGAACGTTTTAAAGAGGGACAGCGAGAGCTCATCGTTGCGTTTAACGTCACCATGCACGAACACCTGATGGACAGGGATGTTTTGGCTCCGATGTGTCGTCTAGTTGATGTCGCTTTTTTTTAAAATGTCTGGAGATGCAGCGAGAGTGTGAGAACGACGACACGCCACATTTGCATTGCTGGAGTAGAAAGTGGATTTTTTTTTTTCCGTCTGTGTTTGAATCTAGTGGTCATTTCTCAGACTGAGAGTGCGGAAAGGGACTTTTTGAGACGTTGAAGATTAGCTTTGAAACTTCTTGATACCTGAGACGAGGTGAAGAAATACGGATCAGCCATTTTTATTATTTTACTTTTCATAATTATTATTATTATTATTATTATTTTTTACATATTTAAAATAAATAGTCATGGGGGAAAATAAGTACCCCCCGTGGAAATTGTTGGCTTTTTAAAAATTATATATATTTGGACGAGTACACATTTGATCCTCTTTGAAACAGTGTCTATTAATCAAGTTGAGGTACTTGGAACAAATCCAAAAGGAAAATTCGCTATTTCAATCATTTATTTAACAGAAAGATCATTAGATGTGATATTCTTCTGTGAAAAAGTAAGTACACTCTTGGCCTCAGAAGCTAGTATATTGCCCCCTTAAGCAGAAATAACTTCTTGTAGGTGTTCTGCATAATTGTCCACCAGGCTTGCTGGACATTTTGACCACTCCTCCACGCAATATTCTTTCAGTTGCAAGATGTTTGAGGGTTTTCTTGCACGTTCTGCCTGTTTCACATCCCCCCACAACATTTCAATGGGATTCAAATCCGGTCTTCGACTCGGCCATTCCATATCCCTGCATTTCTTCTTTTTGAGCCGTTCCTTGGCGGATCTGCTCGTGTGCTTAGGATCATTATCCTGCTGAAAGGTCCACTTTCGGTTCAACTTTTCGACTGATGGCCTCACGTTATCTCCAAGCACTCTTTGATATGATGCACAATTCATTGAGTCAATGAATGCGAGCTGTCCGGTCCCTGAGGCAGTGACGCAACCCCAAACCATAACATTTCCACCACCGTGCTTCACAGTTGGTACGAGGTGCTTCTCCTGAAAAGCTGTCTTTTGTCAGCACTAAACATGTCTGCTGTTACTGTGGCCAAACATCTCTATCTTTCATTCGTCTGTCCAGAGCACACTCTTCCAAAAGGCCTGGTCTTTGCCTATACGCTCATTGACAAGCTGTGGTCTTGAAAATAAATGTATATGATTGTACAGTATGTTAGTTAGCAGGTTGCTTTAATGAAACACACATTGGGTTCGAAGCGGTATGACGTGCCTGGCTGAACGACAACACCGCATGAGCAGCGAGCACAGGAACAGTATGGTGTGTAAACAGGAATCCGTGGGTTGAGAAGCACTCTTCCTCGATCGTTTCTCGGCCACGTGTCGTTAAGGGTAAATTAATAATTGACTATGACGAGTGTTAGTTGCTCCAGTAGAGCAGGCATTCGATGAATAATTCATCCGAGTGACCCATACATAGAACTTTCTCTGGAACTTGGAATTCATTCTTAAACCACCTTTTAAGATTTAAGAGGTCCTAAACAAGGGAGAGAAAGTCACCGATGCAGCTTTAAACATGAAGAGAGGGGACCACTGCATACTGCTTCCTACAGCCCTTATACTCACTCACATGCTTATGGTGTGTGTGTGTGTGTGTGTGTGTGTACAGTTTCAATAAGTAAGGAATGTGGAATGGAAACATACTGCGACATTATTATATATTATATTATGTTAGATTATCATTCTGTATTCTGAAGAAAGCACATGATAGTCTCTCTCTCTCTCTCTCTCTCTCTCTCACTCACACACACGTTTTCCTGTGAAAGCAATCCTTTCTTCATTACCATGCATTATTAAGCACTGCCTTGGGCGTTAAATAAGGGTCTTGCTTTCTGCGCGCGTGTGAAAAGGGGATTCCATCCCCTCCACGCAGTTTCACAAACCTCTGCAGAACTGCAGTGAGGGCTGGGTCTGCTCGACTGTAGTGCTCTTTGTGTTTTGTCTGACGTCTGAAGAGCCTGGGCAGTGAAAGTCCCCCAACATCTCGCAGCACCTGCAGTGATCAGACCTGTCTCCTGCATTATTTCCCTCTCGCACAGTCACAAATGCGTCAAATTGACCAAGAAAGGCAAGTTAGCATGTTCAAGCACACCGGTGTGTAATTATTGATCAGGAAAAAGAGAGAGAGACGTGGTGTGGTGCAGCGCGAGGATCACGATGGACCGTGTAATCGTACCACTAACTAGCTATAGACGTTATTGTTCTCGGATTGATGTTGGGAGAGTTTGCATGTGCGTCCAACAGTAACGAGGGAGGAGACGTTTGGTCACCGGACTTCTGGGAAAGCCGCGTCCCCTAAAGGGTTCACCGAGTCTTGGCTCCGTCCGGTGTTTTTGCTCTGCTTGCTCATGAAGGTCAACCCTGGGGAACTGCAGCTGCACTGGAAGCTCAGCTTTATAAGCTTATCTTTATCCCATTCTTTCCATTCCAGGCAGAAGTGAAGTGTTTTACACGCATCCCTTCGCACTTTTGATCGATTTAACATACAAGATGTCCAAAAAATAAATAAATAAAAAATCCACGAGAGCGATTTGTAGTCTTCTGCAAACATAAAAATCTCCCAATGAATATCGTGTGAGTCACATCAAAATGAATGAAGCACGCGTGTTGAAGAAAACATTTTCAGCCATGTTCTCCGGTTCCCATTTCCCACGTCACTGAATGATGCCTGGAATACTGTCGTGGCTCCGTTAATGGCGGTGTGTGTGTAGCTCGTATGTACTGAGACAAGATGAAGGTTCTGCTTTTGTCTGTAATAGAGGGAAATTACAGTCTGCAGATCACTATATAAACCTGTAAACACACTCGCACACACACACACACACACACACACACACACACTTTGTGTGAGAGAAACTTCTTGCTTGCTCAACCGTTGCTGTCCATCCCCTAACGTCCGCTGCGATGCCCACTGACGCCTCTACGCTCCGTCTGTGTGCGCGCGCATGCTCCAGTTATAGAAGCAGTCACGTTCAGTACGCTATAACGATACACATTACCCGACAAATTGCTTAAACCGTTAGCCCTCTATTATGCGGCTCGTCCAAACATGGCACAGGAATAAGATAACCGGAACAAAGCCATGCGTCTGGAGTGAATAGGTCAACTTCTCGACAGCTGGTATGGGCAGAGAATCGACCGGAATGTTGACTTCACGTGTGTAATGATGATCTGTAATAATACCATGTGATTACCATGTAATAGTCATTACTGCAGCGAGTCCTAAGGCCCAAGACTTCGATTGAACGCTCATTCCTCGTAAAGGCGTGGTCGTAGCAGTATACCGACCGATATGACCGTACATTGTGATGAGGAATTTGCAAACAATCTTATCCTATTACTTTTTTTTTGATAATGGTTTATGTCAAGACTTAGCGTGCGTTTTTAAAAAAAAAAGAAAAAGAAAAAAAAAGTCTAGACAACATTTCTAACAGTAAATATTTATGGGGGGGGGCAAGCTAGCTACAGAATCCGGGACTCAATCTGCTGTGATCTGGATACGGTCATCCTGATTACCTGTTCGAATAGGCCATTCCTTTAAGGCGAACTCGAACCAGCCTAGTTACTTATTCATTATTGATTTGTATTCTATTTCTATATTTATGTGTTGCGTAGTTATCCTGCTGCGAATCGTTCACGTCGTCATCCCCAGTACTTGCGGTGTTTTCGCTGCCTCTTCCTTGTCGTGTCCGTTTTGGCACTATTAAGACAGATGGCATCATTTTTAAGATCGAGAGCGTTTAATACGATAACGAACGCGGCGAGCGAACCCTGACTCGATATTTAATGCGATAACGAACGCGGTGCGCGAGGTTGTACACCGCGATTTGAAACCAAAGCATAAAGAAAGGCAGTGACTGTCGACAAAATGGTGGCTGTGTGAAGCGAAGCGAAGCTCTGCTCCATGCTGCACCCACACTCCTTGCACTTGGAGTCATTAAAAAAAAAAAAGCCAAATGCGGTGCGCATCTTTTTAGCCGGGAGCTCATTAGCACACACTGGCAGGTAACGATGCGGCTACAGATGTGGTGGACAGGTGCGTTTTGTAATTCTTGGTTTGTTCCACGTGTTGCCGGTGATCACGTTTTGCATGTACAGCCTTTATTCCACTTCCCACCACCCAAAATATAAAACTGTTCGTTTTCTCCAGTGTTTCAATAATGGAATAAATGCTTCTTGGTGTTTAGATTACATTAAAGAAACATTTGGCTGTACCGGAGAAGAGTAGGTGGCTCAGAGACGGGGAGAGACAGACTATTCCCACACTATAGTGTGCTGCAGTTTAAAAAAAAAAAAAAAAAAAAAACAATTTTGAGGATTATATATGCATCTATTATAAAATACTGTCCTTTGTAAAATGACCGCAGGGCATAAAACTGCACATTATTCTCGGTTATAACTCCTCCGTTGGCCGGTTGCGGTGGATCCCGAGCTCATGGGGTTTCAGTCCATCACCGAGCGCCATGCACACACGATCTCACACGCTCGTTCGGTACGAGGAGCGGTTCCGCATGGCCGATCCACCCGTCGTGTCTTTGCGGTCACGTCACGTTCAGAACATTTCGAACCTCCACACGGACTGTAACGCGAGCTCCGGAGCGGTGGCTCGATATTTTGTTATCGTTTTTGTGTCGTAATACGTCGTTCTTCCTTTAGGGTAGTGTTCCCAGACGCCGCGCATAAAAAACCAGACGAGCGGTTTCTAATTCGGTGATTCAGACGCACCCAGATTATACTTTACCGTGAACTCGTCGTCTGAGCTCACGTGTAAACTTGAGACACGGCAGCAACGTCGTCTGCTTATGTTTCACTTCTTCTTTCATTCTTGTGTTACTTGTAGTAACTTCCTGCAGCAGAATCGCAGCATCTGGAGCCCACGATCACAGCGTTGGTTACTGTAAATCTGTGCTGTATTATCTACGACGGCTGCGTTTGCATGTCAGGTTGTGCTGAGTGGACACGACTAAACGATGACTGCGTTTGCTGGAAATGAAGCTGGAAATCTTCACCACTCATATCATATCAAAACGTGCTCCTGCTATCAAAACAACAACAACAACAACAACAACAAAACACGTCCGGCTTTGTTCCTCTGATCATGGTAGTGCTCCATCCATTACTACTGTGGTGTATAGTGTGTGTATATAAGGGAAAATACGAACAATGCTTCTAATAACCTGTGTGTGAATAACTCCACTTCACATTGGGATAGATGAGATACACTAGAAAGGAATGGATCTACTTTGAATCCATAATTCCGGATTCTAACTCTTCAGCTTTTCCAGGTTCTTTCCGTGCTACAAGGGGATGGATGAGCGAGGGGGTTGATGATGTTTTGAAGGATTTAGGTTTTTTGGTCTCTGGAAAGGAGGAGGAAGATAAACACAGAGCTTTGCTGGTCCACTCAGTACAGCATGGGTCTTGTTTACTGCGTGTTTTGTTTTAATCAGATATGACACGGTGGTTTCAACCCGGGGGGGGGGGGCTGTTGGGGCATGTTGGACTTATGTCATGTAAAAAGTGTTCGTGGAGCAGGGGGTTGTGGTTGAGCAAGAGAAACAGAAGGGTGTGACCGCAAAATACTCACGGTGACATCATCCACCAAGCTCGGCCACGGCGCGCTCGCTTCTCCCTTCCTCTCGGCGTTGGGAAAGCTACAACACCACACAACATCCTACACTGGAGATCTCTGAGGAATCTTCACAACTGGAACGTTTCTTTACAACGCTGTTTCTTTTTGTTCATATAGTGGAGATTTAGCACATAGTGTGTGTGTGTGTGAGATAAATAACATCATGTTATCAACTTATAACACTGTAAACACACAAAGTTTATTACGCGTTCATGAAAGTGGTCAAGAGTGGCTTTGCTGTCCTGGTTCTCTCGAAGTGAACGGTCATCACCCGGTGTCGGGGATTATTATTAGTGCTGTTATGGGTTTTTGAACAGAATCACTTAAAAACGCATCATCCAGCTGAGACGTGGTGATTGCTGGGGTTCCTGACCGCACAGCCGTAATGTTATTACACCTCCCCGACGTTCCGTGCCGTTAATGCTCGTGTTCCTGTCTGTTTATTTTTATTTTTTTCTTCCTTTCAAGGCAAAAGGTTGTGGACGATTAAATCGTTTATCGCGATGTTTTTACGATGGAAAATCACAACCAGGGACCAATCACTATCGATCCAGCCTAACGAGGGTAGTTCATTCGAAGCATTCCACCTTGCCGGGCTCTCTAAGTGATACGGTTATCTGTTTGATTTACTATTTAAAACCTCATTCAGATTGTTCTTACGTACCTGTCCAGGAGCAGCGTCACTAATCCCACATCCAGCTTGCTCCTCTTCACCAGTAATACATTGGTGGAGTCCAAAAAAAAAAAAAAAAGAAGTGTTCTGCTGTCAGGGATAAGTTTCAAAGGTTCCAAAATGATATTTTTTTTTCTTCCTTTTTTTTGTGTGTGTCACAGACAAGATTGAGGAGGCCCAGAAGGAGCTGAAGGAGCCCAGAGGTCCTCAGAAAGGTAATCGTCAGTCTTCCTCCATTACAGCAACTGTAGATGAGAAGTGTGTTTTACAATAGACACTGGGCGTGCCTATACACAGGTTGCAAGCCAAGCTGTGCTTATTTCCAGGTTCACCTCAATTAGCAGCCAAACGTTCGTTTTAAATGTCCGTTAAACAACAAAAACGAAACCTCTCGGATGTTTTAGCTCCCCGCGATTAGTCTGTCGTTACTGACTGTTTCACAGTGCATGTCTTCATGTAGACAGAGCCTCCAAATATTTCCCCCCCCGTGCTTGAGTCACCCCTAACCACCAAGCCCCCCTTCCCTTTGTAGATAAACGAACTAGGGGCTTTGTGGAAAAAAGTAATGAGTGCCATCCCTATGCTGGATACACTACAATGGCTCCTGGTGTGTGTGTGTGTGTGTGTGTGTGTGTGATTCGTTGGCTGGAAAGGGCACTGCAGCAGCAGTGATTAGAGCTTCTGGAGAGCTCGAGTGTTTTCTTCCAGCTGTGGCTGCCACAACTGGCCTCTGTGTACAGATATTTAGACCTGAGCTATCGTGCTGACCAAATCTCTGGGGACATCTGTTTATTTTCATATTGTGAGGTTGTTGTTTTTTTTTTTTACGGGAAGACTAACATGAAATGGGAAAAAAAAAAAAATGAATGTTAAATGTTTAGTCCGATGTATTTGTGAAATTCTGTATTTTTTTCAGTATTCTGTAAAATAAAAGCTATTATTATTATTATTATTATTAATAATAATAATAATAATAATAATAATAATAATAATAATAATAATATCATCTATTCTATCAATGACCACCAACCAGACTCCAGAGGCCGTTTCTATGGAAAAGCAGGGCTAATAGAAATGATTGGGTTGTGTACTGACTGTGTGGATGTTGACAGTGGGGCAGCCTGCAATGATGGCTGTGATGGTTTTAAAAAACATTTGAATTATAATATTTCAGACGAGATTTAACGACCTCTTCGGTCAACTGTGCTCTGTGTAAGACTATGCCGCGGATGTATATTTTGTTTGATTTTGCTTTAATGGACGTTCTCCCTTTGTATGAAGTGTACCAGGGCGGCTGTGGTGCAGGTGGTAGAGCGGGTTGTCCACTAATCGTAGGGTTGGCGGTTCGATTCCCGGCCCGGGTGACTCCACATGCCGAAGTGTCCTTGGGCAAGACACTGAACCCCAAGTTGCTCCCGATGGCAAGCTAGCGCCTTTGCATGGCAGCTCTGGAACGCCTATCTGAAGCAAGTGGCTTGATTTGAAAGCAGATAGGTGTCCATGTTAACCAGTGTTTAAGACCACACAGTGGCGCGCGTGAGTGTGAGTTCTGGGCATTACTGGTTCATGTGAAAATGTTCGTCGTATGTGCTACAGGCTGTTTCAGTATTATTTTTGTTCGGGTTCGATTGAAGCGAGGCAGTGGGCCCAGCCATATTTGGCCCTTGGAGTTTGCTTAATGGTAGCATGCTTAATGAACCTGCCTTAGAGATAAAATACTGTGACGCACGCTGAGAAAATGATGTAAGATGGTGGTGACGTGTAACAGTCAGAGACTTTATTCTTACCGTAGCAGTCCAGACAGATGGTTTTAGAATGGTCCTGTTTGTAGTGTTTGTTTGTTTGTTTGTTTGTTTGTTTTTTTCTGCCTTCACGGTGGAGATAGGGTTACTTCGTCTTCTACATAGACACCAAATATTCATTGAAATATCATTCCCAAGGTTGTGATATTCGATAGATTGAAATGGACTTTCATGTTCAGTCTGAACACTGAACAAGAAAAGATTGATTGATTGATTGATTGATTGATTTATTTATTATGATCGACTATGGAATTTGTTATCTTCTTGTACAAACGGTCCAAAGTTGGATAATGATGTTTTTGAGAGATCATGATCATATGTTGCTAAAAGCTCGAATTCAGTGAATGGCCAGGAAACGGTGAACAACCGGAGCCATATACTTTTCACCTTCTGGTGCCAACCAAAACAAACAAGAAGAAACCCACTCATGGAGAGCTACAGCAGCTGTGTAAGCCAGGCAACGTTCTTCTGCTTAGAAACATCTCTATATATCACTACTGACAGACCAAGCGTAGAAATTGTTTTAGAATTTTCCTAGTTGTGAATAATTGTGAAGAAACGATCATAATCTAGTTTGTTCAGCTTTGCTCCAGAGGGTGGGCCTCAGTTATAATTATTTAAAAAAATAAATAAATAAACGATCTCCACAGTACCCACAATGCACGTTGAGCACATCACACACGAGCACGAGTACGGAATGACAGGCTCCAGATTTCTGGTGTAAATGCTCGTACAAACGATTCCCAAATAAATCCTTTCAGATCCAGCTTGATAAATGAGGCTTGTAGATTTATACTTCCGCATAGGGGTTTGATCAAATTGGGTGTTGACTTGTCCATGTAATTGCACAGACTCCTTTCACTAGACTAATATGTTTTAATAAGAATATAATACATTTTACAAGAAAATACTGCTGGAGAAGAATTGAGGTATACAAACAGGATTGAGGTGTAAAAACGAGTGCGACAGGGGCAGGGCTGGTGGTGGGAGAGGTGGTGAACGAGAGACAGAGAGTGGGTTTTCAGCATAATGATGCGTGGGCCTTTAGTAGCTCAGAGGTATAGCAGCAGACCTTTTGCTAAATTGGAGAAAGCACTTTGCAATATTTATTATCGCATTCCTTGCATCTTTTTTTTTTTTTTTTAATAAAAATACAGTTCTGTTCAAAAGTCTTAGGCTAACTGCATATAGAAATTAAATTTTACATGCCTGCTTCATGCCTACTACGTTAGTTTGTAATTAAAAACTTTATAAAAATTATAAAAAAAAAGTTGTTACTGGAATAAATATTGTTTCTTTTTTGTATTTAAGTAATGATCCTCATGTTTGAAATGAACTTGTTTACTAGGTAGAACCGGCGCTCCCAACTTTAGGAGCATCAGCGACAATTTAGGGGCACCATCCGGAACGTATTCACGGCGCGTTCACTTTTTCCACATTTTCTTATGTTCCAGCCGTATTCCAAAATGGATTACATTCATTATTTTCCTCAAAATTCTACAAACAATACCCCATGATGACAACGTGAAAGAAGTTTGTTTGAAATCTTTGTTTATTTTTAATAAAATTGCAAACAAACAAAAATAAAAGCACACGTTCATAAGTATTCACAGCCTTTGCCATGACACTCAAAATTGAGCTCAGGTGCATCCTGTTTCCACTCTGATCATCCTTCAGATGTTTCTACAACTCGACTGGAGTCCACCTGTGGTCAATTCAGTTGATTGGACATGATTTGGAAAGGCACACACCTATCTATATACAGTGAGGGGAAAAAAGTATTTGATCCCCTGCTGATTTTGTACGTTTGCCCACTGATAAAGAAATGATCAGTCTATAATTTTAATGGTAGGTTTATTTGAACAGTGAGAGACAGAATAACAACAAAAAAATCCAGAAAAACGCATGTCAAAAATGTTATAAATTGATTTGCATTTTAATGAGGGAAATAAGTATTTGACCCCTCTGAAAAACATGACTTAGTCCTTGGTGCCAAAACCCTTGTTGGCGATCACAGAGGTCAGACGTTTCTTGTAGTTGGCCACCAGGTTTGCACACATCTCAGGAGGGATTTTGTCCCACTCCTCTTTGCAGATCTTCTTCAAGTCATTAAGGTTTCAAGGCTGACGTTTGGCAACTCGAACCTTCAGCTCCGTCCACAGATGTTCTATGGGATTAAGGTCTGGAGACTGGCTAGGCCACTCCAGGACCACTCCTCAACCAAACCATGAAGTCCAAGGAATTGTCTGGACCTCCGAGACAGGATTGTATCGAGGCACAGATCTGGGGAAGGGTACAGAAACATTTCTGCAGCATTCTGCAGAAACATTGCAGCATGGAAGAAGTTTGGAACCAGCAGGACTCATCCTAGAGCTGGCCGCCCGGCCAATCTGAGCGATCGGGGGAGAAGGACCTTAGTCAGGGAGGTGACCAAAAACCCGATGAAAACTCCAGCTCTAGTGTGTCTCTGTGGAGAGAGGAGAACCTTCCAGAAGAACAACCATCTCTGCAGAACTCCATCAATCAGGCCTGTATGGTAGAGTGGCCAGATGGAAGCCACTCCTCAGTAAAAGGCACATGACAACCCACCTGGAGTTTGCCAAAAGGCACCTGAAGGACACTCGGACCAATGATTGAACAAAGATTGGACACTTTGGCCTGAATGGCAAGCATCACGTCTGGAGTAAACCAGGTACCACTCATCACCTGGCCAATACCATCAATACAATGAAGCATGGTGGTGGAAGCATCATGCTGTGGGGATGGTTTTCAGCGGCAGGAACTGGGAGACTATAGTCAGGATCGAGGGAAAGATGAATGCAGCAATGTACAGAGACATCCTTGATTAAAACCTGCTCCAGAGCGCCCTGGACCTCAGTCTGGGGCGAAGGTTCATCTTCCAACAGGACAACGACCCTAAGCACACAGCCAAGATAACAAAGGAGTGGCTACAGGAACAACTCTGTGAAGGTCCATGAGTGGCCCAGCCAGAGGCCTGACTTGAACCCAATTGAACATCTCTGGAGAGATCTGAAAATGGCTGTGCACCGCTGCTCCCCATCCAACCTGATGGAGCTTGAGAGGTCCTGCAAAGAAGAATGGGAGAAACTGCCAAAAATAGGTGTGCCAAGTTTGTAGCATCATTCTCAAAAAGACTTGTGTGCCAAAGGTGCTTCAACAAAGTATTGAGCAAAGGCTGTGAATACTTATATACATGTGTTTAGTTTTTTTTTTGTTTTTTTTTTTTAAATAAATTTGCAAAGATGTCAAACAAACTTCTTTTGTGTCGTCATTATGGGATATTGTCTGTAGAATTTTGAGGAAAATAATGAATTTAATCCATTTTGGAATAAGGCTGTAACATAAAAAATGTGGAAAAGGGGAAGTGCTGTGAATACTTTCCGGAGAGAATATATAATATATAAAATATACTGCTCAAAAAAATAAAGGGAACACTTGGAGTTACATTGTGCTGTTTAAGTGTTCCCTTTATTTTTTTGAGCAGTGTGTGTGTATATGTGTGTATATATATATATATATATATATAAGAGAGAGCAAGAAGCAAATCTGAGTGCGGTTTGGGTGAAGAAATCGCGTGCTCCTTTTTAAATCTCTGTGCTCTGCTTGCGTGAATATGTTTTCTTTTTGTCATCAGTTGGTGGGCCCAACTGGCTCGACTGTATCCTCAAATATCATTGGCTAACTAATTTTTCCGGAAATGTTCTGATTGTCTGCCTGCCCCTGTGGCGAATGGTGGACTGGTCCCTGTATCCGCTCACAGCTGGCACAGACTGTGAGGTAATTAGCGAACGTTTTGTAGAGCATTGAAAACGGGTCGCACCACAGCAATTATTTGCACTCAAATGCTCCCAAATATATTTGAATGATTCAGGAGCATATGCGACCCAAATGGTTGCAATTCCGAACCTTAGTAGTGGTAGTAGACAATCTGAGATTTAATAAACAGAGACAAAAGGCCTGGAACAACCCTACCTACCAATTTCCTTAGACACTTGTCTGACCGTGTATGCAATTTTCAACAAAAAGCCAAATTAGGATTTGATTTAGTTGTATTATTTTCACTGAATTATTTTGAAGACATTCCAGAATTTCCTTTCCTTTTCATTTTCCCGAATTCTTCTTTCAGTCCATGTGCCTAGGACTTTTGCGCAGTATTGTGTACAGTGTGTAATGCTGATTGATTGTCCATCCAGGAAATTGGGAAATTCTTAACATTTATGTATAATAAAAGATTGTTACCAACATTACTTTCATTTGATCTGTAACATAATAATTAAGCGTATAGACAAAACACTGCTGAACAAAAAGTTGCATTATATTAATTCTGAAATTGATTCTGTTCTGCTTTCATGTCCTGTGTTGTTGCTATGAACTGCCGTGGGGTTTTGTGTTCATTCAGTTTCAAGAGCATTAGTGAGGTCAGGCAGTGATGTTAGGAGAGGAGGTTTGGGGTGCAGTCGGTGTTCCAGTTCATCCCAAAGGTGTTCAGTGGGGTTGAGGTTAGGGCTCTGTGCAGTACACTAGAGTTCTTCCACACCAACCTTAACACTCAGTGTCTTCATGGAGCTTGCTATGTGCACAGGAGCATTGTTATGCTGGAACAAGTTTGGGCATCTCAGTTCCAGTGAGGGGAAATTGTTATGCTATACAAGGACGTTCTATACAATTGTGTGCTTCCAACCTTGTGGCCACAGTTTGGGGAAGAAGCACATTTGGGTGTGATGGTCAGGGGTGCACATACTTTTGGCCATATAGTGTACCAAGCATTTGCACATTCCATAAGTACTGGTAGTAAAGAGCTCCTATTAACATTGATTTTTTTTTCTTTCTCTCCAACAGGCAGAAATGAAAGTACTGGCAGAAGTTCTGATAGCATCAAAGGACTAAAGAGGAAAAAGGTTGTGGCTGAAAACCAGCTGAAGAAAATACCCAAGTCTCCAATCAAGAAGCTACCACAAACGAAGAAATCTGTTTCACCTACGGACTCTGCTTTATCCAAGGAAACCACACCTGCCAGTTTATTCTCCAAGAGCCCAGCACACAGTACCTCCAAATCACCCCAAGATTCTGAAGATGATCAGCAGGAGTCACTGGCAGACAAGGGAGTAAAAGTGGAGAGCAAGGATTTGACTACCTTGCAGTCAGAGGCTCTTGTCCAGCAAAAGGTTGCAGATAAGACCTGTGTAGTACAGTCCATGCTAGCCAAAAGCTGGAGTGAAAAAGTCAGCAACAAAGGCACATCTGCTTCACACACTGCTGCTCCTCTTGAAGTTCTGCTTAAAGCCATGGAGCCAGACTTTAACACTTTAACAGAGAAGAAGAATTGCAATCCAATTGGACAACTTGGGAAAGCAACCTCAGTTTCTGTTCCCCAGTCAGATGCTGCCATTGCTATGCCCTCAGTTAATTTTGGCCCGCAGTCGCAGCCTGCATTAATGCAGCCATATACTGCAGCTAAACCACCATTCTACAACAGTGCATCAACTGGAGTCCTATGTGCTCAACATCACTCCTCACAGCAGCACCTGAATAAGTCCGTTAATTGCCAGCATGACAAGCCAGGCCTTCAGAAGAGCTACAGTGCAGGTCCATCTTTTAACTTGACTTACGCCCCAGTTCCCTCGGGATCCAGTAGCCTGCCTCAAAGTCAGCCACCTATAGTGCAGACATGCCAGTCTCTCTCTGCCACTGTTCCCAACCCCATCCAAGTTCCAGTCACACCAGGCTTCAACCCTGTCCAGGTGGCAACAGTTGTCAACTATGGCATGAATCAAATGTGTGATGCCTCAACAAAGGATCAAAAAACGAAAAAACAAGGAAAGTATGTTTGTGAGTACTGCAACAGAGCATGTGCAAAGCCTAGTGTATTGCTGAAGCACATACGATCCCACACTGGAGAGAGACCATATCCTTGTGTGACATGTGGCTTCTCGTTCAAAACAAAGAGCAACCTTTACAAGCATAAAAAGTCTCATGCCCATGCCATCAAACTAGGGCTTGTTTCAAAAGATTCTGGAAGTGGTTCTCTATCCCAAGAATCTGACAAAGGCCTTGGTACAAATTCAGATGTAGAGGAAAGTGGTGAGAGTGATGAGGAGGTGAATACAGCTGATTTGGACCCTGACTCTTCACTGAGCAGCTTGACTGCTTTATCTGAGGGCAGCCTGCACAGTTCAAGCACAGTGTCAGGCAGCCTAGGAGATGCAGACCACTCTGCGATGTATGAAAATGTCAAACCTTTGTCCAGTCAGAAGGGCTGTGAGCCCAAATTAACTGCTGCTCTCCCTAAAGTTGTTGTTTACCCTGTCAATGTTTCACCCTTGCGAGCAGATAGTCCAAGAGTTACAGATTCCAATCCAGAGCAAGCAGCAGCCCAGAGGCAAAGGGATTTCCAGACAGCAAGTCTAACTTACTGTTCCAACAGGTCCAACGTAACTGTTCTGTCATCACTGAAAGAGGTGGATTGCACAAGTCCCTTACCAGACTTCATAAGTGAGGATGACAATCAGCAGTGTAAGTCTCCATCAGGGAATGGACATGCACAACTTCAGAGACAGCAAGCTACTGACCATTCTCAGCAGCCTCAGGGCAAATGCCTGCTTAGCCCCCGAAGTTTGGGAAGTACTGATTCTGGTTACTTTTCAAGATCTGAAAGTGCAGATCAAGCCATGAGCCCTCCAAGCCCCTATGTCAAGATCATGCCTCCAACAGAAAGTGATCTGAAACATCCACAAGTTTTATCTTCTCCTGTCGTAGCCACTGTCATGCATGTAGCAACCAGTGAAAAGCCTCCAGTTTTGCCAGGACAGATGCGTCCACCATTGGAGACAAAAGCTCTTTCTTTAGAAGAGCGCATCACAAAGTTAATATCAGACAATGAGGCTGTTGTGGATGCCAAGCAACTCGATAGTGTCAAACCAAGACGTACATCTCTTTCCAGAAGAGGTAGTATAGACTCCCCCAAATCATACATATTTAAAGATTCTTTTCAGTTTGATCTGAAACCAGTAGTAAGAAGGTCAAATTCCAATTCTGATATACCAAAGTCTCCCTTTACACCAACTGATAAATCCAAACCAATATTTCTTCTCTCTGTACCACCGCAATATCCAACTATGGATTGTTTACCAATTACAAGAAGCAATTCGGTGCCAACAACACCTGGCCGGTCAGCTGTCCTCCCCAATGCTCCCTCTCAGCCCCATCCTCTAAGGATATGCCAATCATTTGATGACAAGTTTAGTTCAGTAAATGATGATGTCTTCTCTCCAGCACCTTCCACCCCAAATCAAGCTGTACATAGAACCTTAGTCAGGCAGGTAGCAGTAGAAGATTTCTCAACAAATGAGGGGCATGTTCTCCTTTCTGTTCATTCCATGGATGAGGGCCATTATGGATCAAGCATTATCCATGAGACTCGAAGTAAGTCATTTGATCATGCACCTGAAAGAACTCGAAAGACTCAGCAAAGCAAGGGGACAACATATGAATGCGAAACCTGTCGTAACCGGTATCGAAAATTAGAAAACTTTGAAAATCACAAGAAGTTTTATTGCTCTGAATTGCATGGCCCGAAGAACAAAACTGTGTCAGTCAGAGATGTTGAGCCAGAGGTTTTTGCACGTGGAACACAACAACCTGTTTTAAGCAGAAGTGCCGTTATTCCAAGCATTGTGGATCAACCAATGATAAGAAAAAGACGTAAAATGAAAAGTGTTGGGGATGATGAGGACCAGTCTCCAACTGAAACACCACCTCCATGTTCAAGAAGTTTTGATTCCTGCCAGATGGCCATGGGTTTTTCAGGAAATTCCTATGCCCAACCCGCACCCACTTCTAGTAACCCTCCTTCTGTAGGCCAAATTCAGCTCATTTCAAGAGGCATTGAAGAGGCAAGATTGTCTCCAATACGAGAGATCCATATCAGCACATGCAGTAAAGGAAGAGCTGAACCTCAGAGACAAGGAAGTGGCACTTCAGTCATTAGGCACACTAACTCTCTCAGCCGACCAAATTCCTTTGAAATGTCAGAGTCTATTGACCAATCCTCTCCTGTTGATTCTGTGGAAAAGGATGCAAACAGCTCAGTTAAAAAGCGTGTCGAAATTACAATTAGTTCTTCTTTGCAAAGTTACCATGAAAAAATGTCAACACCCAAATGTCCTACTCAAGGAACGAACAAACTCGAGAAGCAAACTTCATCAGTTACCAGTGACAGCTGTACATCTAGCCAGTCTAAGTTGGTGCGCCAGAACAACATTCAAGTTCCTGAAATTCTTGTAACAGAAGAACCAGACAGAGAGCATGAATCCCAAGTGAGTGAATCAACAGAAAAGCCTTCAGAAACATTCAACTGGCCTCAGAGAAGTGAGAGCTTGTCTAAACTTCCAACTGAAAAACTCCCGCCAAAAAAGAAACGGATAAGGCTGGCTCAAATGGAACACTCCTCAGGGGAATCTAGCTTTGAGTCGAGTCTCTCACGTAGCCTTAGCCGAGACAGTAGCTTGTCAAGGTGCTCCAGTATTTCAGCTTCATTTGACAGAGATGATCCTCCAAGATCAGACAGTCCATCCAGGGTGGAAGGTGTTAGGAAACCACCAGAGGTTCAAGGGCTCCCTGTAGCAAGCAACACTCTTGGAGTACCAGGAATGATGAGACGGGCTGCCTCAGAGCAAATCAGCTGTACTCAACAATCTGTAGAAATTTCTTGTGATTATCGTAGCAAATCATTTGACTGCAGTACCATATCTCCCAGCAGGTCCACATCACCAATGGTAACTACATTGCCGAAAAATACACAGTGTACTCCAACTCCCCAAGTACCCCTTATTGAAAGAAGGAGAGGACCCCTTGTACGTCAGATGTCTTTGAAGATTGGCCCAGAAACACAACAACCCACAGGGAAACCAACAGTCTCACTTCAGAGAGGCCCCTCTACAAACATTTTTTCAGTGTCCCAACATAGATCATTAAATATTAATAAGCCTGTTGTGCTGCATTCTGGGGAATCACTCCTGAAGAAGAATGTTAAAATGGTTCAAAGTATCAACCTTGGTAGCCTAACCCATCAACCGCAAATACATGGTCTTCCCCATCCATGGCACCAGACTGCAAAGCTTGACAAATGTCAGGAGACTCTGGTGCATTTTGCACACGATGAAGCAGATATTCAGAATGCTGAACATATCAAGAACTTTGTACCCAAGTACCAGTTGCAGTATCCAGTGTTGAAAACGGGTCAAGCGCACTCTTTCACTGGTGTGCAGGGCACACAAATGACCTTGCCTGTTCTTACAATACCAATTGCAAATGAGATTAAAGTTTCGATGTTCAGCGATGGAATTCAAAATGTTTATGAAACCCAACTGAGTCAGCAGAGGGTCTCTAACAGAGGGGTCTCAGTTGTTTTGCCCATTGATCTTGAAGTTGCCCCTGTTTCTCAGTCTTTTTCAGAACCTACTGCAGTTCCACAGATTCTCATCACTCATGAACATGCACTACCTTCATCAACAGTGGATTCCAAAGTAAACCTTTCTGAAGTGAGTACAAATGCAAAAATTGGATCAGACAGGCAAAATGGAAGGTCACCTGGGTCAGCTGGCTTCCAAATGAAGACTATTATCCCAGCCAGACAAAACCATATTGGTGAAATCCAAATGACATCATCTCCTGGTTCATTACACTGCACTCAAAAAGTGGTATCCGTGAGCCTTTGTCCACAACAAGAGCCCACTGCCTCAAGTAAACGTATGCTTTCTCCTGCCAACAGCCTAGACATAGCCATGGAGAAAACACAGAAACGGGCTAAGGATGACCATGGTGCTGCATGTCTTACAGATGGTCGATCGTTCAGTTACCTGAACGCAAAAATGTCAGAGTTGACCAGACCGCGGAAGCTAATGCTCGTTCGTCAGGTTTGCACCACGGAATGTGTAGACAGTCCAATCGAAACAGATGCCCCTGAGCAGCTACCAGAATGCAGAGAACCTGAAAAAGATCATCAGATAGAAATTTGTCATACAAAGTGTGATGTTGAACAAGAAATGGAGAGCAGGACACCTACCACAACTGTGCAGACAGTACCAGGATCTGAAACACATTCCACTCCAGGGATGCAAAGCCATTCTGGGCCTGGAAACACAGCAGTGAAATCACAGGAAAAGCCTGAAGAGCATCAGTGGTCTCCAGCTAAATCTTATGTGAAGCCTCCAACATTTCAGGGGCAAATAAAATTAGCTGCTTCTGTTTCGGTTGTGAACACACGAGACAGTCATCGTCTGTCTTTCCCAAGTCTGAAGACAGCTACAACCTTTACTTGGTGTTTTCTGTTGAAAAGGAAACCTCTCCACATTGAGCAGACAGATCAGAGAATCTCAGCCTACTCTACCTGGACAGTCAAGCTCAAAAATCCAAATCCACTGGGTCTTCCCACCAAAGTGGTCATGTCTCTTTTTGACTCCAAACAGATCTCCAAGAAGATCCTGTATACTCAAGCTATAACAACAAGCTTAAAATCTGACATATTGACTTACTCTGGCAAACTGAAAGATGTTTTGCCAAAGGTTTGTTTTTCTCTTATTATATAAGTTCGATTACAAATTGCCTTTTTAACCTTACAGTTGCAAAGTCGTGTAAAGTGTATTTTATTTGTTTTTATTTTATTCCTTTCTGTTTTCTCCTTTGTTGAAATATTTGTAGGTGTTCGCCCAACACAGCACTTTGTTAAATGATAACTGTGGCAAGGTAAAACCAGAGAGTCAGTCAAGCCATGAGTTAGACCCCTCCAAAGCAGAACCTCGACGGGTGAAGATCTTCGATGGAGGGTTTGTGTCCCTAGCCTAACTTCTCAGCTATCACTTCCAACACATTACGTAAATAATCGAGGAAATAATCGATAATTGAGAAATCTCATGTTGTATATTATCTTCTTTTTAACAGTTACAAATCGAATGAGGAATATGTTTATGTAAGGGGGCGTGGAAGAGGTAAATACATCTGTGAGGAGTGTGGGATCCGCTGTAAAAAGCCAAGCATGCTGCGCAAACACATCCGCACGCACTCCGATGTTCGTCCCTATCACTGCACACAATGCAATTTCTCTTTCAAAACAAAAGGTGAGTGCACATCCACTTCTGTATTGTTGCGTACAACTTAAGGGATGCAACTTTTTTTCAGATGATCTACGCCAGCAAAATGCTAAATACGTTTCAGTTATTTGGGTTCCTGGTCCCCTGTTTGTCTAAAGTCTTTCTTTTCAATTCAGTTCGATTAAATTGTATTTGTATAGCGCTTTTTTTTTTACAATGGTCATTGTCTCAAAGCAGCTTTACAGAAATGTATAAACACATTTCAAATGTGTGAGTTTATCCCTATTGAGCAAGCCGGTGGTGACGGTGGCAAGGAAAAACTCCCTAAGGTTTTTGTTTGGGTTTTACATCTTATCTGAGAAAGAATCCTAGAAGTAACTCCAGCGTACTTCTTTGCAGATGGGGAATGTAGTGAAAGTTTTGCATAGTATGCAAAGTTTTCAGAGAAACAGGATGTTTCGACCAATTATCAGTTATCTGCTATGCAAGCAAAGCGCTTCTGAGCCTATAGGAGGTCAAACCAGTGGATATTTGAAATGGCAAATGATGTAATAGCCATTGCCAAAACATGACATTCATTCCATGACATTCCATGGGATTCCAGAGTTCTGAGAGTGTAGATGTCCTCCTTCTCTTGGTGTAAATTAATGAAGAGAGAAACATGGCTTTCAGAACTGATGATAGAGATTGGCCATTTGCTCTCACATGATTGTACAAATGAAAGGTTTTGGTTATTATCGGTTTTTTTGGTCCTGAAAGGAAAGGACTTTGAGTAGTTTGCTGTTCTTGAGCTAATGTAAAGTGTCTAAAATATACCAATGCGCACAAAGAAAGGAAAGAACAGAGGGAGAGCAATATTTAATTAACTCCTGCTTAATTAAAGAAATCCACAATACAGTCACCATGGTATGTTTACACCAGGGCCCCAAGACATTTAACAACAATTTGCCCATTAATAGGTTTACTAATAATAACAACCATTGACTAGCAGTCCTGATCAATTTCAATGCTATGGTGTAATTAAACGATTCTAAATTAATGAAGAGAGAAACATGGCTTTCAGAACTGATGAAGGGCATTTGGCTAAAACATCCTCTGTGCGTGTGTGTGTGTGTGTGTGTGTGTGTGTTTTGGCCACAATACCTGACCAAAAAAAGAGTTGCGCACGCTCAATTAAAAGTTGCACCACCTTTAGCTTTGATTACAGCACAGATTGTTGTTCGACAACCTTGCGCAATGTGACATTTATTTCAGTCCAGAGTTGCATTCATTTTTGGCCAATGATCTTGTATTGAGGACGGGAGAATCGAACCACTCTCTGAAGTCTTCTCCAGCACACATCCCAAAGACTTTCAATGGAGTTAAAGTTCAGGACTCTGTGGTGGCCAATTCATGTGTGAAGATGAACCACGCTTTCACAATTTGAGCCTGATGAATTTTGGCATCGTCATGCTGGAAAAATGCCTGTGAAATGGAAAAGTGATCATTCAGTACATTCAGGTACTCGGTTGACTTCATTTAATTGCCACATAATGTTGCTGAGCCTCGACCTGACCAACTGAAGCAGCCCCAGACCATAACACTGCCTCCAGAGGCTTGTACAGTAGTCACTATGCAAGAAGGATGCATCGCTTCATGCGCTTCCTTTCTTATCCTGATGCGCCCATCGCTTCGGAAAAGGGTGTAAATCTGGAATCTTCAGACCGCATGGCCTTTTTCCACTGCTTCTTTATGCTCCCTAGCAAATTGAAGTCATTTTTATCCGATTAGCTTCGCATTGATTAGGCCACACAGCTGTGCGTGTGGAAATGCTCTTACTTTCACTATTAAACAGGGACGTGCAGAAGTGGGGGGCTCTGGGGGGCTCAAGCCCCTGCCCTTTTTCTAAATTATTTAAAGGTGCCCCTCTTAACAAATTATATTATGTGAAAAGCATTTGAATTCAAATTAACACGAGAACGTGCACAAACGGTGGCAAATGACTCGCATGAAAGTCTGAGAATGTTCCTGTTTATTTGTTCAACTCGAGTCTGCAGCCAGATAGTCTCGTTGTCATGGACGCGGTCGTAATGCGTCTCGCTTCAACATGCAGACAGGTCCACTTGAAACCACGGACTCTTCTGCTAACCTCTTCGTTATATTAGCAGTATTTTACAAGCTTATCGCCGCTAGTTTTCTAACTGATTGAGAGGGAATGGGATGCTAAATACCAGCTACTCGAGTTCATTACATTTTTAGGCATGCAAGTAACCTTGTTATATTATATGTATGTTATATAGTCAGTAAAGGCATGATGCCAAACGGACAGAGAGGGAAGACAATTAAAGAAGTGATGAAGGAGGGAGAGAGAGGGGCAGCTTGATTATCAACATGGGTGAAGAAAGGTGAGATAATATGAGAAAAAAGAAAAATAAAAGGCATCATATATTTACATATTAGTGATAGTCTGTGTTCCATGGTGTTCTGTTCAGCCATACACCGATTACCCTTCCCCTCACGGCACCGCCCCCACTGCCTGTGGGGGGACTTTAATGTTGTGAATTTTGTATATTTCCAGATTTCTTGAGTTAATACTGACACATTCAGTACTTATTTCCCTGCCCCTGAGGAACTCTCTGCATGTCCCTGCGATCAAAAATAGCCAGTTCTACCATCAATATTTGTACCATGTGACTTCATCAAGCATTTCAAAGATCTCCAATCACGATCATTCAAGATTTCGAACCACATTTCTTCCTCAACGTTGACACCACACTCCTTCCTGGTTTTAATAATTTGGACAGTTCTTAACCCGATTCCAGCTCTCCTCATTTGTTTTCTTTGCTTCTGCAACACAGTAACGTCTTTTAACCCGACCATGGGACACGTCTTCCTACATTGTTGCTTAAGCTACACACTGCGTCAGTTCGGGTTGAAACAATCGTTGCCGGCTGAAACATTTTAATCACTGCAATAATTATCCAATCATAGGCTCTTAAGTACCTTAACCTTTTTTGGCATGCTTGTACACACACATACACACACAGCACTGTGCAAAGGTTTTAGCCACATGCAATGGAATGCTGTAGAGCAAAGATGCCTTAAAATAATGACATCATAATTATTTTATTTCTACATAACAGATATTTTGTTATGTAGAAATAATTCTACATAACAGAATACAGTAAAGATTAGTAAATGAAACAAAGTATTTGGTGTGACAAAAAAAATACAAAATAGTCTCCGGTACCATGCGTGCAGTTTTATAAGGAAATTATAGAACTTGCAGAACCAGACACGGTTCTTCTGGAGACTTTGACTTTCGCACTCGCTTCTTATTTTTGCAGCAAAACCCAGCAGCTTTCATTGTGTTTTTTTTTTTGTCTCAAACGTCTCTTACATAATGCGCTGCTTTCTTTAATGACATCCAAAAAAAAATTCTGTAACATTGAATTTGTGCTAGAAAACTAAAGTTTGGGAATCTAAAATGTTTTTTGTACTGACTCCATAATGTAGAAGTTATAAAATAAAAATCTATAACAAAGTTTGTACTAAAAAAAAAATAGGGTGCCTAAGACTTTTGCACAATACTGTGTGTGTGTGTGTGTGTATGTATATATATATATTATACACACACATACACATTGTTGGGTTTTTTAAAAAAATCTATATTTATTTGGATGAGTACACATTTGATCCTCTTTTTAGTGCCTGTTAATAAAGTCGACAAGGAAAATGAGCATTTTCAATCATTTATTCAACAGAAACACAAGTAGATGTGATATTCTTGTATGGAAAAAGTAAGTACACCCTTGGCCTCGGAAGCTAATATTGCCCCCTTTAGCAGAAATAACTTCTTGTAGGCATTTTGTATAATTGTCCACCAGTCTCTTACATCAGCTTGCTGGACGTTTTGACCACTCATCCATGCGCTATTCTTTCAGTTGCAAGATGTCTCAAGGTTTTCTTGCATGTTCTGCCTGGTTTACATCTCCCACAACATTTCAATGGGATTCAAATCCTGGTTTTGACTCGGCCATTCCATATCCCTGCATTTCTTCTTTTTGAGACGTTTCTTGGTGGATTTGCTCGTGTGCTTAGGATCATTATCCTGTTAAAAAGGTTTCGGACAAATGGCCTCACATTATCTTCAAGCATTCTTTGATATGATGCAGAATTCATAATTGAATCGATGAATGCGAGTTCACTGCCAGTTCCTGAGGCAGTGAAGCAACCCCAAACTATAACATTTCCACCACTGTGCTTCACAGTTGATATGAGGTGCTGATATATTCTTCGTGTCTTGGTTATGGGGTAGGGCGGCTAGACAGAAAACATCCAAGCTCAACAATATCACTCCAAACCATGCGCCAAATTGAGTTTCCATACCCATGGTGAAGCATGGTGTTGGCAACATCATGTTATGGAGCTGCTTCTCTTCAGCTCTTCTCTTCATTTTTAAGTGATGTTGGTTACTATATCACATGAAAGGTGGAAAAAGTTCTGACATGAGTTATCTTGGTTTCATATTGAAATGTTTCTTACCTATCAACTGGGTGGTCTGTCACCAAAGGTGTCGTGTTCTAAGTTGAGTAACACATCTAGATGTAAATATCAGGAAACGAAAGCTGAAATTCTGATCTTCTTATATTCATCTTCCTTTTATTGCAAAAACAAAAGAATTGGCCTTGCCATTCCAAGACTTTTGGAGGGGACTGCAAATACATACACTGTATATACTGTGTTATACAAACTGACTTCTCATGACTGCAATCCTTTAAAAAAAAAAGGCCTACATGATTCATCCCATACTCATCTACCCACCTTTTACTGCAGAGAGGCATACACTGTCAGAACAGCCTACGTTCCTTTAAGAACTTCTGTAACAGTTGCTGAACCAAAACATGGAGGCTCAGAGACAGGTCTGCCTTATGCAATCCACTCCTCTGGCCATGTACCACTCCTACCTTGGCTGAACCTGTCTGTTTCACCACTTACACAGGAAACCTTACAAAGCACATGAAGTCCAAGGCCCATAGTAAGAAGTGTATGGAGATGGGAGTTGCCATCGGTGTTATTGATGACCACGATACTGAAGACTCAGGTACCACTAATATACAATTAACTGATGATTTATGCTGAGAAAACCTTGAAATCTAAGCTGTGACCTATTGAAGCAGAATACTACCATGTAAACGTAGACCACTGATCTAGATTGGCCATTTGCTCTCACATGATTGTACAAATGAAAGGTTTGGTTATTATCAGTTTTTTTGGTCCTGAAAGGAAAGGACTTTGAGTAGTTTGCTGATGTAAAGTGTCTAAAATATACCAATGCGCACAAAGAAAGGAAAGAACAGAGGGAGAGCAATATTTACTTAACTCCAATACAGTCACCATGGTATGTTTACACCAGGGCCCCAAGACATCTAACAACAATTTGCCCATTAATAGGTTTACTAATAATAACAACCATTGACTAGCAGTCCTGATCAATTGCAATGCTATGGTGTAATTAAACGATTCTAAATACAGCAGCTTCCCTTATTAACTCTAAGCACATGTGGGCGGCATGAACAGCCTTCAGTGAGGGGAAATTGCGATGTCTATCTTTAGAGATGTTAAAAACTGTAGGCTTTCTCTCGTTCTAGTCACTCAAAGAATTTAGTTTTTTTCTGTCTTTTTTTCTTGTTGGTTATTTTTTTTGGGTAGCACCCACCCCCCCCCCTCCGGTCCCAAATTGCACAGTCTAGCCTTTGCCACATGCCTTTGAGGTTGTAGGTGCTAATCTGCTCAATGTCTAAATCTAAAGAATCTTCTAGTTTTATCTATTGATCTTTTTAACTGGTTTAAATGCAGATGCTGGCATTGTGTTGTCTGGGAAGATGCATGTTTGTTTAATGCAAAATGCATCACTGATGTTCAGTTATACTGCACAACCATAACTGGTTTTATGGTTCTCTAAATTTTTTTTTTATCCTATAATAGCTAAACGCAGGCCTGTTTTGGCTATAATTCTGCTTCTGAGATCAGGCATTTTATAATTTTGATTGTGGTTTTCTTAAACTTTGTTTAGAACAACTGTGTTCGAGTCAATAGATACAATAGAGCTGAATGTAGTTCCTACAGTAGCCTATAAGAATTTTTTTTTTTCAACAAAATTTCCTCAGGATGTGATCACGGAAGAACAGGCAACGCAGATCGACAAGATTCAGATGGTGACGATTCGGATGGTCCCGATGATGAGGATAATGATGGCGAGGAGGAAGATGAGGAGGACAGCCAGGCAGAGTCAGGCCTCTCTGCCACACCTTCAGTATCTGCCAGCCCCCAGCATATCCCATCAAGCCAGGCTGATCCAGCACCAAGCTCCCTCCTAGCACAAATGTCCATTAGCCCAAACCGTAATCCAACTCCTCTCCCTCAAATTCTAGGCTCCAAGTCCCAGGCATTGGACACTGATTCATTGGCCATAACCAGCTCCGTGTCATTGGTCAGACAGATGTCAAGCTTTGCTGTTTGCTCTAGCCATGGCCCCAGCACCTCTTCTTTTGTCTACCCAGCTCCTACCTCAGAATCCAATTCCTCTGACACAGAGTCTGTGCATATGATGAGCCCAATTTCGCCCTGCAGACAGATGTCCATTGATTATCCGGATATGCCTCCTAGTCCACCCGTGCCTAGCAAGAGCTCCTCGTCTGGCCAGGTGAGATCTATGCCCTTTCCACTTTACCTTCCCCTTTCCTTTTATATGTCTCTCACTATATACTTCCACTCACATGCATTGAGTCTTGCATGGCATGTATCTTCCATGTAAAGCTGTACTGGAAAAAAGGTTTATTAATTTCTGACAGATTAAAATCCTGAAATATTAGATTGCATACAACTTTGACATGTGAAACTGAATCCATAATAATGTTTTACAGGATGAATCAACCTCTAGTAATTCCCAAACCACAAATGAATCTAACTCCAATGTTGACCGAAGCACCCAAACAACTTCAGACTCCCTCCAGGGATCTTTGCACTTTCCATCTCTGGGTCCAGACCAAAAATTTGGAGCTGGAGCCACTACTCACCTCTTCAGCCACCTCCCCCTACACTCCCAGCAACCTGCTCGCTCCCCTCACAGCATGGTACCAGTAGGTGGCATCCAGTTGGTGCCTGCTGGATTGGCTGCATATTCTACCTTTGTGCCCATTCAGGCAGGGCCTGTCCAGCTCACCATTCCAGCAGTCAGTGTTATCCACCGCCAGGCCAGCAGCCCCCTCCCAATGTCCAACACCTCACCCCAGCCCCAGGGCTCACCTTGTCAGCCACTTATGGTTCAGGAACCAATCAATAGTGTCCTACCCTGCTTCCCACTTGGCCAGGTGGCAGGGCTTCAGACCCTCAGCACTCCCCAGGGCACACTGCAGCATGTTGGCATGGAGACACTGAGTGTGGTGGGTTTAGCTAACTCCACCCAACTGGTGCCACAGCAAAGTCTTGCGCTAAATGCAGCTCTGGGTGTGCAGGTACTGGCAGCCAGTCCAGCATCTCAGAGCAGCGCAACGTCCCCGGGTCACATTCCTGGCTTGCAGATCCTCAACATTGCCTTGCCTGCTCTTATACCCTCCCTCAGCCCCCTTTCTGCTCTCAGCCCTTTGGTCCCAGACAAGCCAGGCACTCCAGAGGGGGTGGCCTCAGTTTCCCTACCTACACAAGTAGCAGAGTCTCCCCCGGCATCTTCCCCCTCTGGTAGCTTTCCTGCAGCCTGGCCAGCAGCAACACCTGTAGCAGTAGTTCCCGTAGCTGTAAAGCCCTTGGTGGAAATGACCTCACCAAGCAAACCCACTAGAAGTGGAAAAGATATAGTGCACAGCACAGATGATGCAGAAAGGTCAACACCACAACCACATCCCTCCTCTTCTATTGAGGGTGAATCTGAGAGTGCACCAAAGGCACCATCAGTGGAAGCTGGTGCGGCAAGACTGCCACGACAACCCATCACCAAGCAACCAGTAACTGATGACTTCAACGATGCCTCCAGTGATGATGATGAAGACAGACTTGTCATTGCTACCTGAGAGTCCTTAATGGAAACTCAGTACTTCCTTCTGTCTATTGATCTCTCTATCTTTCCGTCAATTGCTTTAGCTCTTTTTTTTTGTTTTGTTTTTTTGTAAAACTTTGTCACTTTGTAAAAATGAAAACACTTAAGGGGGTTTGCAGCCTTGCAGACCACCGATAAAGCACACTTTCTGATATTCATAATTGTATGTGCAATCATAAATGATGACCAAATTTTTTTTTTTTTTTTTTTACTTTTTTTTTTTTTTTTTTTTTGGTCACCTCCAGATAGTTTTGTTTTTCTTTTTGTACATGTTGTACAGACACTTGTGCCTTTTTGGAGTTTGTTTAGAAACCTGTAAATATTATCTTCCAATTCTAGTACTTGCCTGTGCTTAATTAGCCTAGAAGTAATGGAAATAAGTCAGAAAAAAAGAATGGAGGGAAATTCGTTTTTATTTTCAAATGGTTGTCAATGGTAAATAAATGTTGTACTGATATATGAACATTATATGGCTTTTGGGGAAGTGTTTTGATGTACAGATGTTGTATTCATCTATTTATTATATTGCATCTAGTGCGCAGTTGATCTCCATAAGTCCATAATTATGTGTAAAATGGTGACTTTACATGGATGTATCTACACAATCAAATGTATCAGTAAAAAATTTGTTTACAACTGTACACATTGTTTGTCAGGTTTTGTTACAAGTACAGTGGTACTTGAAAGTTTACGAAGATTTTAGAAGTGTCTATATTTCTACATAAATATGACCTAAAACAACATCAGATTTTCACACAAGTCCTAAACATGGATGATGAGAATCAAATTAAACACATGAGAGAAAAATATTATACTTGGTCACTTATGTATTCAAGAAAATTATCCAATATTACATATCTGTAAGGGGTAAAAGTATGTGCACCTGTACTTTCAGTATGTGGTGTGAGCTCCTTGTGCAGTAATAACTGCAGATAAACATTTGGGGTAACTTGATCAGTCCTGCAGATCTGCCTGGAGGAGTTTTATCCCGTTCCTCAGTACAGAACAGCTTCGACTCTGGGATGTTGGTGTGTTTCCTCACATGAACTGCTTGCTTCAGGTCCTTCCACAACAATTCTATTGGATTAAGGTCCGGACTTTGACTCGGCCGTTCCAAATCATTCACTTTATTCTTCTTTAACCGTTCTTTGGTAGAACGACTCGTGTGTTTAGGGTCGTTGTCTTGCTGCATGACCCACTTTCTCTTCAGACTCAGTTCATCGACAGATGTCCTGACATTTTCCTTTAGAATTCACTCATATCCTTCAGAATTCATCGTTCCATCAATGATGGCGAGTCGTCCTGGTCCAGATGCAGCAAAACAGGTCCAAACCATGACACTACCACCACCATGTTTCACAGGTGGGATAAGGTTCTTATGCTGGAATGCAGTGTTTTCATTTCTCCAAATGGAACACCTCATTTAAACCAAAAAGCTCTATTTTGCTCTCATCTGTCCACTAAACATTTTTCCATTAACCTTCTGGCCAAACGGCAGCAATGTTCTTTTTGCAGAGAATTGTCTTTCTCCATGTAGCCCTTCTATGCACACCATTGTTGTTCAGTGTTCTCCTGATGGTCACTCACACCCGATCATCATCCCATTGATTGGAAACCCCTGACTCTATAATTTCACCTTCAAATGAACTGCTAATCCTAGACGCTCCCATACCTTCCCCACTCACAGATATGTAATACTGGATCATTTCATCAATAAATCGGAAAATGATCCAAGTATAATATTTTTTGTCTCGTTTGTTTAACTTGGTTCCCTTTGTCTACTTGTAGGACGTGTGTGAAAATCTGATGATATTTTAAGTCATATCTCTGCAGATATCTAGACCATTCTAAAGGGTTCACAAACTTTCCAACACCACTGTATACGTTGTGTATACCAGATGTTTCTGCATTTCCCCAACATCAGAAGACAAAAAAAAATGTTCTTTAATAATTGTTCCTCTGAGACCAGCGAACAATAATCCTGCAAAGGTACTTTTGGATCACATAAGTTAAACTAAGCATACCTTTGTGACCTTTGTGGATGATGACTCCTCCTGCTAACGGTGGCTGTGCGTACTCGTTCCATCCCACTGAGACTAGCCCATAGTGACGCTAAGTGGCAGAGAAGCATTACTGCAGCACAAAGGCTGAGGACATGCTGTACAGAACAGGCAGAACACAGAACCAAGTGGGTGGGGAGGATGTTGCCTAGAAACCAGACCCACTGTAAGTCGGAGAATCACTAAAATACTACTGAATGCTCGGTTTATCTGAGAACACTAACGCAGTCCATTGGCAATACTCGTCAAACTCAAGAATCAAGCTACGTAATAACACGTTTCACAGGGTTACAACAAACGAACTGTTGTACTATATGAGGGGGGAAAAAAGACATATACTAATTTATAGTATCAGCCATAATTGACTCCAAACTTTCCACTCACGTGGATTCATCCCCTTCATTTCCCATCTTACGGAATGTGCCGTGACTACTCCTCAGGCGTAGACTGAAAGAGAAAGCTTTAAATGGTTCCATTAATAGAGGTACTGACAGACAGAGCTTAGTGAAGAATGGTACCGATGATGTCAGGATCTGAAACAGCTAGATCTGTAGTCATACCCACCCTAGCCTGTGGATAGGGTTCAACTAAATACTTACCTGCATTCTGCACCTATAGACTTAAGACGGAGTGTGTTCATGGATTGTGGTTTTAGTGCTTTAACTTGCTCTCTGAGCAAGAATACCAAATTGCTTGAGGCCGTTGCAACCTGGTCGCACAAGTAAAAACACTTTTGCATGCAACGTATCCACACCGCAATCGCTGCAGATGTCGACGTTCTGTCACAAGCACGCGGTGCACATCAGCATACCGACCTCCACTCGAACGCTCCGTGTGTCTCGTTCTGCATCAATGCGATTTGACCCAGCTAGCCCGCTAGCCTCTGCCACCCCGCTATTCCAATAAGATTGATATGGAATCGACTTCTCGTCTCTGCGTGCATGCGGAGGTATTCAGGCGGTGAACTCTTCAGGCTGTGGAAACGGCAGAGACTTTCTGCCTTTGGAAATACCAAGTACCGCATTACAACGTGACCCGCAGACCTGATCGTGCTCCTCACAATTTCTTATCAACGTTGAATAATCTGGGACCGTGACACATCTCTGCAAACACAAACATTACGCATGAAGTGGACTACGTTTCAACAAGAGGTCAAACGATGCATTCCATGTGAAGCGTATTCAACGACAATACGGTTGTGTGGGTTATTATAAGAAAGGTATTCCGTTACAGTTACCAATTACTTCATTATAAAAAAAGAAAAACGTCATTGGTAAAGTAGTCCAAGTCTCATGGTTTGAAAGTAATGTACCTGTAATCTGATTACTTTGCTTTATGACGTAACTGTGACGGATTGCAGTCACCAGTGTTTTTATCCTGATTACGTCACGCTGTCACGTGTATTCCGTTACTCCCCAAACCTGAAGAGCAGTAGTGGTAGAGATCAGCTTGATGAAATCCTATTGGTGCAGAATGTTGCATACAGAGAATTCGAGTAAATGTTGATATGCAACATAATATGCTCGTGACAGAGCGTTGTAAAATTGCATGTAGTCTGTTTATTTATTCCTGCCCTGAAGAAGCTATTTCACATAACAGATGTGTATATATAGTCCACGAGACACACAATAATAACTGAATTTACACAAATTAAAAAAAAAAAATCTTTTCACAGTGAGGACGGCTGAGGGACTCGTACATAACTGTTGCATGAGTTGCAAACATTCACTGATGTTCCAAAGGTAAGACAATACATTAAGAGTTTGGGGGGTGTAAACTTTTGAGCAGGGTGATCAGGGTGAATTCTTTTTTGTTTAAGGATCTTTTTTTTTCCATTTAGTACTGCCTTTTAGATGCTACATATGATATTTACATGTTTCACAGAAGACGAAGTCATAACACTTTACACCGATCATCCTGTTCGAAAGTTTACCCCCCCCCACTCCCCACCCCCCTCCCCTGACTCTAAATGCATCATGTCACCCTCTGGAGTTTCGGTGAATGTTTGCATATGTTGTAATAGTTGTGTACGAGTCCCTCGGTTGTTCTCAGTGTAAATATACTGAAGATGCTGGAAAAGTAAAGAATGTGCAGGACCTGGAGGGTTTTTCTGAAGAACAGTGGGGCAGTTTAATTGCTCAGGACAAACAAGGGACTCGTGAACAACTCTCACAAAACATAACCACAGTCGTGGACCATCCAGGTCACGACACAGAATTAATAATCAAGCGTGTGTAAACTTCATTTGTGTCAATCCGGTTATTATTGTGTCTCGTGGCCGATATGTAAACATCTATTATGTGAATTTAAAAATTTTTTTAGTTTGTTTTGTTTAGTCCTGATCTGAAAAATCTATATCATTAAAATTGCATTATTATTATTATTACTACCATTTTGCAGATTCTGCCAGGGGTGTGTAAATTTATGAGCACGACTGCACCATTACAAACCAGTAGCTAACCATTAACACCATTACCATTCTCGGTCCTTAAAACAGCAACACTAAGCAAAACTGACAGTATGACCAATCCCCATAGCTAATAATTACATGATGGATAAAAATAATTATGGCTCGTGTTCTTCTTTGATGTTTTTTTTGTTTTTTTTTTCCTGGGTCCTTGTCGCATCCAATGCCGCCAAAGCCACAACCTTTCCTGTCGTCTTGACGTACTCGGGCGCCATCTGCTGTTCAGACATTAATGCTGCATCTCTGCATGCGTTTTTTGGAAAATGGGCAGAATTTGGCTCCATCCCTGGAATCCTGGAACGCGAGAACTCCTTATCGCGACCTCCACGTTGCGTGTCAGTGACCGGTAACAAACAACATTGTCTCGGACAGTATTGTTTACACGCGACTGACGGGCGCGAGGCAGGAGGTGGTGCGTGGCGCGGGATATAAAAACACACTCCGGGAGGCAGGTGTAGGAATTTACAGCAGATCTGCTCACGCGGAATACCTCAAGCGTCCCATCAGTGCGCGCGACAGTAACGTAAAGGAAGGTAGAGCTTTTTTGTTTGTTTTTTATCTTTTTCCTCATTACTTTTCTGACATAAATCGGACTTAAAAAGAAGCTGAGATTATTTATTTATCATGGAATTACGGATTATTTTCCCCATGTTGTCCATGCTTTCATCAGGAATCTTCCACACAGGTATGTTCCTTAGCTATGAAATAAAATTAAAAAAAACAAAACAAAACAATATTCATTTAAAACAGTGTGTTCTAAAAGTAAACAGAAGATCTAATCTGAAATAGAAGACTAATTTGAAGTTTCTTTGGGTTTGTGTGTGTGTGTGTGTGTGTGTGTGCACCCCCGAATTTGTTTATAAATGTGTGCATTGTGGATTTATTGTTATTTTTCATGCATTTTTATTTATTATTATTATTTATTTAAATCACAGCTGCGTCTGAGGGCGAAGCAGCAGCGGCTGCAGTCAGCGCGCGCCACTCCAGACCCAAGCGATGCTCGTGCGCCACTTTCCTGGATAAAGAATGCGTGTATTTCTGCCACCTGGACATCATTTGGGTCAACACTCCGGAGTAAGTTTTTAGACACACTTAAATAAGAATTTTTTTGTTTTGTTTTGTTTTGTTTTGTTTGCCCCGGAAAAACAAACAAACAAACAAACACCAAAAAAACAACAATATACTCTACCCAGGCTTGTATAGGACCTGATGAGTTCTGACCTTGTCCTTACTGATGACACTGTCTGTGTCTCCTCCCAGGCGCACTGTATCGTATGGACTGGGCAACGCGCCCCGCAAGAAGCGCTCACCGCGAGAAATGTCTCGCGCCGCCGAGCTCGCGCGCTGCGAGTGCGCAGACTGCAACGACGGCACGTGCGTGTCGTTCTGTCACACGCGCAACCCGCAGAGGTAAAGCACGCGTCCAGCACGTCAGATACACGCGCGTTTTCAAGACGTTGCCACATCGGTACACGCAGCCAAAAGCAACCGAGAGTGCGCGTGCGTGCAGGAACACGTTCGAGGGCTATTTGTGCAGCGCGCTTTCAATCTGGAGAGATTCCACGAATCTGAAGGCGCGTGACAGATCTCTCTCTCTCTCTCTCTCTCTCTCTCTCTCAGACGTAAGGCAGCGCGTGACAAGGTGATCCCTTGCGCCGGCGGCCACGACGGTGCCGGAAAGACGCGGAAACGCGACCTGGCATCCAGGACGTCTGGGATTGGAAGGTAAGACGAACCGCTGAAGTCTGGGGAAAGCGGATACTCTAGGCCGGTGTGCAGATATAATCGCACGCGACACATTGTCATTTTAACACGCCATCAAATGGGAGCATCCGTGTTCTGTACCTGCAGAGGCGGAACGATGAGTTGAGACATGGAGACATTTATTTCAAGAATGTAACGACAGAAGAGAAGTTTAGCCACGTGTAAAATATTCGCTGGATTTGATCAGTCGGCAAGTCCAAGTCTTGTGAATCGAACAAGCTGATCTGACCCATGTTTGCGCCCCTTTGTCTCTTCAGAGATCATCAAAGCGCTGAGGCGTCAGTTGCAAGGCCCACCAGGCGGCTTCAGCTGCTCCTGAAGAAATGGAGAACAAGATTGGCTCTCAACCTACCCGACTGGTCTGCTGAAAACGTCACCTCCTAGAGGCAGACCCATGGCGCAGGGACTTTATACGCCACACAGAGAAAAGGGGGTTTTCCAAGCAGAGACAGGCTTCTCCCGAAGCAGCCAGTCATACGCCACACGTTCACTGCGATGTGTAGGGACCCTTCACACACACACACACACACAGGGCCTTGCAAATACGACTCCTGTGGTGATAGTGGTGTCCACAAAGTTGAAAGCTCCCCCGGGGGAAAAGTCTCGGAGGGAAACCAAAAACTCTTTCAAAGCATGAAGTTCAACTCACTCTAATTTCTTACGGCACAACTAGTTGTATATAGATTTGAATTGAAAGGGTTCTTAAATAGCGGGAAGTGCTACATCCCTATATAGTGCAGAAGTGTGTCTGGTGACATGTACAGAATGTTATGAAGACTGCTAATTAAGACATTTATTTTGCTACAATACTGGATACTCTGTCTTTGATATGTCCAGTTCTTTTCGCAGGCTGTATACTGATGTAGCGGAAACTATAATCAACGCAATCGGATATTTATTAAAGCATTTATGTTAAATGAATGCATTTAAAAAATCAAGCCATATTGGCCCAACTGTCATATTTCTATGAAATGCTGTCACACCGTAGCCATGATCGTGGTCTACGTTATAGGAAATAAATCATTAATATTATTTAAAATGTCATTTGTTTTGTCTGTGTCTAATTAATGAGTGCATCACAGATGATTAAGCTCGATCATCTAAGCTTCTCAAAAGATCTACTGGGTCGACGAAAGTGGACATGACTGATTCTGAAAAAAATAAATAAATCAGGCTTTCCACCAATATCACGATCTTTTATTTGACTGGAGTCATTCATTTTTTTGCTATTTGATATCCTTCCTGTAAAAACACATCACAAATCTGTCCTGCACAAAAATCATCACAAACGAATGAGGAATATATTCCCAGCAAGGGAGTTTGCACCGGATATTCAGATAGTGTAGCCTGCTTCCAGGCATGGGGACACAAAGGCCTTCTCCGATCAAGCCAGGCACGGGAGTCTCTGAGGACCTCGGCAGTGGCGAAAGTCATTAGAGCTTGAATAGGAGCTGAGCGAACATAATAGCCCATTACACAGAGAGGAATCTCTTCACCTCCACAGGAATTCAGATTGCATGGGAAGAACAATATGACGTGCTAGGGAGAGGTAGTCAGGCTTTCAGCTTCTGAAGTTCCTTACGGCTAGCACTGGACATTACAAGCTACTTTCTCCTACACACACACACACACACACACACACACACACACACACACTGTCTGAAAGCAGAAACAGGTAAAATTCCAGTGTCTTCTGGAAGCTGATACCATGCAAGCTTCATTATAGCCATATCTGTATTATTCTGCAGTCAGCAACGAAAGTTGCTGAACCAAAAACAATGGAGCTAGATCAGATGCTTACTGAATCTGCTACAGCCAGCTCTTTCAGTTAAAGGTTACGAAGTGCATTGCATAGCACCAGGTATGAAAATCTGCACAGGTATCCTTCAACACTCTCCTTGGACATTTTAATCCTATATTAACAGTGTGCGCACGTATACTCCGTTAAGCCTCTAGCCATTTCCATCAGCAGTAAAGCATACACTAAAAGCTATTATGGAATTTCCCTTGAAACATTTTCAGAATTCCTCTCTGTCACGTGGCGAGCTGAGACGCTCTAAACAGCAAAGACAGATAAGATTAATCAGTAATGTCTAAAAACAATGAGATCCATAGAACGAAGATTATGGTTTTAAAATGTGACACACATACACTGTATGGGCAAAAGTATGTGCACCCCCGTCCATCACACCCATATGTGGTTTTTCGCCGAACTGTTGCCACAAAGTTGGAAGCACACAGTTTTAACGTCTCTGTACACTGTAACGTTACGATTTCCCTTCACTGGAACTAAAAGGAACCCAAACTTGTTCCAGCATGACACAAAGTGCACAAAGCGAGCTCCATGAAGACATGGTGTGTCTAGGTTGGAAGAAGGTGGAAGAACTCGAGTGTCCTGCACAGAACCCTGACCTCAACCCCACTGAACACCTTCACACTAACGCTCTTGTCGTTGAATGAACATAAATCCCCACGGCCACACTCCAAAATCTATCTAGTGGTCCAGTGTTGCCGTTTGCTTGGCATATATTTTAAAATATATTTATTTACATTGGTTAAAAGTTTAGTTCCAGAAACACTCAAACATTGAGAGGAATAAAATCATACATTTTGCATTACTTTGAAAGTGTGGTCCACCAGACCACTTCATTTCAAAGTTCAAAGTCAAGGACCACCACAGTCTTGCTTTGTTCCTTAGACATTTCGGACAGACTGTCACGTATCGTGACGTCAGTTAGAATGAGAGTTTTATGTAAGAGAGACAGGCAGACAAATCCAAAACGTGATCCAAAACATAATCCAAAACATGCGAGAGGTCCGGCGATCGGCAAACAGGCATAAACTTGGGCAAGGCAGGGATCAAGGTCGAGGTCACAGAAAACGGGGTCGAGATACTAAACATGAAACATGAAACACAGCGAGGGACTGGTAGCGGAGAAACTAGTGAACTAAACTAACGAACCTAAACATGAAACGTGACCTGAAATATGACTATGACTATGACTATGAACACGAACCATGAAACATGACATGAACAAAGACTATGGTAACTATCATCTAATCTAACTAAGTCTAAATCTTACTCTAATATTCCGCATTGTGTGTTGCGAGGCATGCGGTATATATGCTGACATGATTACCCCCATTACAGCTAACAGCTGAGGGTCATCCAGACACACGTGACATGACAACCAATGACAGGACGGGGAGGAGACATGACATAAACATAAACAAATGCACATGTAGAAACATCACTGCTGTCAACATTGGAAAAGTAGGTGCTTGTGCGTTTGTGCTTAGAGCACACTGCTTCAAGGGGAAATCGTGACAGAACCCCCCCACCACCACCACCAGAGGCACTCCTCCCTCACGAAATATCCAAATTCAATGGCGGCCCCGGCCCCCTGGGCTGAATGTCCCAAGCAGAGCCAGGAAAGCGCACGGTGTTCTTGGCTGAACAGGGAGGCAGAGCAACGACGACAGCCGGGCAGACCGGCTGAGCGACGTCCTCGGTTGAGCATGAAAGCGAAGTGACATCCCCGGCGGAGCAGGACCGCAGGACAGTGGAGCAGGACAGTGGAGCGACGTCCTTGGCTGAACAGGGAAACAGAGCGCTGTACTCGGCGGAACAGGAAAGCAGAGCGACGTCCTCGGCGGAGCAGGACAGCGGCGCGACATCCTGGTTGGAGCAGGAAAGCAGAGCGACGTCCTCGTCGGAGCAGGAAAGCAGAGCCACATCCTCAGCTGAACAGGGAAACAAAGCGCTGTACTCATGAGTGCAGGAAAGCAAAGCGAAGTCCCCTGTGAGGCCAGGGAGAGGACCGTGGGTCTCTGTGAGGCCAGGGAGAAGAGCGTGGGTCTCCGTGATGCCAGGGAGAGGAGCATGGGTCTCCATGAGGCCAGGGAGAGGAGTGTGGGTCTCTGTGAGGCCAGGGAGAGGAGTTTGGGTCTCCGTGAGGCCAGGGAGAGGAACAAAGCTCTCCACGAAGCAGGAAGGGAGAACGATGTTTGCCATGGAGCAGGAAGGCAGAGTGATGACCTCAGCTGAACAGGGAGGCTGAGCGACGTCCACAGCTGAACAGGGAGGATGAGCGATGACCTCAGCTGAACAGGAAGGCTGAGCAACGTCCACAGCTGAACAGGGAGGCTGAGCGACGACATCAGCTGAGCAGGGAGGCTGAGCGACGTCCACAGCTGAGCAGGGAGGCTGAACGACGAGCTCAGCTGAACAAGAAGGCTGAGCGACGAAATCAGCTGAACAGGAAGGTTGCAACTCTGGAGTTGAGATCTCCTCGTAGGTCTCAGGCTGGGGCTCTGAGGTCACCAGGTAAACCTTGGGCATGGGCAGAACTTGGGCAGCCATGTCGGTTGACTCGGGCGTGAGCAGAACTTGGCTGGGCCAAAAAATCGGGACATCATGAACTTAATCCATTGTTTCTCCCTTGGCTTCGGGTCAAACAGGCTTGAGAAGTAACTCTGGCAGTCTATCACAAAATAGTGCAGATAACCAAAGAAGCCATCATACCGATCGGGAAGATCCATGAAAGTCCATTGTGAAAACTGCATAGAATCCAAGGCGGGGATGATTGGCGTGGACTTCCGAGTTCTGCGTCCTTTTGTTCTTGTGCTGCATCCATTGCAAGGCGAAATATTCTGTCACGTATTGTGACGTCAGGAAGATAGGACGGATGCAAGCGCAGTTAGAACAAGAGTTTTATTTAAAGAGAGACAGGCAGACAAATCCAAAACGTGATCCAAAACATAATGCAAAGCATGCGAGAGGTCCGGCGATCGGCAAACAGGCATAAACTTGGGCAAGTCAGGGATCAAGGTCGAGGTCACAGAAAACGGGGTCGAGATACTAAACTTGAAAAATTAAACACAGCGAGGGACTGGTAGCGGGGAAACTAGTGAACTAAACTAATGAACCTAAACATGAAACGTGACCTGAAATATGACTATGACTATGACTATGAACACGAACCATGAAACATGACATGAACAAAGACTATGGTAACTATCATCTAATCGAACTAAGTCTAAATCTTACTCTAATATTCCGCATTGAGTGTTTCGAGGCATGCGGTATATATGCTGACATGATTACCCCCATTACAGCTAACAGCTGAGGGTAATCCAGACACACGTGACATGACAACCAATGACAGGACGGGGAGGAGACATGACATAAACATAAACAAATGTACGTGTAGAAACGTCACTCCTGTCAACATTGGAAAAGCAGGTGCTTGTGCAATTGTGCTTAGAGCACACTGCTTCAAGGGGAAATCATGACACAGACTAACTGGAAGGAGCTAGAAAACAAAGCAAATGAAAAGAAAACTGTAGACAAATATGGCCTAGGTTGTCAGAGACAAAGTTAGAAACCTTAGAAGTTTCTAAAGAATGTTCTTAGATAAATAATTTTGAATAAAGGCTAGGTTTCAATAAAAGTATTATTTTCATTTATATTTACTATATTACTCTGTAATCGCATATAATGTACAAGTTGTCTTACAAATTCATTGTCCCCATAGTGTCATAATGCATGTGTAAGAGATGCCTATGAGACAATCCACTGGCCAGTCCAAGATTTACCCCCAAAATGTCCTAATTTTGATTTCATAACCTCTGATTGAGCTGGAAATCACACCACATGATGATGATAATGAATGTCACTGATACTCTGCAACTTATGTAGTGAGCTAGGTCTACAAAAGGCCATTGAGAAACAACGACCCCAAAAATGACACACCATAGTCCCTGAAAGTCCCTATTCAGAAGTTAATTAATCAACAATGAGGTCAGTAAAATCTCAACACTAGCTGCGTTTACATGGACAACAATAATCCACTCTAAGACCATACTCTAATTAAGAAACTACCATGTACACAGCCATTTTTACTTACCTTAATCTAATTGAGGTTATACTCGAATTAAGCTCTAATCGAATGAAGACAGGTGGAGTACTCCTGTTTTAGTTGCATTATGGACGTGTATTACAGACATGTAAACACCTTAATCACATAATGAACGTCGTGTGAGTTTTCACCGCATTTTGTGACAGGACAAGATCACCGCCGTAAAACGTAAAACTGCCAACAAGAGAGTTCGGCCGCATCCCAAACTGCATACTTCCCTACTATAGGCCTGTAGTGGGGAAAAATACATGCATCTCGGCTACTATATATATACGGCTTCAAGCAGTTGTCTATTAGCACGTATAGCATAACAAATAATTAACTGCACTTAAACCGTTCGTTAAAAAAATGAAATAAAAAACACTCAAAACTGTATACGGTCCCATAACGAAGGCGAACTGTATGTCGATACGTGACATTCTGGAGGGACGTCGGACGGCGTGGCGTGGTGACGTAATGACGCGGGCTGTTTTATGCGGGCTCTAATTATGATCTGTCATGTTCCCATTTTACATGTTATCGGAGTATTATAAAAGCGACTCATGTAAACACCTTAATCACATTATTATCTTTTAATCAGAGTAAGGTCAATAATTAGATTAATGCTGTCCATGTAAACATAGTCACTGATTGGCTGTTTAGAAAAGGTTCGGTGAAGTAGGTTCAAATTTGGGATTTTATTTGTGTACACAGTAAAATAGAAGAGTAATTCTGTAAAGAATTTCTAAATGTTTGGTTTATCTACATTCACTATTGTTCACAACCATTAGATCTCAATCATGTTTTGCAGAAATGTTTAGCAGAAATGTAGAAATGTTCTGTAGAAATGTTCATCAGAAGTGTTCAGCAGAAATGTTCAATAAAAACGAAATGAAAAAGATCTTAATCATGAGGATCCAAATGGCAAAAATGACCACAGATCTGTGATATGGAGCAGGATGTTGTGTGTGCCAGTATCCATGAAACTTTGCCTTGGAATAATGTCATGAAAAGAATAAGTAATAAAAACAATGAAATTATTCTACAGCAGGTAATGCTAATGCATTTTGAGTTGACGTTTCACATTAAATGTGGAATTAAATCTGATTACAGTAATAAAACAAGTAAGAATGAAAAAGGCCACAGAACTGCCTTAGTGCCTTTCTGCTCTAGTCTGTAGGTTAGTTTAGATTTTACAATTACCATTGTTCACAGTTGTTTAAAAAAATTGTTGCTTTATCAATATCAAATATGTCTCATGGCTTCTAATGTTTCCTTCTTTCATGAGAAAGAATCAATTCCAAGGCACCAGGGTAAGTTGCTGATAAATAAAATAATATAATAGAGGTGGATCCAGGGTCTTCATCTGAGTTACCCTATTCCTGCCATATCATCATCATCATGCTAGTGACACCATATGTAATACATTATGTATTTGACATAAGCACTTTGTAAAGGTAACTATGCCGAGGGAAATATGTAACAGCCAGAATTACTGATGTGTAAAGTCCCCAGCCATTAATACCGATAGTCAGAAGAACTCAAGTCTACTCCCATAGATTCATACATTTAGCAGATGGTTTTATCCGAAGCGACTTACAAATGAGCAAATACAAGCAAAGCAATATCAAGCAGAGAACAATACAACCATACGTGGCTAAGCAGAAAAAAGGTACAAATATAGTACAACACTAGTAGTTGACATACATGACATTATAAGCACATACTTTTAAAGTAATTTAAAAACAAAAATGCAGCAAACGTAACAATAATAGAACAGTGAGACGGCTTAGAAACACATCGTAATCAACAGCCAAGTAATTCAGTAATATAACCAAACATCTCATTAACTGTTTTTGTCAAAAACGTCTGGGTTGCGCATGTAACCCTGTTGCCTGAGAAATGAACGTTGCGTGAGCTCCACGCTGTGGGAAGTGCCCTCGCGCATGACCAGCATCTGAAGCTTGAGTAACATCATGCCTATTTATACTCCTGCCATGACCAGGTGACGTGGCACCTGTTTAAAACCGGCACCTGTGAACCAACCTCTATTATCTGAAGCGAAGACCTAATTCACAGGCATGCCCCAGTATCACAAAGCTACGCAACATCTCATTCCCATCTAAGGGAACAGGGTTGTAACGCAGATGTTCCCTTTCAAAGGGAACTCAACGTTGCGTGAGCTTCACGCTATGGGAACGAGAATAGACACTTCGTCTTAGTTAGAGTACGGCCTGTTCCAAAAGATCCACGCCTGAGGGTCACTGCAAGACACTTGAGCCTGGGGTGGAATGTATATCCAGGCTGTAATATCAAATGGTGTTCGGTGTATACCACCACGCCGCAGCACACACATCCTGTAAGATTACCTCTTTGGACAAAGCCTTCAAAGAGGCGACCACCCGAGTGGAATGAGCTCTTTATGCCCAGAGATGTAGCGAGACCGCACACCTCATAAGTGATAGAGATTGCTTCCATTGTCTGATTAGAGATGCGCTGCTTCATCACAGCATCACCTCTACTGTCCCTGCCAAAGTAGACCAGCAGCTGCTCCGACTTATGCCTTATGACTTAAGTACAGAGAGCCCTTATTGCACCTTACTGGACTTAGTGTCCACACAGTCAGTGCAATTTTTATTGTTCTGGTGTGAGGAATGGAGGAGGGCAGAAAGCTTGCAACAGTACTTGCTGGGCAGCAGATGTAGGCACATTAGGAATATAATCTGGCCTAGGATACAGCAAGGCTTTGGTTAATCCAGGGGTAAAGTCAAGACAGGAAGTGGCACCAGAGAGAGGTTGTAGATCTCTTACTCGCTTGAGAGATGTCAGGTCAGCAGAAGAGCTACCTTTAGAGTCAGAAGCTTCTCAGAGGCTGACTCTAAGGCTCAAATGGGGCACTTGACAGACTTTCCAGAAAGGTACGCATGGTCTCTAGATGGGGATAAGTCACCTGACTCAACGCATAAACCTCGAAGTTAGAGGATGTTGCCCAGAGTTGCACAGAGCTCAGAGGCTCCATTAAAAGGGGTGTGGCTGGCCAAAATGGTGGCCACGTAGACCCTGACTGAAGAAGGATCAAACCCTGCTGAGAAACATCCTTGTAAGTTCACTGGGTCTAGCTGACATTCCTCACACCACAAGACAAAAAGCTGCCACTTGAGTGCATACAATTTCCTTGTGGATGGTGCTCTAGCGTTCTACATAGTTTCTACAACCTCAGTTGTGACACCAGAATCTATGAGCTGGTACCCAACAGGGGCCAGACCCACAGTTTCCATCATTCTGGCTGAGGGTGATAAATTGGCTCTCTGGCTTGAGACAGTAGATCCCTGCGGATGGGAATCTCCCAAGGAGTGCCATCTAACAGAGATATTATCTCTGAGAACCATATTCAAGCTGGCCAATAGGGTGCTACTAGCAGCAGTAGACAGTCTTGGAGAACTCTCGCTAGAACTTGTGGGAGCAGAGCTATCGGGGAAAAAGAATACAGATGTGACCTCTGCCACATGTGCACTATGGCTTCCAGCCGTAATGTTGAGGGAGGAGTGAGGGTGAACCACAGCGGGCAGTGTGTTTTCTTCTCGGAGGTGAACGCATCCACTTCTGCTTTGCCGAACCTCTGTTATATGGAGTCCACCACTTGTGGATGGAGACTCCAATCCCGGGCCTCAGCAGCCCCTTGCCTCGACAGGAAGTCTGCCCCACATTCCGGCTGCCTGGAATGTACATTGCACTCACTGACAAGAACCTTCCTTCTACCCAGAGAAGAATTAGTTGTGCCTGCCTGAACAGGGGGCGTGAACATAATCCTGCCTGATGGTTGATAATTGTGACAGACAACACAGCGGTAGTCTTATATAACATATGGTGACCTCTTTACTGAGGAAAAAGAATTGTGCTAGAAAGAACCGTGGTAGAAATACGGCCCATGTCTCTAGTCGATTTATATGCCACTCCAGATGAGGGCCGCTCCAAAGACCTCGAGCTGGTCAGCCATCCAAGACCACGCCCCATCCAGTGAGGGAGGTGTCTGTCATTACCATTTTGCGACAAGGAGACACCCCTAGAGTGTGACCCGAGGCTAGAAACTGAATTGGGACACCTCCAAAAATCTCAGAACACTTAGGCATCGCCACGTGACACTGTTTACTCTCAGAGGTTTCATCCTCAGACAAAACACCCGGCCTTTTCGCCACCACTGAAATGGTCTCATGTGCAATAGGCCCAAGGATATGACGTTGGCTGCTGCTGTCATAAGGCCCAACAGTCTCTCATAGAGACTGGAGGGTATACCCAGAAACAGCTTTATCTTGCTCAATGTTGATAGAATAGACCCTATGCGTGTTCGGGATAGATTGCCCTCATTGTAGTAGAATCCCATATAACCCACAGAATAGTCTCCTCTGCACTGGAGAAAACATACTTTTCTTGAGGTTTAATCTGAGCCCCAATCTACTCATGTGGACGAGAACAACATATCGACGTTGAAGTGCCAGTTCCCTGGATCGTGTTAGAATGAACCAGTCATCCAGGTAGTTTAGTACACAGAAGTTACAAGGGAGCCAAAGCAGCATCCATGCACTTTGTGAAGGTGCAAGGGGAAAAAGCTAGCCCAAAGGGTTGAACCCGATATTGGTATTCATTTTATGTCTTCTTCTTCTTCCACTTCTTCCACTTCTTCTTCTTCTTCTTCTTCCTCTTCTTCTTCTTCATCCATCCACCCTAACCCTTCTTATCCTTCCACATGGGAGGGAATCTACAGCAGCATATATAATGCGTTGTACACTTTTTATGAATTTTGGCACTGTGACAAAGGACAGCCTCAGCTGCCAGTCAAGTCACTAGCACCACAGATAGAGCCAATTTGGACATTACTTTATTATAATAAATTCACAACACAATATTGTAGAAATATGATTCCAGTTTCTTCTAATTCTTTGGGTTTTAAAAGTCCTAGATTGAACATTTTTTTTTTCCATCCATCCAATTTCCATACTGCTTATCCTACACAGGTTTGTGGGGGAGCCTGGAGCCTATCCCAGGGAACTCGAGACACAAGGCTTGGGGCACAAGGCATCACAGGGCACATCGCACACACACTCACACACTACGGACGATTTGGAAATGCCAATCAGCCTACAGCGCATGTCTTGGGACTGGGGGAGGAAATCAGAGTACCTGGAGGAAACGACAAATGAAATGACATTTTTTGAAAGGATTATCCTTGGTGACCTAAGTAGACAGGTATCAGTTTTTCAAGACCCCTTACAATTTGCATATAGAAAAGGCATGGGAGTAGATAATGCCTTACGTTTTATGTTACATGTTATAGTCATCTCGAAACAACTGCCAGTTCTGATAGGATTATGTTTTTTAATACAATTCAACCAAATGTTTTGGCCAGTAATTTATTGAATTTTAACCTCCACAACACAACTATTATGTGAGTCTTGGATTATTTCTTATGTCGACCCCAGTTTGTTAGGTTGGGTGACGAAGTAACTGACTTGATTCAAACCAAAACTCCAGAAGGGACAGTTTTATCACCTTTCTTATTTGCTTCCACACTTTTTTTTTTCACCTTTAGGGTGATCGGCATGGTCCTTAAAAAGTCACCACTTATTACCATGGATTCATGACATTTTTTGTGTGTGTGTGTATGAAAATTGTAAACATGTTGATAGGCAAGCTTGGAGACAAACATGTGAAGAATCAGAGTTTCTGAAAGACACACAATCTTTAAATGCCCACTTAATTATCGAAATTGGAGAACGAAAAAAAAAAACCCCTGTCATCTACCGTACCACCAATTTCTAGTTCATATGATGCCTTTAGCACATTCTAGGAAACTCCGTCTCAAACTATTATTAGGCTTTAATCTTTAGTGAGTATATTTATTAAAATGTTACTGTAAATATTTCATATCTACCGTATGTAAAGGTATCTGTCCACCGGACTTTATTAGACATTTTTTTCATCAATTTATGAATCTTATTATTAAAAAATCCCTCGTCCACCAGAAACAGCAAGATCCTGTATTGTATATTCACATGACTCACACTCGAATTACACTTTTAATAACAGTTTAGCTTTTCCTTAGAACACATAATAAATTATTTCTGCTATTTCAGATAAACAAAAAAATTGCAAGCTGGTGCGTTTTCGGTTGTAGGTCTCACTTTGTCCTTTGTGGTTGTTGTTAGACGGCGATGAGGCAGCTGGCAACATCCTCAGCTGTTAACTCGTTTAGGTCAGCATAACCGAACAAACTGAATTGTTAAGCAGGAATTATTTAATCGACTTCTGTTCTCTACAGGTTGCTCCTCCATTTATAATTCAGCCCTGGTGCAGAAAACGTAACACTGTTATCGCACAAATGAACCAAAACATTAACCAGCACATCTGCAAGATGTTGAGGGCAAGTGCCTCCAAAATAATGCCAACAACCAACAACCAAACCTCTCACTGTTAGCATGTAACCCAAACAACTCCAGTTCCACTGTTGAAGACAACAAAGAAAGGAACAACATAACCTCTAAACAGTTAATGAGTGTCTTCTCGTTGAAAGGAATAATAAACGAACAGAGGAAAATAGAAGAAAAAAATCAATTCTTTGATGTTGAAGTTTTTAAACGTTATTTAAACCATATTAAGACATATACACAAGCAACCAGATGTTCTTAATGCTCATAACACTTTAAAATGAAGGATTGCAGTGACCCAATATATCAGCAGTTTCATTTAGCTGAGTTACATTTCAAAGTCCATAACACAATTCTAATTCTAATCAACTCAGCCGCTTTTAACATATATAGAGGCGCTCGGTAAAATATCACAGTCACATGACATAACTTACTGCGAAATAACACAACGACAAAAGAGAGTAACATTACGCTTTGCTTTGCTTACAGACTGTAGCAACCTGTTCCATAATATTTAAACAGCTATTTCTCAAAACTGATTACAGCTCGTCCACCCAAACAAAAATGTGGAGGTGTGACATCAGAGCCATGCAGAGAATGTCAACTGCTAAATTTTGACTGAGATTCCAAGATTCTAGGAAAATATATAAATATATAAATAAGTGATATAAATGAAACATAGACTGGCACTATGGATGGGAATAAAAGTGGAAAAATCACAGAGGGAAAGTTCAACAGCAGTGGTAAGGGGCACTGCAGCCTCAGCCAGGCTCTGGTTGGGCTACTTGAATGATCTAGCATACATTCACCAGCCGCTTTAATAGGAATACCTGTACAGCTTGTCATTTACGCAATTATCGAATCAGCCTATCACGTGGCAGCAGCGCGATGCAAAAAAAAATCATGCAGACACAGGTCAAAAGCTCCAGCTAATGTTCACATCAGATCATCAAACATGCAAGCATCGCAACGGGGGGAAATGTGTTCTCTGGGTGAAACGCCTCGTGCATGAATGAGGTCAGAGGAGAGCGGATAGACTGAGTTGATCTGACAGAAATGGTGATTCTAATCCGTCTTTACAACTGTGGAGAGCAGAAAAGGCACCAATTGTACACTCATGTGGGTTAAAAAGACAAGAAAGTATTTAAAAATATGAGTTTTTTGATTATATGGTTGAAAACTTTTTACAACCAGATTCCATCCAGCAGAATGACAGAGATTAAGATGGAATGTTGAGAAGAACTAATGGGAACAAATAGTCCTGTCCACACAGAGAGTGAGAGGAAAACTTGACACCTTTATCACCTTCTTTTCTCGTTTTTTTTTTTTTAAAGTTGTTGGCGCATCCTGTCTAAAATCCATTGCTTTCATTCAGACCTCTACATCCGCTACAGCCTTCAGTCTGCTGTGTATGTTGTAAACTACTCTTTTATCTTCGAACTCAAGCACTTAACCACGACAATGAAGACATGTCCACACAACGAAAGGGGGGGCAGGCTTTCCTTTCATCTGGCCTGAGAATAATGAATGGTGGAGGGTGATGTCAGAGTGCTTTTAATGGGATATATGTTACTTCTCTAAACTCAATGTTTCTACCAGGGGCGTAGTGTTAAGACCTTCTAGCGAATTGTTGAGTATTAAAAAAAACACTACTAGAAAATGAAATGAGAAAAGCCTTCACTCAAAGAAGTACCACAAACAAGCCATACCATGACCATTTGTCTTGGAATGCTCTTTGTTTATATTCCCTCGTAGTTTCATGTCAAAAAATTTTTGTATCCTTTTGTGGTGAGGGACAATTCTACCAGAAACAAAGCAAACAGCTTTTCACGGCTTCCTTTCACAGTCAACCTGTGAAGAGAGACATTCACAATGATCAGTGCACATAAGTGATGTGTGCCCAAGAGGGGAGGGTTTGCTGGTTGTCTAATGGGGCTCATTAGGAGACTGATGGGAGGAAGCCATAGTGCAAATTCACCATGGCACACAATCTCAAAAACGTAACGAATGCTTCCTAATGTGTAACGTGCGAAACAACTGCAGTTCTAACCAATCTAACCAGTAGGATTTTTTATTTTTTAATTTATTTCAAATTATGTTGCAGAACTGTATTAGCTATGGCCAATCTGACAAAAAAAAGGGAAACGCCACTTATTTTAATACATAAGGTTTTGATGCAATTTACAAACACTCACTTTAATTATGGATGCTTTTTTTGTTAAACGTTTCACCCTTTCTACAGTATTTTTTTTTTTTTTATTCTGTCTGGTAGAAGAGCCTCCTTTTTTTGTCTTCCATTCTTTCTTTAAGAGGCAGTGAACCTGAAACCTAAATGTTTTGGAGCTGTGAAAAAGAACAAATAGTGCACACAAAACTGAGTAGAAGAAAGAGTAGACAGGGGTGATGGTGTCAGAATGATGAGTGACACTGAGGAGCAGGTATCACAGAATGGCTTAAGTAGAAACTACTAGTGGCCTCTGGTCACTGGATTTTGGCAAGAGACTGTCGGGTCCTGTTGTGATTTAGCTCAGGTAGAGTCCAATATATATTTAAAAGTGTGATTTAGCTCAGGTAGAGTCCAATATATATTTAAAATTGGGGGATAAAATACAAATGCCTGGCATATGACACAAACATATACCACTATATTTAATTTTAGAGCTATTTTGTAAGTAATAACACATGACAGACAGGCAGTGTGGTTAAAGGATGATAATAATAATCCATGTCATTGTGGTGTGAGCGATATATATATATAAATAATTATATTATATTAGCCTTAATATTTCTGAGATGAAAGAAGGCTATCCTAGTAATATTATCTACTTTAAATGAGAAACTAGAGTCAAAAATCACACCAAGGTCTTTTACTGCTGTGCATAAAGAAACTGAAAGGCCATCTGATGTCATCAGAAAGATTACTTCTACCCTCATGTGGTCCTAGTACAAATACTTCTGTCTTGTCAGAATTAAGTAAGAGGACGTTAATAAGCTTCCAATGTCTAATGTCCTTTACACATTCCTCAACTTTATTAAGCTACTGTCTGTATCTGGCTTTGCTGAAATATACAGCTGTGTGTCATCTGTTTACAGTCACCCTTTACATCTACACACTGATAACGATCGGTCTAATAAGACCTGAGACAGGAGAGGACCATTCCCTTATCTACTCCAACAACACTTTCTAGTCTATCAAGGAGAATAGTATGATCAATGATATCAAAAGCTGCACTAAGGTCAAGTAACACAAGTAAGGAGACACAATCCTGATCAGAGGTCAGTAGTAGGTCATTTACTACTTTAACCAGCGCCGTCTCTGTGTTATGATGAGGTCTAAATCCTGACTGATACATTTCATGAATGTATAGCTATGGAATATATGGGAAAATATTTACGGAAAGAAATGTTGACACATTCAGTAGATATTTCTCCAACTGTATATCACAAAATATTCATTCTGTGGGTAAATTTAACCAATGTTTGTAGAAAAAAAAATTACATTGCTTGGAAAACTTTTGTCACTTAAAAATCACTCAAAAATTACTTATCACTTACACGTGTTGTTATTTTAATACGTTTTTTGCTCATTTTCATCAACCTTGCCAATAATTCTGGAAGCTACTGCATATCCTTACCCATGTTTTCCAATCTCATTTAGTTAGTGGTACATCTAAATTTTGGTTGAAATACAGAAAGTCCATAACATGCAATAACTGACAAACATATTAAGAAACTGAGGAATTTCTAGATATGTGGACAATCTGATCAGCTAAGCTCATTGATCTTTGGGCTAAAGCCATGTTCTGCAGACAGATGGCATGCTTCAACAGAGTCCTCCTTATAGCCAGATAGACAATTTTTTGTGAACCACTGGGATATTTTTCCAGACTAGCAGTGAACCAGTAATTGAACTCCAACTACGGAGAGAACCATGGTGGAGAGAACTTGCTTCAGCAGTGTCCATAAACCAAAATGGTTTAACCTTTATCAGCTCACATGCACTGCTGGCAGGCTCTAAACAGTCTAAATTGTGTTAAAGGAGGCTGTTAAAGGAGTTTTCAGACCTTCTGATACACTTTGCCCTGCATCCATGACTTGCACCTTAACGTAGCACCTGCAGATACACTGATGACGTTCTAGTGAGGTCGTACAACATTTCCTTGTGTATGGCATGTACACGCAACTTGTTTGCTATTCTACTGCTTGCATTGGAATGATCACTGGATTTAGGGAATTAAGTCAGACATTAATGATATTTTTCTCTGACAGCAGCCATTGCCACGGTCATTTCTGTTAAATTTCGAACATATTCATTCATAATCTTTGTTACTGTATGTGTTAGAAGGCAACATCAGGGAATGATAGCAAATGATAAGCAGGAGACAAATGGCGCACATACCTGGACAACAAGGAGTCAGACAATCATCTACTGAAACGGAGATCCACAGTACCTAGGCAATCGTTGTGACATTTAGGAAACTACCCGGTTTGTATTTCTTGGTTCGACCTGTATAAAACTGAATTGTGTTTTCAGAATCAGGAGTACTTAAAATGATATATTCACATTTGCTTGTATAGCACTTTTCAAGAAATCCAGATGTAGTGTTAAATTTAGTTTCTTAACGAGCAAGCCAGAGGTGAGAGTGATAAGGAAGAACTCCCCGAGATGACATGATGACAAAACCTTAAGAGGAACCACTCAAAAGGGAACCTATCCTCTTCTGGTTGTCACTGGATAGAGGGGTTAAAAATCATTAGACCCTCCTGAAAGGATGCCCAGTATGAGCTTCATACTTCACAGTTTCCTGTGCATGTGTTCAGATTCAAGGACAGTCGGATTGCGCTGGAGAATCTTATTTGGCTTTCATGTTTCTTGTAGTAAAGAGATCAACATAGCCACAAGGCCACTGAGTAAGATTGTGTCACTCCTCTTGCTGGTTTGGTCTGCACATCCTCCTCAAAGTTCAGAAAAACGGAGTGTCTGAGTGTCAAACTGCAAGAATTCATCAATTTCTTGCCACACATTTTGACTTCAATTTGAACACGCCGCACTAAATACAAAATTAATCTGTCATGGTAGGTTCAGGGCAACATTTCCAATCTGCTGTAGCTCATTCTAGTGTCTTTCCAGTGAATAGCGATTACTGTATGCATTTTTGTGAGTGTCTGTTCTTGAAGTACCTTACTTGATGAGAACAAAGAACGCTGCTGTCATGTAATATCAGAGAAGGAACTACAGAACCACAGTTCCCAGCAGCCACTGTACCTCACTGCGTCATGGTCACATGACCACCTGCACCTGAATCACATCATGTTAACGAGCACCTGTGTGTATACAGCCACAGTTTGCACTGCACTCCTTGTCTTATGGCTGTCTTTCTTTTCTGTTGTACCTGTTGCCGTGTTTATGGGCTTTGGTTTATGTATATTCTTAGTCTTAGCGTTTTTGTGCAAAGTTCTATAGATACTATTCTGTTTGTATTGTTATTAAACGTAATCTGTACTTGCACCCGTCTCCACCTCCAATCGTGACAACTGCAGGAAAAAAAAAAAAAAGCTTAGCACTTACTGGGGTCATGTGACCTCAGGTGACAAGTTTTGAGGTTTTGTTTTTCCTTGCCAGTGTTGCATCTGGCTTGCTCATTAGGGACAAATTTATACATTTTTAATTTCTATCTATTTATCTCTCTCTCTCTCTCTCTCTCTCTCTCTCTCTCTCTCTCTCTCTCTCTCTCTCTATATATATATATATATATATATATATATATATATATATATATATATATATATATATATATATATATATATATATATATATATAACACTTTCACACACAGTCACATGTTTAACCCTAACCAACCAATCAGATACATAATCCAACATAAAGAGGTCAAAATGTGTTGCAGTGTAGTGCACACTTTAATTTATGCGTTTCAAGCATAGTTAGATTGGGTAAGTTATTTCATTGATAAATCTATTCCTATAATACTTCTATAAACCTGATGGGGTGACAATAGCAGCAGACAGCTATATCCTCACAAATATTTTGGGCACATTCCCAAACATATTATAGTAAATGGTATGTTATTGCACTGATGGCATCATTGCTATTTAAGCAGTCAATTTAGTCTCTGTTTTGGTTGCAACCTTGGAATGTCATTGTTGAAGTATTTTGACACTTGACGGGTTAATCTGAATGGTGGAGAAAGATACGACACAGTGCACATTGCAAAATCTTCCCCAAATTCCAAAATCTTACATTAAGCATATTTAAATGTAGTTTGTGCACCCAGCTGAGAGCCCATGGTGTTTATTGTACCATATTCTATCAAACAGCTATTTTAATCAGATGGTGCGTATTTTGTGCCCACCTTCAGCACAACACAGGCTAACATCTGATTGGGCATCTGACACAAATCGCTTTTTTTGAAAATCATGGAGTAATGTGTAGATTGGTAAAAGATACACATGATATCTGAAACCGAGGGCAGGTATAAATGAATCGATTCACTCAGGCACAGTGCCCTACACACTCTCTCTTTCTGTCCCCATACATGTGTAGACCCATTAACACTGGGGACGGAGTGTAAGGCCCAGGCTCAATAGAAACAATAAATCCATAATGGACACACAGGAGCGTTCAATGTAATGTGATATATAATAAAATAAATAAATTTAAAAAAAGCTATTTTCTTAAAGTTTCCATTAAGGCTGAGTACTTTTCTTCACTGCGTCTCCTTTCATCTAAATGAATACTACTTGTTAACTAGGTCATAAACAACTGGTTGACTTTATGAATTCTCTCTTTTACTCTCACTCACTCACCACACACACACACACACACACACACACACACACACGCACGCACGCACGCACACGCACACACACACACACACACACACACACACATCACGTACAACCACATATTATTCCTTAAATTTGTGGTGACTGAGTATTTGTGTATATTTTCATGAGGAATTTGGTGCGTGCTTGGGATCAGAGAGGATGTTTGGGTAAGATGGTAATATAATATTTATAATTAGTGATGTGCTAGTGGACTGCAGGAGATTGCCACACCATGACATGAAAGCTGATGCTAGAGTGCCACCACCTGGAAGCACTTCTCTGAGGTTAGAGGTCAAAACTATTGAACACGAGTGACAGAATCCATTCATAAACATGCTGACATCAATCCACCAGAAAAGAGAGAAGCTAAGGTGTTTTTGGATTCTCTCAATGATCTCCTTCTGTGTGTAAAAAAAAAAATGTAAATAAAATAATAAATAAAAATAAAATAATTTGAACCGCTCAGCTTCATAAATAAGCATCCAATCGATAGTATACTGTTATAATGCAGAATAAACGAATTCTCAATTTTCTCAGCACAGAGATGTTTTTCAAATCGCAGTCAATTAAGATTTCAGTGCGAAGTATTTCAGATTCTAAACTATAAAATAAGTGACATGACATTGTCTTCTATATTGTATGGAGTTCAAAAAATGAATTAAAGTCAAGAGACATTTCTGGAACTAATTTTGAGGGAGAAAACAAGTTCACATCAATTACAGGCTGAAATGACTCATATTTCCTGCTAGTATCCTTGGAAATATGGCAGTGACTTCAAGAAAATGGAGTTCACTTTTCACAATAATAGGAAGCATTAAAATACCTTAATATCATGCTGACCATCTTTTGCAACAATAAGAACTGATTAGAAGCCAGAGGGTTTCAAAAGCCAGAGCATGGAGTGCAACCTAAAAAGTGGTTTTCTGGGGTGGAAGTATAGGAGAATAGGTGTCATAAACTGGTGAGACATGTCTTTGGCCCAGTCAGGAATGCAAGAAAGGGTTCTGTAGAGCGGTCATGGCGTGTACTCGGGGTTGCGTTCAGGAGCTGGATGGGAGAGCACTTAAATCACAAAATCCAACAACAGAACTGGCCTTGCAATAGCGTCAAACGTCACAAGTTCCAGCTAGCTATATTTGATGACTCAGTTGTATCTGTTAAGGATGATAAGAAGCATCCTTGTCTCGAGATTGCACTCATCCTCAAAGCCAGCAGACAAAGGCCCAATCCGAAACAACACTGATAAACTAAACCCTCGCAGATTTCTCAAAGAATGAGGGCATGTCACTTTCTTTGCCTTTCGAGGTTGAAACCAAACCCAGACGACTACGTTGCTCTTTAAGATGAATAATATGGGGGACATTAATAATAGATGTGAGGCCGATTCAAAAGACCCTTATTTAGTCAGTTAAACAATCTGTCAAACGAGGGCAATGGTTTTGCCATTACCCGTGTCTCTACTTATCAAGGAATGCCGGATATTCAGTCCTGTGTGCAGAGTTTGACCCGAGTGCGGGCGCAAGCATAACATGCGAATTCAGAAGCACCAAATTCTTAACACCTCTTAATACCTCCACCACCATCCCCCCACGAGTCAAAACAAGAAGAGGAGACTTCCTGTTTTTTCCACAGCCCTTTAGCCATCATCCCCTTCACCCTCACTCACACCTTTCTCAATCAGTCTATGTACGAGTATCATGTCAAATACAATTACATCAATTATACAAAATGTTGTCAGTTGGGAAGATGTCATGCAAGACGTAGCATCGTGGTGAAGGTGAAGGAGCTTCCTAAAGTTCGCAGGGACAAAATGAACATTTGAAAAAAAAAGCTACAGAGCCACAGCAAAGATTGTAAAGATCTGTGATCGTACAACTGGTTCGATAACCAGTCGATAACGTTCAAACAATGCGGGAACAGGTGAACCCTGCAAGATTTCACAGTGCACTCTCAGACTAATGATAATGAAGGTCCGAGAGAAACCAAACTCAATCAAACAGAATTGCAGGACGATCTGAAAGCAGCGGGAAAACACACCACTGCACCACAATCATCACCGTTCCTACACCTCACGCTAGACTGCTCTGCTAGGAACAAGCACAGCGATGTGTATCTAAATCAGAATATACTTTTCGACCGATATGCTGTGGTCAGACAAAACAAAAACAGAACCTGGCAAGAATTCAGCACATCAAGTTTGGAGAAAGAAGGGTTGTGCATATGATACAACGAACACCATATAGTGCTGGGGCGCTACACGTCATCGAAGGACACATGAACAGAGTGATATACTTGGACATATTAAAGGAGAAATTACTATCATTTGTAGAGGATTTTGAAATTGCGAGTCCATCAGGGGGAGCCTGGTATCCTTTGGGAATTTAAGGTGATTTACTTAGAGGAATGGACCACAATTGAACCACAATGCAAAAAAATGTCTTATTGTAGAGGTCTCAAAACTATAACTGCCAGCAACAGCTTTGCAACATAGTACTCAGTTGTCATGTCTGAATAATTATTTTTCTTTTAACTTTTGTCTTTTAAATACAGTATAAGTATTATTATTATTATTATTTATGTATTTTGGTTAAGTCAAAAGATTCCGGGTACTCCGGTTTCCTCCCCCAGTCCAAAGACATGTATGGTAGTCTGATGGGCGTGTCTAAAGTGTCCGTAGTGTATGAATGGGCGTGTGAGTGTGTATGTGATTGTGCCCTGTGATGGACTGGCACCCTGTCCAGGGTGTAACCCCGCCTTGTGCCTGATGCTACCTGGGATAGGCTCCAGGTTCCCCGCGACCCTGAAGCAGGAATAAGCGGTTGAAGATGGATGGATGGATGGATGGAAAAGATTCCGGGTACTCCGGTTTCCTCCCCCAGTCCAAAGACATGCATGTTAGGCTCATTGGCGTGTCTAAAGTGTCCGTAGTGTATGAATGGGTGTGTGAGTGTGTATGTGATTGTGCCCTGCGATGGACTGGCACCTTGTCCAGTGTGTACCCCACCTTGTGCTCGATGATTCCTGGGATAGGCTCCAGGTTCCCCGCGACCCTGAAGAAGGAGTAAGCGGTAGAAGATGGATGGATGGATGGATGGTTAAGTCAAAAGATATTGTGTATGTCACCAGTATAGGCATCGACATGATACTTATTTCTCCTCACTGTAAATAAGAAAGCGAGTATAAAAACCTTTTAACTATAGTATCATACATGATATTTATGAATAGGCTGCATACATAAATGAATAAACGAGACATACCTCTGTTTAGGTAAACTCTGCCTCACATACCTGCAAATCCAATGCAACCGTCTGAATTCAGATTCAACTCCACAATGTGTAACTCAGCTCTGAATATGGCCCTAAGCTAGTACATTCAGTACAGGATTTTTTGGCTCAGTTGTACTCAATTGCACACACACTCATTAAGTTTTTTTTTTTTTGTTGTTGTTGTTGTTCCAGAAATTTGGGAAAACCTGTAAGAATGGGTGAAGGAGGGAAAAAAAAACCAGGTGGTGGTGGTCTTTGGAAGTGTGATGTTTAGTTGGATTCTTCTCTTATTGCTAATCAGGATTGTTCTCTAAGTCGAAACAGCACACCGTGGGTCTGCTGTGCACTGGCAATATAACGACAAATAATTCGTATTTTCTGCCATAGTACTTTATACAATCTCAATTGTTAAGTGGTGAAAAAAGTTCCAGGTTGCGAGCAAGTTGGGTCAGGCGCATGGCTCGGCCGCTGTGACATGAGACTGCAATAACAGGAACTGCAGAACAGCCCCTGCAGACAAGGAGATAAGACCCATGTGCCGAACACAAACCAAACTCTCGCTTACTATAAAAGCCCTGCAATGGTAATATAACAAACCTATAATTGGAATGGTAATAATAAAGTTAATTTTAGACACAGAGAATAAGACATTTAGATAGTAGGAGATTCAAAACTGAGTCAGTGCTGTCAGTCCTTTAGCTATTTTTTTGTTTTAGCTATAAAAAAAATCGAATAATAAATCATCTGCATTCCATTATGTGATCGATGAAGTTCGATTCTCACGGAAAGCTGTTTAAACTGTCAAGGTAATGGAAAGCTTATTTACGACCTTATCCCTGGCATATTCGGAAAACCCAGTGAGATTACTTTTGCTGGACGTGGTAAACTTTTTTTCTCCACATTATTAAATTCAGCGGAAGAAGAGGGGTTAATGCTCTGTGAATGATTTCGATGAACTACGTCAGTTTCTTCTGAACAGGCAAATGCTAGGCCGCATTAGACATTCCAAGCCTGTCTGTTTTTTTTTTGGAAAGTCTCAGTATATTGACTACAAGCACCATAGTTACCACTAGCATTTGCATGATTAAGGCTAATCAAATACTTTAAGAGCTTCTTGGCATCAACATAACAGCAATGTGCTGAGACCTGCCTTCCTGGGTGCATGGCCTTGTAACCATTACAAATTCAGATCAGTTATTACAAATATGGAACATGAAATTACTCATAACACTTTGAGCCAAAGGCCTGTGAAAGGATGACTAATTAGGGTTATTGTGAAGTAGGCATATCTGATGGATGCAACTTGTCTGATGAAATAGACTGGTGAAAATGATATTGAATTATTTGCTATGAAAATATTAAAAACCTACTTCAGCATACTGAACCCTGGTCGATACTACACTGATCAGTCCAGTGTAACATGTCCAAGGAAGAAAGTGTAGAATTTATTACCTTGCATGGCAGCTCTGCTGTCATTGGTGTGTGAGTGAGAGTGCTGTCAATAGGTGAATGAGACACAGTGTAAAGAACTGCTAAAGGTTAAAAGACGCTATATAAGTGCAGACCATATACAGCATGGTCCGTTCCACTATCTCCACCACCTGGGACGAAATGGCACCCATCCCCCTTGTCCCACTCGTCAGTCTGCAAAACAAAATCAGGAGAATGCAACATTGCAGTCCCACGCAAAACTGCTGTTACCGTGGAGAAAAGGCTGCTCACATGGTTCCATCCATTGCACTGAATTTGGTGCGCCATTTAACGCTCGCCTTCAGATTCTGGGTTGATGCAGTCCAAATACTGGAATTTTATACGAAAACGTAACGCTAGGTTATTGAAAATTATATGCTGAAACATTGCTTATATAGTCTTTTTCCAGAAATATTGGAACGACAAGGCCAATTCTGAATTAAATGATATTAAGATCAAAACATGAATATGAGACAACAGATCAGAGTCAGCGTTAATTTTTTTTGAAATTTACATCTAGATGTGTTAAGTAATTTAACACATGGCATCTTTGCTGCCAGAATAACCAATTTTAGGTCAGGAAGTAGAGGAGGAGATCACCAAACTGTTGGTTTCTTTTTTTTTGTGAAGATTTTCCAGGTTTTTACGGCAGCTTCTTTCAGGTGTTGTTCGTTTCTCCCTTCAGTTTCCTCTTCAGGAGGTGAAATGCTGCTCAGTTGGATGAAGGTCTGGTGATGGACTAGTCCAGTCTAAAACCTTCCACTTTCCGCCCTGATGAAGTCCTGTGTTGAGTTCACAGTGTGTTTTGGATCGCTGTCTTGCTGCATGATGAAGTTCCTCCTGATTCATTCGGATGCATTTCTCTGTAAATTGTCAGACAGAATGTTCCTGTGAACTTCTTTATTGATGATGGAACGAATGATGTTCTCAGCAGAATCAATTCAGATTAGTGATGAGTATGCACACCTACAGTTTTTCCTACTCTATTTAGCATAATTGTAAAATTGTCTTTTTCTTGATTAAATTCGTGATTTTATTCATTTAATCTAGTTCTATTCTCTGTTAAATTCTATTCTTTATATCATTTTTTTATTCTCTTTTATATATCGGTGTTGTCATAAAAAGCATTTCACCGCGTGCCACACTATGTATGTCTATGTACAGTAGCTATCGATATCAGGACATTAACGCTGAAATTCTGATTTACTGTCTCAGAATCTTTTCACATCTAAACCAAATATCTGCAGTGTATACCAAAAACAACAACCACAACAAAATACATTGGCCTTGCCATATTTTTTTTGGAGGGGACTCAAACCACTTTTAGTCTACACAGGTAGCATAAGCAGACATTCACAGCACATTACAAAGAAAACAAAATACTACCGACTCACACATTTCTAGAAATCGACACTAATTGCGAATGTAAATCTAACACGCAAACGTGGTGTGGAAACATCACGTGTCCTTCCACGGATACTTTTAATAGATGCTTTGAGATGCGAGCGAAATTCCAAGCAGTGCCAGTCTCAGTGGAGAAAGATCAGTCAACCGGTTAAAAATGAGCTTATGCAGGCTTTTGCTCCCACCGGTGACAGAGCAACACAAGAATGTCGTTTCGCACTTTTTTCACAGATAGTTAAAGATTAGAATTCATGGATGAGGCCAACGAGCATAAATATTTTGCACAGCCATGTCTGGTAGCATAGGGGAGTTAGCAAGGGTGCATCTTCATAGATTTTCACTGCACCTGTGACTTGAAAACACCTGGACCAGTACACCGTGTGGTTGTAACAGCAGTGCCATGGGGAGCTGTAGGCATAATTTATGGTTGCCATGTGGGTTTTTTCAGTGTACAGTCACGAACACCCTCATGAGAATATAGCATGCAAACCTTCGGTCACAGAGCCAGAACTTGACACATTTCCATGCAAAAGGATGTCGATCTTAAATGTGGTTTTTACTCCATTTGAATATGAAAGGAGAATGGGTTAAGAAAGAAGGTTCCTTTAGTTCAGACCGTATGAAAATCAGATCATATGTTTTGACATTAAGAGCATGGTTTCCAAAGCACCATTACAAGTCAGACTACTGGTATGTTTACTTTGAGGCTGTAGAGACATGTCGGTCCTAGCCCAGAATGTACACAGGATCAGGTTAACTAAAGATGGGATGTTTTCACCAACCTGGCTTCATGAACCTGATACCAACTCTAGCAGTCCGTATGAAATTAAAGCCTTTTTCACCCCCTTTCTTTTCTATTTGTCCATTTCCGCAGTTAATAGCCACATCGTTCTTTAACTGGCATACTTTAATTCTGTCTTTCTTCTCACTGGGACTTGTAGAATGACAAACTGATATTTAAGAATCTGAGTTAAACGTGTAATAGTTGAAAAATGTGACTTGCCTCTCTCTCTCTCTCTCTCTCTCTCTCTCTCTCTCTCTCTCTCTCTCTCTCTCTCCCTCTCTCTCTCTCTCTCTCTCTCTCTCTCTCTTTTTTCTCTCTCTGTCTCTCTCTCTCTCTCTCTGTTCTCTCTCTCTCTCTCTCTCTCTCTCTTTTTTTTTTCTCTCTTCTGTCTCTCTCTGTCTCTCTCTCTCTCTCTTTGTCTCTCTCTCTTTTTTTCTCTCTCTCTCTCTCTGTCTCTCTCTCTCTCTCTCTCTCTCTGTCTCTCTCTCTCTCTGTCTCTCTGTCTCTCTCTCTCTCTCTCTCTCTCTCTCTCTCTCTCTCTGTCTCTCTTCTCTCTCTCTGTCTCTCTCTCTGTCTCTCTCTCTCTCTCTCTCTCTCTCTCTCTGTCTCTCTGTCTTCTCTCTCTCTCTCTCTCTCTCTCTCTCTCTCTCTCTCTCTCTGTCTCTCTCTCTCTCTCTCTCTCTCTCTCTCTCTCTCTCTCTCTCTCTCTCTCTCTCTCTCTCTCTCTCTCTCTCTCTCTCTCTCTCTCTCTCTCTCTCTCTCTCTCTCTGTGTCTTATCACAGCACACATGCTTTGATAAGTGACAATGACGAACATTTCTGAAATAGTTGTCTTTCACAGCAGGGTTTCTATGTCGGAAATGAAATATTACAGATTTTAGAGGCGACATCATTGTTGCTATGGTTTTGCAGTTTGTTCTCTTGTGTTAATGTTTTGTTTTGTTAGTGTCCTAGAAGATGTATGTATGTATTGCAAACTTTAATGCACATCAAATACAATAAGTTTGCTTCAAGGACAGTCAGGTTTCCCAGATCCAGTGTGACCTATATAAAATAAAGAGTACATACAAGTAAGAATAGAACACATTGAGACCTATGACTTTCATTTCAAATGTAAAGTGCTAAAATGAAATGTAAAACAAAAAAGTTCATATTTTATTCGTATGTAGTAAAAAAATAAATACCTCATTGATTTTCTCAATAAAAGGTCGTGCTGCTTGCTAATAAAAACCACACAATGAAAGGTAATATTAGGTAACATCGATGATCCCTTGATTGACATTGTTTAACACATTCGGAAACATGAACTAACTGTGTACTTCAGCATTAATAAATCTTAAACAAAATAACCAACACTTGTATGAATTGCGTTTTTTTTTTTTTTTTTTTTTTTTTACATAATAAAACAACTAAGCCAAATAATCAGCACTTGCACGAAGAGAAAAAAGATTTTTGTTTGCCATCTAACCCTTAGGGAGCATCTGACACTGCCACACTGAAGGTGTTTGCCTCCTCACCATGGCAACCGGCAGAAAAACTGATTGTGCCGGCCATGGAGGAAGTGCTGCAAGGACAACAGGAAGTGCCCTGGCTCCGGCAGCCAGGCTTCAAAGAATTCCAGGAAGTTATTGTACTCTGTGGAATGGACTGAAGAATGCAGCATGTCTGCTACTCAGCAAGAGCTGGGGACAGACTGCGGGCCACACAGAGGGATGGACCTTTGAAGATAAGGTGTCTGTGTTTGATGCGTGGGCCACTGGCCTGTACTGGTCACTCGTGGCTGCAGATCTGACATCTCCCTCCACCACCATGCCCTCAGTAATCGATTCTAGTACATTCAACACTGCCTGTAATATATCATGGAAAGGCTGACTCACCAATTATAGTGGTTTAAAAAAAAAAAAAAAACAGGCACCAAAAGAAGTATATATCTTATAATTGTCATGACGAATTACCAATGATTAAAATGAAAGGTTTATTTGTGCTCCTTCATGTCAATATCTACTCTCTCAACAGATGTTTCCAAAATAATGATATTTGAACTCATTTGTCAGGACAACGGGATACATTTTAATGACATACAAATAGTGTGGTGTTCTTCTCTTGACTTGACTTGAAACGTTTCAGATTTCCATTTTCCCACCAAACAAAACGCAACATATCAAATAACAGGCCACTTTTCAGACAGAAAAATAATGAGACCTGTTGGGCTTTGCATGCAGAAAGAGAAGCACGTGCAACGGTCAAAACCTCGAGAAGAATCTCCAAAAAGATTCTCCAAGAAGCTCAGTAAAACTAACCGAAAAAAAATTCCTTATAAAACTGAATAAATTGAAATGGAATCATCCCAGGTACAATTTGATTTTATTTCTATAGTTTTGTCACCAAGCACATTGTCACAAAGGGACTTCAAAAAAAAAATAAATCCAGTTTTAAATTTTACATGTAAGCCAGTGGTTACGGTGGTGAGAAAAAACCCCCTGAGACAGGATGAAAAAGAAATCTTGAGAGGAACCAGACTCTTAAGGGAACCCATCCTCATCTAGCTGACACCAAATAGTGTGATTATAAATCATTACTCTTATAACTGTATACTATATAGAAAGAAAATTCAAATTGTGCTGAGTATACTCAGGAACTTGAGTACGAGCATCAGAGTCATTTCCGAATTCATCGATGGAGACTTGAGTGCAAGCTCTTCGTAGGCCTAAGGATATCCAAGTAAGAACATCCACAGCTATCTTTATGGTTTCTGTGTGTTACCATCCTCAGCCATCTCAATCATTTTTAGGCTGTCCATGTGGGTAGGTGATGTGTGTGTGTGTGTGTGTGTGTGTGAGAGAGAGAGAGAGAGAGAGAGAGAGAGAGGAATTTTGTGTAGAGTGCAAGCAGAGACATTGGCAGGACTAATTCTTACTATTTTGTTTTTAATTTACTTTAGATTCCGTCTCATACTTTTCAACCTACTAGATCACTTCAGCAGCCCAATACACCCTCCTCACCACCAACAGAGCCCTTATTAGGACAGGTCCTGTAGCTTGTTTCGGATGGCTCACAGCGACCGTGACAGTCGCTCTTCTTAATTTGTGGATAGAGGGGATGTACCTGGGAGTGAGGGTGAAAGGCCAAAGGTTAACACTACCGGCTAAGCTTTAGCAACAAACCAATTGTCTGATGATCACCCCATGTATTTCTCCAACCAGCATAGAAAGCCCTAAAGCTCCAGCACGCTCAAAAACAAACATGGTGCTGTCTTTCTCTCTCAGCCATTACAGGATTAAAAGGGAAAAGAGCTTTGAGTATGGCTAATGAACATACTTTCATAGCCATTCCATCCACTTCAATTTATAAAGGGTGAATGGCAAATTGTAAACATTATTAATTAGTAATAATCATTTTATTTTTTTTTTAAAACAAACATTCTCTTGTAACGCAGCCAACATACTGCATGTTAATAAGCAGTAACAACTCTCTAAAGTTATTTAGAGACCATAACATTTCTGTCGCACACTAACTAGTTAACTTCTGGAAACATAGTCCGTGTCAGACGCAATGAGGCTGTGGATGATGATCAGAGAAGGTTGATGCTGAAGGTGCTCAGTGTTTGCGTAGTGTTGAAAGAGCATTCTAGTCTGCAGGACGGTGCTGAACTTCGGTGTAAGTAATGACATGTTGGCCCACAATGATGGTGTGTTTTTCCAGTAGAGGGGTTAATGGTTTTGACCTGAGTGTTTTGCTACCTGTGAGGCTCAGGCATGTACAGCAGATAAGGGAGACAGCATTAACTCAAATTACATGGCTGAAAACAAGCGATATTAAACCTGTTTTTGTTTTCCTTTATTTATTTATTTTTTTTATTTTTCTTTTACAAACAGGAACAGGGGCGATTTTATCCAAGTAAAATAATTGTTAATTAATAAATATTAATGCTAAGCACTCCATCTCCACTCAGTTCTTTTTGATAATGCTTATACCTTCCTTAAAAACTACTATAAAGTCAGTACTATAGTTCAGTTGGGAAATTAAGAAGGCATTTGTACTCGACATGTACTCAATTGGTAACTATACTACATATTCATATGATCACTTAAACAGCATCAAGAAGCACAGAAAAGAAGTTATCCCATTCCAGCTATTATAAATATTTATATATTATTATTAGTAGTAGTAGTAGTAGTAGTAATAGTAGTAGTAGTAGTAGTAGTAGTAGTAGCAGCATCTGTTATTTATCTGTATGTACATGTACTTAATTTGGTGCGTGGTATTTCATATGGTCGCAAGACTCTTTATAATATAATAATGTAGTTCCCCCCAGTGTTGGAGTATAGAAATTGCACTTGGTGTCAACCTTTGCATATCATTCCTTAGCCAATCTATTATCTCCAGTTAATTCCTAACATGCTATGTTGGTTTAAGTCCCCATGTGGCCCTTTCTGGGACTATAGAATGCAATGATGAAACTACAGTGGGAGGGGGAGAGTATTTGATCCCCTGCTGATTTTGTACGTTTGTCCACTGATAAAGAAATGATCAGTCTATAATTTTAATGGTAGATTTATTTGAACAGTGAGAGACAGAATAACAACAAAAAAACATCCAGAAAAATGCGTCACAAATGTTATAAGTTGATTCGCGTTTTAATGAGGGAAATAAGTATTTGACCCCCTCTGCAAAACATGACTTAGTACTTGGTAATGACTTAGTAATGACTTTTCATTTTCAATGCCCTGGCTGAGGGAAGGAGGTTCTCACCCAAGATTTGACGGTACATGTCCCCGTCCGTCGTCCCTTTGATGCGGTGAAGTTGTCCTGTCCCCTTAGTAGAAAAACACCCCCAAAGCATAATGTTTCCACCTCCATGTTTGACGGTGTTGATGGTGTTCTTGGGGTCATAGGCAGCATTCCTCCTCCTCCAAACACGGCGAGTTGAGTCGATGCCAAAGAGCTCCATTTTGGTCTCATCTGACCACCAGAGGACAACTGGGTGAAAGTGTTGTGGTCAGATCAGACCAAAATGGAGCTCTTTGGCATCAACTCAAGTCGCCGTGTTCAGATGGAGCCATGTACCTTCAAATCTTGGGTGAGAACCTCCTTCCCTCAGCCAGGGCATTGAAAATTTAAAGTAATTACTAAGTCCTTACCAAGTACTAAGTCATGTTTTGCAGAGGGGGTCAAATAAAAATACGTGTTAAAAATGCTTAAATAAAAAAAATTTGAGGGGTTTTTAATCAGTCAAAGTAGCTGTAGTCCACACCTCCAAACTCATTTTCTAAACAAGACTCCAGGTATGCTAAAACCTGACTCCAATTAGCTTTTTTGAGGTCATTGACTCAAGGGTTCACATACTTTTTCCACAAGCACTATGAGGTTTTTTTTTAGTTGTTCTCAATAAAAGACATGAAAGATCAGATTTTTGTTGTGTTATTATTTTAGACACATTATATTTGTCAATACCTTTGACTTAGATCAAGATCAGATCACTTTTTTATGACAAATTTATTCAGAAAACCATGAAATTCCAAAAGGTTCTCATACTTTTTCTTGACACTGTAAATATATATATATATATATATATATATATATATATATATATATATATATATATATATATATATATATATACAGATGTATATACAGTGAGGGGAAAAAAGTATTTGATCCCCTGCTGATTTTGTACGTTTGCCCACTGATAAAGAAATGATCAGTCTATAATTTTAATGGTAGATTTATTTGAACAGTGAGAGACAGAATAACAACAAAAACATCCAGAAAAACGCATGTCAAAAATGTTAGAAATTAATTTGCATTTTAATGAGGGAAATAAGTATTTGTCCCCTCTGCAAAACATGACTTAGTACTTGGTGGCAAAACCCTTGTTGGCGATCACAGAGGTCAGACGTTGCTTGTAGTTGGCCACCAGCTTTGAACACATCTCAACCTCTGCAGCAATGCTGGCAGCACTCATACGTCTATTTTCCAAAGACAACCTCTGGATATGGCGCTGAGCCCGTGCACTCAACGTCTTTGGTTGACCATGGCAAGGCCTGTTCTGGGTGGAACCTGTCCTGTTAAACCGCTGTATGGTCTTGGCTACCGTGCCGCAGCTCAGTGTTAGGGTCTTGGCGATCTTCTTATAGTCTAAGTCATCTTTATCTAGAGCAACAATTTTTTTTTTTTTTTCAGATCCTCAGAGAGTTCTGTCCCATGAGGTGCCACGTTGAATTTCAGTGACCAGTATGAGGGAGTGTGAGAGCGATGCCACCAAATTTATCACACCTGCTCCCCATTCACACCTGAGACCTTGTAACACTAACAAGTCACATGACACCGGGGAGGGAAAATGGCTAATTGGGCCCAATTTGGACACTTTCACTTAGGGGTGTATTCACTTTTGTCGCCAGCGGTTTAGACATTAATAGCTGTGTGTTGAGTTATTTTGAGGGGACGGCAAATTTGCACATTGCTACAATGTAAAGTAGTGAGTGTACAGCTCATAACATATATAACAAAGTGTCATTTCTTCAGTGTTGTCACATTAACAGATATAATCAAATATTTACAAAAATGTGAGGGGTGTGCTCACTTGTGAGATACTGTGTTATATATATATATATATATATATATATATATATATATATATATACACATTTATAAACATATACACACACACTATAAGATTGGTTATTTAAGTGGACATGCACCCTTAGATTTGAGAATTTTCATATTACTCCAATGTTTATATTACAGTGATGACTTATAACTTTAACGCTATGGTTTCAAATGACTTGCTATGCCAGCAATGCATAATTATGCACTAGTGCAATGTTTTAGAGCTGCAACTAAAACAGTTCTAATAGTGTCTAAAAATGGTGCATGTGAAAAGCATGTCGAGTTCTTAAGCAAAACACAAAGTACAACTAGAATGTTTCAGTGCTGACTGGCAAATGAGATTGAAACATGAGAGAAGCATGCATTCAAAATCTCGGTGAATTTACTGAACTTAATTACAAACATTTTGTCAATCATGCATGTGCTTAAGATGTTCTTGTTTATTTGCTTGCAGGCTCTTGAAGGTCCCCCAGAACACAGCGGAGTTGTTTTATCATTGGGAGCTGACCTGATGGAATTCCAGTCAGCAACCACAGGCAGGTTACTTCACAAGAGGGTTGATGATAAATAGTCTTTCGCTGTTAAGAATTCAGTCTGGCCCTGCCAAGGATGTGTGTGTGTTTGTGTTACTATTTTGGTTGCTGTCCTTGGTGCTGACTTTGCAATGCTTATGGAACTTTGCGGCTCTACCCTTCGGAGACCCATCTACCCTCTGAACTTGTTTCTAACTGCTTTCAGCTTTAAATGAGTTTGTTTATCAGTAAAAATAGAATATTGTTTAACTGTGATTGTGCAGGAACTAAACAGGAACAAATAAGAAGCTCTTAGTTATAGGACCACAATTGCTATGATAGCTTTTGGACTCCAATTACCACAAACAGTTCTGCTCTCAAGTCTCCATCAGTGAACAGTGGAGAAGTTAAACAAAACAGACTTCATGTTACATAACTGGTTACACAACTGCACCAATTTGACCATGACATTTGTAGATGGGATATATTTATTTATAATCGCATTAATCGGTTTGACCCAGATGAGAATGGATTCCCTTTGAGTCTGGTTCTCCTGAAGGTTTCTTCCTCACTTCATCTCAGGGAGTTTTTTCTTGCCACCTCCAAAATGGAGTTCTTTGGCATCAACTCAACTTGCCGTGTTTGGAGGAGGAGGAATGCTGCCTATGACCCCAAGAACACCATCAACACCGTCAAACATGGAGGTGGAAACATTATGCTTTGGGGGTCTTTTAAGAAATAACCCTTTGGGGGTGTTTTTTTATACTGGATATCTGTAAGAGTGATCATTGGGTTTTTGGTCACCTCCCCGACTAAGGTCCTTCTCCCCCGATCAGCTCAGTTTGGCTGGGCGGCCAGCTCTAGGAAGAGTCCTGGTGGTTCCAAACTTCTTCCATTTACGGATGATGGAGGCCGCTGTGCTCATTGGGTCCTTCAATGCTCAGAAATGTTTCTGTACCCTTCCCCAGATCTGTGCCTCGATACAATCCTGTCAGAGGTCTACAAACAATTCCTTGGACTTCATGGCTTGGTTTGTGCTCTGACATGCATTGTTAACTATGGGTCCTTATATAGACAGGTGTGTGCCTTTCCAATACATACTACCGTTGCATTCTAAACGGATTGATCCACCTTTTATGCTTCATTCATTTGTGCTTTGTTTATTCGTGCTGTATTGTTTTGCTGGTTGTTGTTTCATTACTGTGGGTAGTTAATTCAGTCAAACAAATTACAGTTTAAGTGTCGGTCATTGAGGCGATATGGAAATTGGGTATTTAGTATTTTAATCCACTCGCCTTTCCACCTATTGCCTGTCTTTTTTTGACCAGTTTGGATTGTGTTGTAATGCAATGATTAATAATGATTGTTCCCCATGTCTATGGAAATGGGAAACCGGGTGGGTCTGTCTCTTCTTCCCTATTCTAATGTTGTAGTGTACTCAATCTGGTGCGCCTGGATGTTCCTGTCCCTGACACAATTTCTGTTTCTTGAGGACACATTCGGTGGTAGCTGGAATGCCACCCTAGTGGTGGGGTTTTTGCTATCCAAAAGATAGGTGGGCCCCTCTTCGTAGGGCCAGGGGGATGCAGTTTACTGCGGACAAGCAGATTTGGTTTCTTAGGAAGGCTGTTATTGCCTGACTCTAGACGGATCCAGCTTATCCCCAAGTAGGTTTTGTAAGTTGAATTTTTTTCAATTTCATTGAGTGGTTGCAGAATTTTAATGTCAAGGGTATGATGGTCTTTTCCTCAGTATCTTTGTTCGTATCAGATGAGCCATAAGGGTTCCTTTTTCAATCTCTACGGATTGAGTAAAAAAAAGCTTATGGTGTAACCCCTCTTCGAAGGGCCTTGAATAGGATCTGTACTGCATTTTGAAGTTCTTCTGTTTGTGTGCAGATTCTTCAGAACCTAATAAGCTGGGCTTTGACAAGCCCCCTGAATGTGTGCTTAGGAGGGGAACTACTACTGAGTAGTAGTGAATGGCTGTCTGTCTCTTTGTAAATACTCTTGTATACAATTTCTGGTGAACTAGGAAATTTGTGCCTTTATATGTTGTTGTATCCAGAAAATCTACCTGCGATTTGTGGAGCATGTATTTTAACTTAATTGTTTCATGGTGGTTGTTGAGAGTGGTGACAAATTCCTGGAAGTGTTCTTCTGTATGGTCCCAGGTACCTAAAGTCATGAGTTGGTAGTCTAGAGTATATTGGGAACGCAGTTTATTCCCAATGAGCCATATAGAGGTTTGCATAAGCTGGTGCAAACTTTTTGCTCATAGTTGTCCCTTTTTATTTGTAAATAAAGCTGGCCGTTGAGCTCAATAATTCTGTGAGGTTTTGTTCCAGTAGTTCCACTATTAACTTATCTGGACATTGGTCAAAACATTGTTTCATCACCTGCAGACCCATGTTTGTGTCGATGTTAGTATATAGGCCATGTGGCTTTAGGTTTATGGATTTTGGTTAGTAAATAAAATGGTCTCGGTCTGGGTGTGGTGTACCCCCCTCAAATGTTGAGCTTGTTTTTTGTTTATGAAACCCCTTGATAGTAAGGTTGTATTTTTATCCTGAATTATAGATATTGATTTTGTGTAAATGGATTAATCCAATTTTCTGTAGTATTCTGAGTTGTCTAATTTTCTAAATTTTTCTTAATTCTCTCAATCATCCATGATTATCACTAATCCCACTACCTTTTCTGTTGTTTAGCCCAAAGGAAAGGACAAATTCTTTGGGTCTCTGCTGATGTAGGTATTTTGTGTTTTACAATATGGAAAGCATGAGATAGTTGTGCCCCCTTGGTAACAATCTATTTGTATTCTATTGTCCTTTATTTTGGGGGGACATGCTAGGTTGGAGTCCCCTATAATTAATATTGGTTAGGTTTTGATAAAGGTACAATGGTTCCCCAATCACAATAATCCATTGCATTGTCGAATAGGGATCCAAGAATAGTGCATGGGCCAGTGCTTGTTAAGCACAGCTATTGTACCTGTAGGAAACCCTGGCTTGGCGTCTGCTGATTTAACAAATCTAATCAAGCCTAACTCTATTAGGTTTTTCAGTTGGTGGGTCAGTTAATTTTTAATAGTATTTGGTCATATCTTTTTATCCGTAGTTTGATATTGTATTGACTTGAGTCATCTTGGGTTAAGCTGTTACCCCTGGTATAGGCTGTGGAGATGTAACTTAACTATAGTTTTCTCCATAGTCAAGACTTTACCCACCATTGAGTGGGAGTCGTCTGAGGCCGAGTTGTTACTCCTGACTCAGGCTATGGTGATGGTAATTGGTCATGACTTTATCCGTTGTTTGATATTTGCATTGGTGGGAACTGTCTTGGACTAAGTTGTGGCTCCTGGCTTAGGCTTTAGCCAATTGTGGTCCATTAGTTTTGTGGTGAGGTTTGGAGTAGCTGGTTTGATAACAGTTTCCAGATATTTTGGATGGCGGTGGGTACTTGTGTGTTGGTTTATTGCCGAGATTGGTTTACGGAACTTCCTGTACCACATGTCGGAGTGATTCTAGTTTTTAGTAATGGTATTTAGTTGTAACCTACTTCTGGCTCAGGCTTTGAAGATTAAAATCGGATAAACTTATTTTATTGTTTTATTTATTTATTTAAAGACGTTTTAAATCCTACTTTATCCTGTTTTAATTAAAAGGGTCTGCTAAAGTTCAAATATTTGTTGCTTCTGATGTTCCAATATTATAGGGCTAAGTTAAGTAAATTGTCTTTATTATCATCATCGTCATGGAAAAAGCTACTTTCGAAGTTGAAAGTAGCTGTGTTTCCTCTGAGAGGAGAGTGTGTACATCACCTCTGTGTAAACCTCATTACCATCTGCAGGGGGTACAGTTTACACACACATTCAGCTTTAACCTTTAGTTAAAATAAAACAAACAAACAAAAAAAAAAAACATTTAAGTGTAAAAGAAAGTTTCATTTACACCAGTAGTTATTTACAGTGCCGTTTTATTTATTCTATTATGACGAGTGGATTTAATTCACGGCTATTAGACGCTTAGATGTGATGAACACCAGGATTTAATAATACGCTGTTCAGCTGAACACAATACATTTCATACTCTAGTTAGTTGTACATCTGGAGAAATTAGAATGAATAATATAATAATACAATTCAAAATTGATGATCTACATTAAATGGCAATAATAAAATGTTTTATCACAAACTAACCTGAATCAGTTTTCTCTGAATCAGTTGTGGATGACAATGTTGGTAGAGAAGTTATAATAAAGGGTTTCTCGTTTTTCGTTTGCAGATGTGCATTATGGGAACGCGCCAAAGTTCCACTGCATCCTAAACGGCTCTTTTAGATGAACTGGCATATACGAGACATTTGGGGGTCTTTTCTTTTTCTTTTCAGGCATGTAGACAGTGCTGTTACACGGGCAATGCCATTGAGGGGAAATGTTTTTTGTAAACCTTTTTCCAGCATCTGAGCTGTTGGTGAACAATGAGCGTATTTATGTCACACACAAATATCATTTCCATCCATCCATCCATCTTCTACCGCTTACTCCTTTTCAGGGTCGCGGACAAATATAATTTGTCTCGTTAAAGCAGCCATTGCTGATGAAAATAAAGTAGTGTGTTGTAAAGGACAGAGTTTTATTAAAAGAGCTCATCTAACGTGTGAGCTAATGCACAGTTCAGGAGCTTGGTTAAGCACTTCTATCTTTTTTTAAAGATAAAAAGAGAAGTAAAGGGCTCATGTGGTTCAAAGAGAGTGAGAGAGAGAGAGACTGACTGTTGGAACTTGTGCTATTTGTGTTGTATATGGGTTTGTATAACTATGTTAAATGTAAGTGTGAAGCTGCATTAGCTGCTGTTGCTAGCTTGTTGCTAGTCTTCTCAGTGGACACTTCCTTCCCCATTTACAGAGTGACGTCTAAACAACAACATGTCTGTGTGAACCTTAAACAGTGTAAAGTTATCCTTTTCTACTTTTACATAAGCTTATAGCAGAAATGACTTTAGATCAATTAATATACATACACAGTTACTAACTACTACATTACACAACTGGCTAACTTGATGCTAAGGTTACTTGCTGTCGAGTAGCTTTTTATGCGATTTACAGGCTCATCAAAACCGGACAGGTAAAGATTAGAAAAAATATTACCTGGTCTATTTCCAGTCTTCAATTGGGTGAGTATGTGCCCATGATAGCCTCAGACTCCTGTTCTTGACTGACAAGAGAGGAACCCGATGTGGTCTTCTGCTGTTGTAGCTCATCCACCTCAAGGTTGAATGTCCTGTTTTCTGAAATGCTCTTCTGCTCAATACGGTTGTAAAGAGTGATTTTTGAGTTACTGTAGACTTCCTGTCAGCTCAGACCAGTCTGATCATTCTCCTCTGATCACAGGTTTTCTGTTTATCCTCATCATTCTGTGTAAACTCTAGAGACTGTTGTGTGAAAATCCCAGGAGATCAACAGTTTCTGAAATACTCAAACCAGCCCGTCTGGCACCAACAACCCCATCATAGATAAAGTCACAGAGATCACACTTTTTCCCCATTCTGAAGTTTGAACATTAATTGAAGATCTTGACCTGTATCTGTATGATTTTATGCATTTCCCTACTGCCACATGATTGGCTGATTGGAGAACTGGATGAATGAGCAGATGTTCCGATTAAAGTGGACAGTGAGTGTGTGTTCTTCTGTTTCAGCCCAGTGAATAGGAAGCAGAGGACTTCAGTGAGGGAGAAGATGTTGAACTTGGGCTATTACAAGAAGCACTCGATAAGACTGTCCTCTCTGTCATATAAACATATTCCCTATGAGCCATCATATGACTTACAAATAAATATAAAGGAGTAAATAAAAAATGAAACTCCAGTGAATAAAAAAATACACTTAGAACAGGTAGAGTTAAGAGCTACTGTCAGGAATCCCCCTTAGAGCACAGAGCTTTTATCTGTACTGTGTACTGAGCCCAGGCTTTTATTGTGACGTGTTTATTTCACGTCCTTTTCCTGTCTCCGCCCCTTGGGTTATTACCCTGATTGTATCCAGCTGACCTGTTTAGGTCCTAATTAGTTTCTCTTTTGATTCCCTCTTGTTGCTACATGTAGTTGAAGAGATTTTTTTGGCATGGTTTGGTAAATGTTAAAGAGATTAACAGTTATTAAGCTTTGTTAAAAACAAGAATATAAAAATGAGTTTTAAAGTGTTTTGTAAAAAAAATATGCACTGATTCACATAGTAATACTCATAATGTAATGCTTTGTGTAGACCACAACATGATTTTCGATTAAATGCGTTAATGTTTTTTGAGAGTATTCCTGTATTTCACGGACCCCAGCAGCTGATCCTCCTGTTCACCAGCATGAATGCTCTCCAGAGTCTTTCAACAAGCTCTTGCAAGCTGGGCTCAGCAAGCATATGCTCCAAATCCTTCTGAAGAGCATTAAAAGGTAAGCAGCATGTAGTAGATACTGGTGCACTATGCTGTACTGTAAGAGACTTGGACTCATAGGGGCTGATATTTAATTTGACTAATTAAAAAAAAATAAAAATAAATGATGCCAGTGTTCTAGAAGTTCCATATTGGTGGCACAAATCTCTGCTTTGATTTAATTCCTGCAGGAGTTTAATTTCTATGACAATGTCCCAGCAGCTCCATCAAGTCAAGTCTGTAAAGAAGTGGTGAGGTTCATATGTTTATGATTGAAAGCTGCAAATCATCAATAATGTCTCCTCTATTTAACATGACTGCAAGGTCTTTCACATCTAGCCTGGACATTTCCCTTCTACACCACCAGAGATCGCCCTCTCCTGAATGTTGATACCTCTTCTTCCTTTACCCTGATATATAAACCATGTGAACTACTGCAGTTACTTTTGGAGTTCCACAGGGTTCTGTTTTAGGCCCACTGCTTTTTACTTTATATATGTTACCCCTAAGACAAATTATTCGTAAACATGGAATTAGTTTCCACTGTTATGCTGATGATACACAGTTGTATGTCAGAGGACAGACAGAAGCTTAGTAAAGTTGAGGATTGTGTAAAGGAGATTAGACGTTGGATGTTAACTAACTTCCTTTTACTTAATTCTGATAAAACAAATACTTTTATTAGGCCCACGTGTAGCTAGAAGTAATCTTTCTGATCACATGGTTACTCTGGATGGTCTTTCTGTTTCATCAGTTAAAGACCTCGGAGTGATTATTGACTCCAGTCTATCATTTGATGCTCATGTAGATAATATTACTAGGATAGATTTCTTTCATCTCAGAAATATTTCTAAGATAAGAAACATATTGTCACGACATGATGCAGAAATACTGGTTCATGCATTCGTCACCTCTAGATTAGATTACTGTAATGCCTTACTGTCTGGATGTTCCAGTAGGAATATAAATAAACTCCAGTTAGTCCAGAATGCAGCTGCTAGAGTCCTCACTAGAACTAGAAGATACGACCACATCACCCCGATCTTATTCATACTGCATTGACTCCCAGTGAAATCTCACATTAACTATAAAATACTTTTATTAACCTATAAAGCACTGAACGTTCTCGCGCCACAATATCTAAGTGACCTTTTGGTTTTCTATGATCCGCCACGCCTACTTAGATCAAAAGGTGCAGGCTATTTGACGGTACCTCAAATAGTGAAGGCTACAGCAGGGGGAAGAGCTTTCGCTTATAGAGCCCCACAGTTATGGAACAGTCTTCCTATTAGTGTTCGGGACTCAGACAGAGTCTCAGTGTTTAAGTCTAGGCTTAAAACATTTGTTTACTCAAGCCTACCCTGACTACACTTTCTATTATACTACTTCGCAGTCATAATAATCTTTTTTCTCCCTCTCTCCTTCTGCCGAGCCCCACACGGTTTTATGGAGATACTAGAGATCCAGATCCTTTCTGCCTCTGGATGGAGCTCAAATCTTCTCCAATTACAGATTGCTGGGACTACGGCTGCTCCTAAGGCCATACAGACTACATATAAATCCATAATGAACTTTTTCACACTATCCGTTGTTACCCAGATGAGGATGGGTTCCCTTCTGAGTCGGGTTCCTCTCAAGGTTTCTTCCTCTTAAAACATCTCAGGGAGTTTTTCCTCGCCACCGTCGCCGCTCAGTGGCTCGCTCAGTTGGGATAAATTCACACTTTTATCTGTGTACCGTGTTGATATTTCTGTAAAGCTGCTTTGAGACAATGTCTATTGTAAAAAGTGCTATACAAATAAAATTTCAATGAATTGAACGCATACAGACTTTGCGAAGTAAACGTTCAGCTGACTTGTTTCTCTGTCGTTATCCAAGCCTTATCTACCGTGTTTAGTTGCAAACTTTGACCATTGTTTACGTTCCCGACCTGCCTGGCCCAGTTTTGTTTTGTTTGCATGATCGCCTGACCCTTGCCTGTTTCTCGACTACGACCTTTGTCTATTCCTCTGGATTATACTGCCTGAACCTGCCGCCTGCATCTGCTTCCGTTTTCTCAACGGTACGTGACAATTACCCTGGGGCATAGGATAAAAAGGTTTAATTATATGTGCATAAAGTCCTAATGAAATCAAAATGGAAGTTTCGTGGGTTTTAGTATGAACATGTCAGCGTGAAGGTGATCTATAAGCTAGCACTGTGCTGAAATAGTGATAAAATCTGCATTTAGATGATATATGCATTAAAAATTGACAGTTGATGACATCATTCTGCACTTAGATTTTCTGTCCAATCAAATGCTCTCTAGAATCTGAAACGTCCCACCCCCAACATTATAAAAATCTGTGGTAGTAACTGTTAAGTACGGCATAGCCCAGACTGCCAGGTAAGATGAACGCTATTGGTTACTTTTTAAAAAGGGGGAGGGGGAGGTCACTCTGTCCCGCCCTGACTTCCCGTTTCAGTGGAAATTGAATAACGCTGTGTGTTTCGAGGAATTTCATGGTGACTTTAACTGTGATTCAATTATAGTTCAACTCGAGCATTTTGTCTGATCAGCAATAAGATTTCTCTTTGTGTGCGCGCTTGGAATAAAACACTTCGGGGTGTGGCCTTTTTTAGGAAAACGATCGATGAAAGACGTTACTGTTACCAAGTCAAAGTTAGTATTTCCGAATAACAGCGTCTTGAAAGATTGTATTTATCTTATACTGCCTTCTCTTATATTGCTGAGGATTAATTATTATTATTATTATTTTTACATGGACACGTTGCGACATCATGCGTTTTATCCATTTCCAGTTACCTTTAATGTTATAGAACATCCGTGAAAAAATTTAGAGCCTATTATCTCTTACATTACAGCAGCTATAAAGAGTATTTCCATTACCAAATGCACATATATATACATATCCGCCCAGTACCGCTTGTGTGTCTAGGTGCCTGCCAATTTTCCCTCTTTCCTCTATTGGAGGGGTTGGATTTGGATCTGAACACTATCAGATGGCGCATCTCACTGCAGATTTTCAATAAAATTACGCATTACTCGTACTAGGTCTCCCTCGTGTTTTATTTGATGTATATTTTTAGCCACAACAAACCTAGAATCAGAATAACTCCAAAGCTCAGGTCCAAGTCTCTACTCTAAATCATGTGTCTAGAACACACACGTATCGAACACATTTGGTTGTTTTATCTGCTCTAAAGCCTCAGCTCGTGCAGGCCGCTTAATTAGCTGATGACTTGAAGCGGGCGAGTTTGGTTCAGGTTCTAATTGTACATCCTCACTCAGGAGTGTAAGGAAGTCTCTCTCTAATATCTTTCGTACCGGTTCAACTTCATCACCACCCAGAGAAAGCACTGCATGGTAACGTTCAGGGTCAGTATCCAAACTGATAGTCTATTCACACGCACTACTACACTTCACATTCAGTAAATCCTTCTCTAATGTAGTGGGTTCATAAAACTGCCATATTTAATCATGAGCACAAAAAAAAAGTCATGTTTATTCTCATCACTGCTCCTGTGTAACTTAATATGATCCATAGGAGGCCTCGACTATTTCACTCGAGAATATCCACAAGTAGGAAAGAAAATTAGAGATAAATGTAAGGTATACATTAAAACAATTATCAAATAAGCAGATCACCAGAGAACTCTGGTTTTAATGTCATTTAAAGATCCACTTAAATTATGCAAGACACAGAAACATCCATAGCTCATTTGCTCTGTATTTAACTGTCAAATACTGAATAAAACCCATTTTTATTTTAATTTATTCCAAGTAAATGCATACCATGTGTGTAAAAGCAGCGCCATCATACCCTTCTTTAGAGATTTTAGTTTCACTTGTCTATTTGGTCTTACTATATTAATATTTGAGGGGCACCTACATTTAAACAGCATTTTTGCTTTGTGCAGGATAATAAATTACTTTTTTTTTTTTTTAAAAAAAGTCACTTGGATAAATATTGTGCACATGGACTTTAATAATGCTCTAAAATGATCATCAAAAGGCAACTGCATAATCTTGCTTACAGATCAGAATATATCACTTAAAATAAACACAGGAAGACTTTTCCAAAATCCATTTGCTTGTCCATCAATAATAAAAAAGAATAAAATTATACATGATACAAAAATACATTTCCAACCCAGCTACACATTTGAGGTTTCAAACTAACGGCAATTCTACCTGCTTATTATAGTTCTACATGTGGTTCACATTTCTTCAGTCATATTCTGCAGAGAGCATAATAAAGTTACACCCTTTAGTCTACCATGCTTGACTGCTGCTTAGAATTTCAAGTAGATAGTATTGCAAGCTTGGTGATTGGAGTAATCCCATGGAGTTATCCCATGGTCTATTTAAGGGGTGATACACTGCTTTGTGTCAGGTGTGTGCAGAGAAAGGGGCACTTGCTGGAACCAGAAACTTCGGTAATATGTTCAGTTTGACGACATTGATCCTACCAATTAGAGAAGGGGGTAAGTTACCTCAACTCGGAGTGTTCGATTTAACCTTTGCGATAATTGGAGTGAAATTAGCTGATAACAGATTAGATAAAGAACGCGGCACGTTGATACCTACGTATTTAAAACCTGACTGACTAAAATCCAAGTGGTAGATCTGACTGTTGGAGGGAATGCTGAAGTATTGACAGGAAAAGTCGCCTTTATCTAAATTTAATTTATAACCAGAGACAACACCGAAGGACTCCAGAACATCCAAGACAGGCGGCATAGAGGCAATAGGATCGGTTACATACAATAATAAACCTGTTCTGAGACCATGAGCTACGCTGAAAGAAGTGAGAGCAGCACCTTGCACAGGAAGAACCCTCTCCTCCCACTCGTCAACCCCATCATACTTACACTTCTTGCAGCATAACTGGATTCACCTCTGTGTAGCACAAGTCAAACCACTGAGAAGGAAAACATTGATGGAGGTCTTGTTGTACATCCACCTTCTACCACTTACTCCTTCAGGGTCGTGGGGAACCTGGAGTCTATCCCAGGGAGCATCGGGCACAAGGCGGGGTACACCCTGGACAGGGTGCCGGTCCAGTCACACTTTATATAAATAAATGTTTTATATATTATTATAAAATAATAGCAGTGTTTATTCAGGGTCTTAGCATCACCTGAGGGTGAAGGTGGCTACCTGTGCTGGAGTGGTGAAGGGGAGCAAGATCACTGCAACACCTCCACCATGGTCAGAAACCCTTTTGACCTTTTTTTTAAAAAAAAAAAGAAGGAAAAACCATGTTTGGTAAGTCATGAGGCTGTTTATCAGAAATCAAAATTAATACATAAAAACATAAGCATTCGAGCTAGTCCAGCTGATGGAAGACAGCATACCCCAGCCCACTTAGTTTCCACATGACAGCCAGGAAGTCTTTATTGGTGGCGTCCAACACAGCCAAGCACTGCATGTGTAAAACACCACCTCAGTAAGAATCTGAAAATAAAAGGAGATGATCACCTGGGACTCAGAGAAACAGGAAATGGTACATACGTAGGAAGTTTAAAAGCAACTCAACATCCAGGCCATAAGCACACACTCAACAGGAGAATCCAAAATAATATCCAGAACAACCACAAGGCAAGAAAGGAACGAAATATGAGTCATCAGAAGTTACATCAAAACAAGAGTACTAGGCAAGAGGCAAAGACAATCTGCAGACTAACCCCACCAAAGTTCAAGTTCACATGGTTTATATAATATGGGAACAGGCCACAATCAGAGTAAAGGAAGCAGAGGTTTTAACATTCAGTAGAGGTTGCCCTCTAGTGGTCTGGAAGGGAAATGCCCAGGCTAGATGCGAAAGATGTTGCAGTCATGTTAATAAATAGATGGGTCATTATTTAGCCTAATGACAGCTTGTCATCATAACCACATAGAACAATAAGATATACTGACCTCTCATCACCTCTTTACTGACTCGCTTTGATGGAGATTCCTGCATGAAAAACCTAAAAGAACCTTGGAATAATTCTTTTTGTAAATGAGTTAAATTAAATATCAGCTAATATGATTCCAAGTCTCTTAGAGTACAGCATAGTGCATCAATATCTAACACACACTGCTGACCTTTTAATGCTCTTCAGAAGGTTCTGGAGCGTCTGCTTGCTGATATGTCATAGGGCATATGTGTTATATGACGGAGAGGACGGAGAGTCTTATCGAGTGCTTCTTGTAGTAGCCCAAGTTCAACACCATGTTCCTGACTGAAGTCGTCTGCTTCCTATCCACTGGGCTGAAGTAGAAGAACACACACTCACTGTCCACTTTAATAGGAACCCCTGCTCATTCATGCAGTTCTCCAATCAGCTATTCATGTGGCAGCAAGACAATGCATAAAATCACTCAGACATAGGTCAAGAGCTTCAGTTAATGTTCAGAGGAGAAAAATCAGACTGGTCTGAGCTGACAGAAAGTCCATAGTAACTCAGAATCACTCTTTACAGTCGTGGTGAGCAGAAGAGCATTTCAGAACACAGAGAACATTGAACCTTGAGGTGGATGAGCTACAACAGCAGAAAACCACACCAGGTTCCTCTCGTATCAGTCAAGAACAGTAATCTGATTCACAGACACACCCAAACTGGACAGCTGGAGATTAGGAAACAAATCACCTGGTCATTTTCCAGTTCTTCAGATGTTTTTTGTACAACATTTGATTTTGGGTTGTTACTGGAGCTGAGAACCGACACTTAAAGAGGAAATTAGAGGACGCTTAGCATAGTGTTTCCCAACAGGGGTTCCAGCTCATGAGAGCAGGGGTGCCATTTCTAAAACGATAAAATGTGTATAAAACAGAAGCAGTTCTTTGCAATAAGTACAAATAGTTGTTAGATGTTATTTATATTTATTAATAGTGGCAGATACTATTTGCACCTTGGTATTGTTGTACATGAACAGGATGCAGTAATAACATAGTGTAAATTACTCTATTTAAAAAAAATTATTGGGACAATAAACCTCACCCTACACCTACCCCTAACCGATAAACACATTATTATCAAACAGTCAGTAGGTACTTTATTTCCACTTTATTTAAAATATTTTCTTCATTTGTATTGAAAATAAATGCCTTTCCGACCTGATGTGTGATGGAAAAGGGAGAAGAGGTTTGGCAAAAGGTGGACACAAACTCGGGTCGAACGTGTCAGAAGCTAGTATCAGGCACCACACTCCCTACGGTATAATCCTCTGTAGACGTTAAGAAGTAAGCGTCTTTTAAAAATCTTTTGTGGCCCAGCTAGACATTGCCCTCCATTTTCAGCCATGTTAAAAATAAGGAAAAGAAAAAAAAAATAAAAGGAAAAAAAATGTTTTCTTCCCCTCGTTGGGCTCCAAGTGCACATTTCCCCCTGGTCCCGTGCCCGTAAAACCCATTGGATAATTCGGCCCAGACATGCATAATAATAACAATAATAACAACAACAATAATAATAATAATAATAATAATGATAATGATAACAACAACAACAATAACAATAATAAAAAAAATTATGATAAATTATATATTTTAAATAATTCCCATCCTCACTAACCTGTCAGCAGAATGTCAACATCAGTATGTGTAACGTATGGGTGTGTTTTACCCTAATAATTAGCATGTGACGATACGTGTGTGGTGCAAAAGAATCTGGACCGATTTCTTAAAAGAAATGTTTTTGGACCATCAACTTCATCTTCACGTAGCTAACACTGTCTTGCATTAGTGTTTGTGTAGGATGGCAGAAATTTTTGAACATTTTCAAAATGCCTGAAAAAGGGTTTGGGAAACGCTGAGGTAAGCGACTAGCAGTGTGGTTTTAGAAAAGGAAAGAGTACTCTAGATCCCTGGCATGAAGTTGGCTTAACATTGGATGTTCGATATTCGTTATTTGTAGATATGCGGCAATTAAGGGACCGTCTCTAAAGTTACATACGAAATTGTTATAACAAATTGTTATAATTGTTTCTAACTTCAATAGCATTTGAAGAGAATGACTTACACAAGCAACTGTAAAGTGTTCATCTAGGTGTCTTCTATGAAGCACACCTTTTAGATGTTTGATATTTAACAAAATAAACTATCAAATTATATGTAAATTAGATCTGAATTTCACTACTGAATGGGCCCATACACAAAATATACCATCATTTAAAGCTCAATAACGTTTGAAGGGAATGATGTACAGTCACACAACCAACTGCAAAGTGTTCATAACGCACACCCTTTAGATTTTTTATATTTAATAAAATATACTATTAAATCATATGTAAATGTTTCCATGTATTTCACTACTGAATAGTTTTTTTAAAAGTCCATAATCTCTTAAAGATACATTTTCTGTAATTTTCCGGAGATAGCGTGCCGAGTTCTAGACTGTTGGAACTCTTACCAAGGGGCTGAAGTGTCAGTTAAGAGTTGCGTGCTGTTAGCAGACTGCAGTTAATTAGAGGACAGCAAATTTACACTCTTACACAAGCTGTACACTCTCATGAAAAGATATAATCAAATATTTCGAAAAATGTGGTGTACTCACTGGTGTACTCACTTTTGTGAGATACTGTGTGTATATATATATATATATATATATATATATATATATATATATATATATATATATATATATATATATATATATATATATATATATATAGTGCCAAGAAAAAGTATATATTAGCTAAAAGCAAGTTCTGCCAGGTAGAATGGGCTAAAATTCCTCCTGAACGATGTGCAGGTCTGATCCACAGCTACAGGAAGCACATGGTTGAGGTTATTGCTACCAAGGGGGGGTCAACCAGTTATTAGTTCTAAAGGTTCACTTACTTTTTAAACTGCCATTTTGAATGTTGAATGAGTGTGTTCAATAAAGACATGGAAGAACAGATTTTTGTGTGTGTGTTATTATTGTAGACACATTATATTTGTCAATACCCCTGAATTAGATGAAGATCAGATCACATTTTATGACAAATTTATTCAGAAAACCATGAAATTCCAAAAAGTTCACATACTTTTCCTTGCCACTGTATATATTTATAAACGTTGCGGCCTGACAATTCTTGAGATTTTTTTAATTTATTTATTTAACCTGCAGAATGGTACAGAGGAAAGGAGGGATAAGGATTATTCTTCTGACAGTGAAGATGAGGCTGGAGACAGGAACACTGTAGATGAAAATGAAAGTTCAGGGCACAATAAGCAGAATGGTACAGAAGAAAGGAGGGATGAGGATTATTCTTGATACAGGGAATTTGAGGGCTCAAAAGGTTGACCGGAAATGCGGCCTATGTAAATCTTTTTGAATTCTTTTGAATTCCATCCACAATCTAAACATGTGCATAAATAAATTAAAAGAGAACAAACAACTTATTGCTGATATTTCTGTTTAATTCTAGAATGATGAAGAGAAAGAGATCAGACTCACCAGAACCCAGCTGTGCGTCCAGGAAGAGTGACATGTGAATGGGTTGTCCACTTCACTTCAGAGACGGAGCCAGTTCTCCTGATGTGAGGTCAGAACAGTGAGGTGTTTAACAGCAGTAAAAGGATAGTGTGCTGTGCAGCTATGAATACATACAGTCTATATTACATCATGTGTTTTATTTCTTCACAGATCACAACAGAAGAAATCAAACCTCTGACTTTAAAAAGTGAGGTGGGTGCAGTTTTTTTTTTTAAATTTAAGATCATGACAATTTACAGGTTTAATGATGTGCAGCAGCATTATGGGTAATCAAGCAGAATTTCATTGCATCCCGTCTGATCTCCTTCACGTCCCGCCCCGTGACAGATTGAACCACCGAACAATGGATGCAGCATTCGAATGGAGAGGACGCCGAACCGGGGAGCCTATGCCAAGTATCCCCGCCCTGGATTCTATGAGTTTTGCACAACGGACTTACAAGGACATGCCGGATCGGTATGATGGATTTTTTGGCTATCCGGATTATTTTGTGGTGGACTGTCAGTGGTACTTTTCCAGCCTGTGTGACCCGAAGCCAACTGAAACACAGTTCATTCGGTTTATCATGTCTCGGTTTTTCAGCCCTGCTCGCACATGGGCACAGCGAGTGGCCGCCACGAGACCCTGGGTGCTGGAGGACATTAGGCAGTTTTTGGACTTATTTTTGGAGGAGTTCGGAGAACCAGGGCAGAACTACGATCTGGATAAATTGCTAGAAGGGAATATGGCGACTAGTGCTAAGCTCCCATTCCATGTGCACTATGAGCGGGTGAGACATCGAGAGGAGATGGACAGGACTGTCACTGCTCATCCAGTGAAGCAAGTTCCGCTCATCTCTAAGTCTCCAGTCTCAGTCAAGTCACCAGTACAAGTCAAGTCTCCAGCCACGTCCAAATCTCATGTCCCTGCCGTGTCTCAAGTCCATCTCCCTGCCGTGTCTCAAGTCCATGTCCCTGCCATGTCTCAAGACCAATTCACAGCCAAGCCTTAGGCACAGCCCCAGCCTGACTCTGCAACCTCTATTATGAGGACAGAGACAGAGCCATCACCGGTCATCCCGTGAAGCAGAATCCTCTCATTTCCAAATCAGCGGACCCAATAATCAGAGTTCCACTCACAGCCAAGTCTCAAGCCACAGCCAAGTCTCAAGTCCCAGCCACAGCCAAGCTCCAAGCCACAGCCACACCTCCAGTCCAAGCCACAGTCACGTCTCAAGTACAAGCCCCAGTCACGCCGCCAGTCCAAGCTCCAGCCACAACTCACATCCAAGCTCCAACCAAAGCCAAAACTCAAGCTCCAACCAAGGTCAAGCCTCAAGTTCCTACCCAAGCCATTCCTCAAGCATTTTCTCTGAGTACTCCCATGTGTCCACCTACCAAAAGCCCCCTTAAGAAGATTACCATCAATGTTGATGATCAACACGCATCCTTCAGGACTCCCGGGTGAACACTGGTTAGCCATCTACATAAACGAGGTCGCGTGAGTTGTTTTTTTGAGTTGTTTAACTTCGATAATAAACCAGATGACAATAATTTTCCACAGAATATCAAAAACTTTCTAAACCGCAATTCTAGAGTGATTCAACATTCAGCAGTACAAGTCCAAGATTTTTCGGCAGAGTCCTGCGGGCAGCATTGTCTGTTTTTTCTCGATCACATGGTAAAGGGGCATGATTATGACAGTGTGTTGAAGATGTATACCGAAATTTTATTAAAAATTATAAGATGGTGTCAGCGTTTATGAAAAAACTAAAACTAAAAAAAGGTAGTTGTAATGAAAATGTTTTCAAATGTATTCATTGTGTTCAGACAGTTGAAATGTTTGTCTAACACTAGATTTTTTTAAATAAAAACAAAGAACAGAGATTTCTTCTTCTTTTAAATCTTGATTATTATTGTTATACACACATCACATCCAGCAATACAGATAATAACAAGATCGTAAAGAATAGAAGACTTGTGGATTAAAAACGTAGCCACTGACTCTGGTGATTTGAATACAGGTCCGTCTGAATAATTTGATTGTGCTTATGGTGTGCTCTGAAGTATTTTCAGTTTTTTACGCTTCTTAGACGAGTTGGTTATAGGCAAAGTCCATTTGGTTTTGAAAGAGTTAATTGCGTGTCTGACATAAGGGTTTGGCACCGTTGAGTATGGTATGTTTAAAGTAGCAAAAGCCTCCAGAAATTCGAGCCAGCCGACAGGTCTTCGGGCATCAGATATCTTTTGAGGAGCCGTGATGCCTTTAACTAAATAGAGCATATGTGAGCCAGGAATAGTTCTACCATTAAACACAAACTCTCCTGAATCATCCCAAGATGTGACAACTTTCATTTTAGACATTTTATCTAAAATGTAGCGAGCGTTTGTTACACTCTTCTGCGGAATATTCTTCAAAATATCAGCCGCTACTGTTACGGAACGTAGTGGAGTCGGATGCAGAGCCGTAGGCCTGGAGCTCTGCTGTCATCCCTGACCCCCCCCCGAAAAAAATCTCAGGGACAGCTTCCTCGGCTAGGCAGGTGGGGCACTCAGGGACTTGAGACGGGACTGGGACATCGGGAGCTGGAGGCTGCTCGTGGACGTCGGGAGCTGGAGGCTGCTTATGGACGTCGGGAGCTTGCGGCTGCTCGTGAAGCTGGGACGCCACGGTTGGGGTGCGCAGCGCTGTGTAATTTGCCCTCTTCCACGCGGAGAGTGCCCAGGCACCAAGCCCATTATACTGCTGCACCAGGTCGGCTAGCATGCGCTCGAGTCGACCCAGTTCCTCATCAAGCTGTCTGACGCGCTCCAGCATGATCTGCTGCTTCCCTTTGTAGGCTCGCGATTCTGTCCCGAACCGTAGACAGAAGACAGAAACATAGACACTCGTATCATGAACCTAACAACTACTAACAAACAATCACGAGCAAAGTGCTCGGTAACTCAGGCACTTAAATAACACATGTAATCAAACAGAAAGCAAACACACCTGTGTTCAGTTCTTGTGAACGCGCACGCTAACCCGGAAGAGCACGTTCCCAAACAGTCATTTCAAATGCAGCGCCACAGCGACCTCTGGCGGCTGTGACGTGACAGCTACAGTACGTTATCTAAATTGTCATGGGGGTTTACGTCGGGCTGTGCAGACGGCTTTTCTTTTTCAGGATGTTCACTCTGCTTAGGTGTCAATGTTCACGGTCCCCTTGTCTAGCAACTGTAAAACGCTTGTGTACAGCTTCACTTTTTCATAACTGTCCAAGTCACAGCGGTGCAAAATATTTCTTATAGCTATGTTTAAATCGTTCTCCACAATTTGCTAAATAGATTCGCGTGTTCTCCCGGTGTTTAGTTTGTCCAACTGGTGCTGCGGGACTAAAAACATTTTCTCTGCGTACTCCATTTCCTCTGTTATCTAGAAGCAATCAGGTTGGAGATGAAAGGAATAGCCACGCTTAAGAGCGGTAGAAGAAAGCCACTCTGTTGGTTTATTACACGCCTCTTTCTTTTAACACCAACCGTATTATCCGCTACAAATTTGATTACGCTTTTCCTTTTTCTGAGTTTCTGGTATTGTTGAGATGTGAGAGGTAGATTACCGTCGAGAACATTAAGACCTACTTCACACAACGTCGCAATGAGTTCGTCTGTGGCAGTTTGTAAAATAATTCGTCTTTGTTTGGGTGATGCTTTTAATAATATTTTTAAAAGCGGCAGGTTTCTACAAAGTCTGGCAGACATTTCGCTATCTTCTTTTCTGGAGATACACCACAGGGTGTGGCGCAAGTAAATCTGTTCTGAGCCGATAGTGTTCAGGTGTTTTTGTTTTATAATCAATCAGCAGATACCCGAAAGGCTTGCTGGTTGCGTCTTGATAACATTCCATAAAAAATTTGCGTTGCCGGGATACATCTGCATTCCCACAACACTGACTTGATTAGCGTCTAAATAAGATTGTCAGAAGCCATATGGGATCGTTGGGAAATCTGGGAGCAGAACGCGTTTGTTGCACACACCCTTAAACTTTTTAACGACTGACCTGTTGTGTAGTGTGAATTGTTTTTTATTACGTACAATGGTGTCCGTGTATGCCAGTATTTGACGATTATTATCCGCTCCCACAACGGAGTGATCTACAAGTCCAATCAGGGTGGCTAATCTAATGGATTTTGAATTTACAGCGTTGAGCGTGACACCTTTGGCTTTCGTCCAGACCTTACCCTTCGCAGTGCGGTAGCCATATGTTTTTGGACCGCCTGAACAAAATTCTACAATATGATCACCAGCTCCAACCTCGTCAGTTAAATTACCGAGATGGGGCCCAACGGAGGATCCCAGTCACCCTCTCTAGATGTAAAGATCTGTGTCTGTGTCGGTGTCTGTGTCACTGTATAACAACCTATCACCCAATTTGTCCATTAATTCATGAAGTTCTAGACGGGCATGAGCTGTTGTGAAAGCCCCAAGAAAGATGTTGATGGCGAGAGTTTGACCCCCTTTCCAATCCGCATAACACCACTGAATTAGAGTCACGCTGCCTAAAATGAAGGAAAAGTGCTTAACATCATAACTGTCCCCAAATATGTGCTGTGTAAATTGTTCCGGGTCCGAAATGAACTCTGTACACGGCAAGTTTTCACGCATGGAGAAACAACCCCAAAGTGAGTTCAGCAGAAGTTTGTTAATAGAATGCCGTGCCGTTTCAATGGAAACGGTTTAGTATGTCTTGTTCTGACTTGTGTATGCATTGTTATGGGTCAGAGCTAGGGTGTCTTTTGGTAGGTAGTGGGTTTTATACACGGCCATGCAGCATGCTGCTAATGTGGTGTATCTGAACGGGTCGAGTTTGGTACACTGTATGAATTCGTCAAGGTACTTCATGTATGCCTCAATATGTTGCAAAATATTCCAATAGTATAAAATTGTCAAACCCTGAAGTGTTGTGTGCAACCCATGTGAAATTCTGATAATGAGGCTGTCTAAACGTTTTAACAAGTTGTTCTATACAATCTGTACCAGCCGCTGTGAACTCTTCCCCTTTAAACGTAATCGCGCATACAAAATTTGCAACGTGTTTACATTGGTTGTGCTCCGTCATTAACCAACTCAGTTTTACAATGGATACAGTGTTTTGCAGGGCACACGTGTTTTTTTGGAACGGATCCGTTGATGTGATATCTCCTATTACATTTCTGACAGTATTTAGTGACATCACACTGAGCGTACTGTTGTCCTGTCTGTATTTGTTTATGTTCTTTATAACAGTAGGCTGATCTGCAGTACCGCAAACAATCGTGACATTGCCTCGTTTTGCCAGCGTATTTATGGCAATCAGGCGCATTACATACGTCGCAAATGTATTTACACCGATGGTCTCTACGGCTAGTAAAAAAAGACTGTTACAGTATTCTGAAGCCCTGTATAGGCTCGTATAACACACCTGTTAAATCCTGTTCCCAAGCTTGTTCCACACAAGACCTCAGGCAGAAGAAACATTGTGCTTCAGTGTTTTGTGTCTCCTATTGTTCTAATGCGCCTTCTATTATTACAGTACATTAATACCTTCACACCATGCTTTTTTTAGCGTGGTGGATTTGTGCTCTGTTGTTTCAGTGTTCAGCCACTGTTTGCATTCATGCTCTGGGACGCCAGCTGACCTGGACACCCCTGCCAGAGGGCTACATTGGCCCTGTGTTTTCCTGTGTGGCGAGACTCTTTGTAAGATCTCCATGACGACGCCCATGTGCTGCAATACGGGACAATCTTCTTATCACTGCTGAGTCAGAAGCTGCTGAACTGCAACCTTGAGACTGCTAGAACTTCTGGCTCACAATGGATTCAAGGTTTCACGTACAACATTGCACCTATGTAAAACAGAAGTCAAATATTTGGGTTTTCTCTTATCAGTAGACAGAGAAGGCTGTTGGATGGCTGGATGGCGGTTGCGATTACTTCTCAGCTGCCTGCTACAAAACAGCTCAGGGTCATTGTAGAACATTCGATCCACTTTTGACTCCTGGGACACATACTCCTGTGACACACACCTGAGACTGTTTCTGCATTTAAACATTTAAAAACTGCTTTATGTTCCTCTCCAGCCCGACTGCATGAAACTTTACCATCTGCTCACTCATGAACACTCTGCGGGTGGCACAGGAACATGCTGGACTACCCAGATGTCTGCAGGCAGTGGCTGGGCAGTGGCTGGGAGTGCTGCTCTGTAGGTAATAGATGCAGAATGATTGGTTTTTGTTACCCTTTGGTGTTCCACACAGCCCTTCAGGTATTATCCAACATTGAAACGCAACACTTGATGGCACAGCGCAGAAGTGGTTATGAAAATATTCTTTGTGCTAACGCAAATTTGACCATTAAATTAGTCTGCAAAATTTCAACTTTACTAAGCTGTGGTCTGTCCTCTGGCTTCGCTGAAACATACAACTGTGTATCATCAGCATAACAGTGGAAGCTAATTCCATGTTTACGAATAATTTGACATAGAGGTAGTATATAGAAAGTATATACTATACTGTATATACCAACTGGCGCAGTTGGTATAGTGGGTTGTCCACTAATCGTAGGGTTGGCGGTTCGATTCCTGGCCTGGGTGACTCCACATGCCGAAGTGTCCTTGGGCAAGACACTGAACCCCAAGTTGCTGGTGGTAAGTTAGCGCCTTGCATGGCAGCTCTGCTACCGTTGGTGTGTGAATGGGTGAATGAGACACAGTGTAAAGCGCTTTGGATAAAAGCGCTATATAAGTGCACATTTACCATTTACCAAAAAGCAGTGGGCCTAAAACAGAACCTTGTGGAATACCAAATGTAACCTCGTTATGCGTGGAGAAGACTCCATTTACATCTATGAATTGATAACGATCAGTCTGATAAGACCTGAGCCAGGAGAGGACTGTTCCCTTAATACCAACAACATTTTCTAATCTATCAAGGAGAATAGTATGATCTATAATATCAAAAGCTGCACTAAGGTCGAGTAACACAAGCAGCGAGACACAACCCTGATCAAAGGCCAGTAGAAGGTCATTTACTACTTTAACTAACGCTGTCTCTGTGCTATGATGAGGTCTAAATCTTGACTGATACATTTCATGAATGTTATTCCTGTGTAGGTATGAGCATAGCTGCTGTGCTATAACCGTTTCTAAGATCTTAGAGATGAAGAAGAGATTTTGATATTGGTCTATAGCTGGACAGTTGAGATGGGTCACAGTCAGGTTTTTTAATCAGGGGTTTAATAACTGCTCATTTAAGTGATATAGGTACAGTGCTAAGGGAAGAATTGATTATATTTAAAAGTGGTTCAATTACTCCAGGACAAATCTGTTTAAAGAAACATGTAGGTACAGGATCTAGTATGCAAGTTGATGAATTTGCTGAAGAGATTAATGAAGCTAGTTCGGGCTCTCAAAGAAGAGTAAAACACTCGAAACATTGATCTGATATTGCTATATTATCATCTACAGGGTTAGTTACAATACTGTCTGGTTTTAATTTAATAGCCTGAATGTCATATCAAATATTTTCAATCTTACCAATAAAAAATTTCATGAAATGTTCACTGCTATGTAAGGATTGGTCCGATTACGTTCTGATTAAGCTCGGGGAACAGACACAGTCTCTCTAGTATGTACTACAGGTGTTGGACTATTAATTGAACATTGCTTAGTATGAATGTTGTTATTGTAGGAAGATGTGCTTACGGTAGGCAGTCACTTGGTGTGTAGCGCCTTGGAGATGTTGTCAGACAGCAATTCCTCTCCAAGGCTGTTGGGGTGCAGGCCATCAGGACGAAACAATCTAGGATGCTCCCAGAACAGATTCCAGTTATTAACAAACACCAGATTCTGTTCAGTACACGAAGAAACTAACCAGTCATTTAAAGCTAGAAGTCTACTGAACTTTTCAGCTCCACGTCTGTATGTGGGAAGAGGTCCAGAGACGACAATCTTTGCGGTGGGTGATCTGCCTCGTACCGTCTTGATCAGGCTGGTGAAGTCCCTCTCCACCGCCGATGTTTGAGATCCCAACCAGGAACCGCTTCGCCCCTCTCCGTCAGACCAGATCTAACGCTGTGATCATCGGGGACTCCATTGAAGCGACTCGGACGTTTCGCACAACAAAGGGTAAGGTGCAAACACCTTGTTTTTCTGGTGCTTGTGTCCTTGATGTTGCTGCGCAGGTATCCAGGATCCTGAAGAAGGACGAGTTATTATTTAAAAATAATAAAATTATCCGTTTCGAAGCAAAATCAACACCCTGGTTAGATTAAGACACGTTATAGAAACACAATCGCTGGTTGATGGTAGATTCCCTTCTTACACAGGCGTAGTTAAGGTGCTATTTAACACAGTTCTCCACAGTTCTTGTCCCTTCAGTTCCACGGTGAAAACTGTGGCTGGTGGTTACAGCTGTCCGTCTCTCACGACAACATTAGTTGAACCGTCCACAGGTTACAGTTTATACTTAGCCCTTTTCAAGCTAGTGCAAAACAACAAACACAGATAATCTAGCTGCACTTCACTTAAACCTATGGCTCACAAAGTTACCAAACTGCTAGTTGCACACGACTCTTAGCTGAACAAAATAATATTTGTGTCACTCCTGTACCAGTACTTTAGTCTACAAACATCGTCACCTCTGCGTTAAAACTCCATTTTCTTTTCCGCTCTCCTCCCGCGTCTCATTCCCTCCAAGTCCACTTCACCTGTCCTCCCTTTTCTCAACTCCCCAACAAAGGTGATCTCATCTGCTTCCAGTCTACGATACATTACATATACAATATGTATTGTTTAAATCAGTACAGCTTGCTTAATGCAGATCAACATTCACTGACATGCAATATTATTTTAATGTTGTGAGTTTTCAACACTGGGTGGAGCTCTTTCTCATTTCTTTCAAGACATTTCTTTCTCAACCCTTGTATGGGACTTTTGCTGTGTGAACCTCCCCTTGAATATGAGTTGCTGAAGTCATGAGAGTTTACCTATGTGCATATATGCTATTAAAATGTACTTAAGTAGACCTTTCAAGTTTAAAATGTGGTTCTGTCAGGAACTTTAGGAAACCATTTCCTGATATCTGTTTGTAGTATCGAATGCCAGAATGCCAATGCATTTACAGAAGTATACCTGATTGCTAAATATGTACCTTATTGTATGCCTTTTTGTGATTTCAATAAACTAGAACAGTGGTTATCAAAATGGGGTCTGTTATGCAAAAAACGGGTCTGTGATGTTTAAAATATTTTTTTATAGTGTTAATAAATACTTTTTTATTAAAATATTACATTCTTATAGCTATTTAAAGGGTCACTTCAAATGTGTTTCATCCATCCTCCCAAGCTCAAATACAAATAGGTCTATAAATAATGTCAGCATTACATATACAGTTGTTAGAAAATTAAGGGATAATCAGCTCTATGGCTCTTATAAATATCCTAAATATTATAATTGGATTGTGCTTGTATATAGATTTGTATTGTCACATACAGCTGGCATCATTTCTAAAATAAAATCTTACAATAATGTATTTATAACATGCATACATTACAATTTTAATTAAGTCATGATCAACATATACTTTATTTGATATTTTGTTAAAACATTAAATGTGTATCATATTTTATGGATGTACATAAATTTGGTCGTATATTATATATAGTTTTGAATAATTTTAATACAGATAATACCTTTTTTCGTTAGCGAATACTCAGGTACATCTTTTTTTTTATTTACCCAATCATTCCTTGACATTGTAAAGGTTGTTCAAGAACCGTATGAACATATGCAGCTCATTATAAGTGGTGCTCAAGCATAGTCTTCAAGCGATTTGTAATTTATCATGTATGCATTCGTTCAAGTGGGATGTGATTATGCTAAAATCTGTCTGTTGATTGGACTAGGCTAGAACAGAACTCCAATGGTATCCCTGTACTGTAGTGTTTGCATTAAAAATGCAGTTTTGTCATTGTAACTGTCTCCTAACTTGTTGTATATACTGTATTTTCCAAAAGCTTCATTTTAACATTCTGTTTCCCTAAAGGGTAACTAATACCTCCTCCTTAAAATACACATACCATCAAATATGGGTAGCCGAGATGCTTTTTCATCTTTGCCTTGTTTCAGTGACCGTTGCCATCAAATACTCAGCAAAAGAAAATACTCCTACTTTTGTTGCTCCACTAAATATCAAGTTAAGAGTTTAAAGGTAAAATCTGGAGTGTGGATTTCACTGTTTTCTGATGTCAACCGATTCAAGCTGTTAAACCTGTACAGATGATTGGCGGCACTTGGTGGAAGTTCAGATAATGTTCAGAGGACACCGAATGTTGTTTGGGTAACTTAGAGACTCCAAAACCCCCAGCAGTTAGAAACTTGAGATGAAGTTGAAAGCACACATACAGTGATGGAATTTCAAGAGGCAGAATAAAACACCACACTTGCACAAATAAGAGATATTTCCCATGAAATGCAACTCTAACTAGAACATTGTATTTCTATAATTGCAGTACTGCGTAAAAATAAAAGACACTTTAAGGTTGTATACATCTAACAAGACAAAAAGTATCAATTTACCTATTTATTTATTTCCTACTTTATCTTGAAAGATACCTCAATATATATATATATATATATATATATATATATATATATATATATATATATATATATATATATATATATATATATATATATGGCAAAAAGTGATCTCTTCCATTTGTATTTCTTTTTTAATGTAATTTTCTTTTGGCAAATGTGAGTGACACTGTTAAACATAGAACAACGCCACAATGAAATAATGTTCTTGAAATGCAGTGTGTGTATTAAAACAGAATAACATGTATAAAACTTTTCCTGACCCTCAAAAACTGGGTCAAGTGAGTTTAAACCATGCTGTACCTCAACAGTGGCAGAAATAATAGCTGACAACCTCAAGGCTTGATCTTTCAGTCATTCACTATACACTAATGTGTCAGAGCATGCAAACCAACTGGCAACACCTACTCCTAATTGAAGGAGTAATGATTATTCATGAGTCACACAATCTTCACATTTGCTCCATGGTGTCTCAGCTACCACTCATTTCTGGGGGAACACCTCTAAAATCTATCCTACAAGCTTGGAAATTATGGCAGGGTTTATCATTCAAATGGCCAAATGATGTACAGAGAGACTGCATGAGAACACAAGCAAGATTATAGAATGTTTATCATTAAAGGCTTTATCAACAAATAGCTTTTAACTTCTAAACACACAGGATGAAAGCAAAATACTATGAAATATGTATTTGTCCTCAAAAATGTGGCTGTTAAAGAGATTATAAAATCTTTTATACTATGCTCTGGAGTCATAGGGACAGTAAATTATAACTAAGTGGTCGATGATTGTGGCTGGGGTGATGTAGGGTTAAATTTAAAAGTAGCATACTGAACTAGTTTTATAACTATTGCTCATTTCACAAATATGGCAAATATGGGGGATATGGCACATCATCATGTGTTTCTCTTTATATTGGTAATTTCTTTAGTTGCCAGTCATGTGGAATGCTTTTGAATTTTGTCTCAATTATCAAATTTTGAGTTTCTCATACTCATACAACATGGAGAATACTAACTTCAGTATGTATTAAAGCATTTTTCTTTCTTCAGCTCAACTCGGAGAAATAATTCTTGTTTTGGATGGGTGAGTTCAAGACCAACTTAGACCAACTAAACATAGTATGAGCATTTATGAGCCAACCACATCAAAAGGTTGCAAGGGAAAAAGCAGTACAATTACAAGCTACCTTAAGTAGTTTGCTTGAACCAGTCTGGCCGTTTCATCTACGTCATTAAATCTGTGTGCGAAAGTATTTTCCTTCAAATAAACCAGAGTTCCCATAGAACACATTTATCAAAAGGTTTTATTACACCAAATGGTTTTCCAAAATACTAGAGCTATAAATTAATTTGCCGTAACAACATTTGCATTTGCATGGAGACTTATCCATTAAGAATTTATCATAGTATGCAAAAGAATTTATGCCTCATTAAAATGAAGTGATGTCATTATTTTTATTGGTAATTTCCTTTCTCGTGTTATCATCAGAGCACCAAAGCACCCTGTTTCCTCTCTCACTCTCACTCTTTCTATGTGACTCTATGTTCAGAGTAATTACCTGCACAGGCTTGGCGCTGAACAAAGCAATTAGGGAGGGGCTGTAAATAGGAGGTCTAGACTTGATGTCTCTCTCTTACCCCTTCTGACCCCCCACCTCCCTGCCTATTTAACCCAGTAGGTTATTCTTAAGCTTAAAACAAACACACACCACAGCATATCACTTTGAATCCACTGCAGATAAAAGACCACACAGAATCGAAAAATGCCAGTCCTATCTTTAAAAAAAACTTGAACAGGGCATTATTTGAAACGCTGCAGTCATGTTGGCTTTAAAATGAATTCAGGTTGACCATGCTAGCACCTCCCATCAGCTGAGTTTTTTTATGAGTTTTTTTTACAAGTCAGAGAGAAACAGCCATCCTAAAGAAAATCCTAAGATTTAAGAGATGTTATATGAGTTGTGCTGTGTTTAATATAAATTTCAGTGCTAATGACTACTCTGTCATGCATGGTGTCAGGGGTGGATTTAGTAGAGCATAATCTCCTAACCTCTAGCATTCACTAGATAGTCTAATATGTTCAGTCAATAAAAACATCAAAGTACTGTCTACTTTTACTGAAATAGGCATTTTGTTCATGTTTTATTTTGAAATTCCAGCTCTTTAGATATGAAAATCTAAAACCAGCATGTCGAACCACAACAATCATAAATCATGACAGTCCTCACTCAACTTGCATACATAAGACAGTGATCAAAATGAAGCAAAATATGTCATTTATCCACATGAAAGTGTTTTTATTTCATTATTTAACTATGTCTTACATAGAAGTCCACAATGGTAAATAGATTAGTAGATGAGCCAATTAATGTATACTGAGTTCAGAATTGGTGTAGCCATTGGGGTGGCATGGCAGCACCCTATGACACACATGTTAATCCAGTGAACTTTAAATTAAATTAACATGGTGTATGATTAAAATTTTGCCTTGTTTTTGAGCATTTTTAAATCATTCATTAATTCATCTCCTAACTATTTCGTAATCACTGTATCCTGGTCAGATCATAGTGGGATCCAGAGCCTATACCAGACGCACTGGTCACAAGGCAGGAACACATTCTGAATGGTACACCACTCCATTGAAGCGCTAGTGGCATTTTTTGGGAGAACATGCACAGAAATTCCACACAGAGAGTAACACAAGCTCCAACTGGGGATCCAGGAGCTGTGAGCAGGCAACCGTACCTGCTGTACCACCCTGCCACCTATGTTTTAGACATATCTTTTTAAACAGTATCATCAAAAAAGTATTAAATAAAGTGATATAAAAAGAAGTATTAAAGATATTGTCTAAAGATATATTGTCTCCTCATGCCCACCATAATCCCTAAAAAGAAAGTCACAGACCTGCTTTTAAGATCAATGGACAAAACCAAGTGATGTTTCATCACATTATCAGAAAAAAATTCTCATTATTTTTCGCAGGTGAGAGCTCAACGTGCACATTTCTCTGCCTTTCTTTTCACGTCCTCGACATTTTGGAGGTACATCTGGAGTTAATCAGCTCATTTCCTGACTAGTGTTACAGTGAACAATTATCTTTAGATCAGGAGACAGCAGAACTTGAAAGAGACTGAGTAGCAGAGGGTCAGCAGCAGACAAAACCTGCTGCAAACAAGATGCAGAGCCATACACCAGCTGAGCAATGGCCAACAGTTCAGCAATATTATTAGGTTTGCGTGCTGCAACCTCCATAAAATCCCAGCAGAGATTTTCTATGGGGTTCAATCAGGTGACTTGTGATGGCATTGTAGGATCTTCCAGGACTTCTCCTGAAACCAACCCTTGGTGGAATTTGAGGTATGCTTGCGATCATTGTCCTGGTGGAAGGTCCAATGACGCCCAAGCTTCAGTTTCCTCACAGACAGCATGACGTTTTCTCCTAGGATTTCCTGATACGTCAATGAATCCATCTTGCCTTCCACACACTGCAGGTTTCCAGTGCCAGAGGATGCAAAGCATACCCAAAGCATCACCGAGCCACCACCATGTTTGACTGTGGAAAGGGTGTTCTTTCTTCATTCTCCATCCACCAGAGCTGTATCTCACTGCAGTTCTCGTCTGGTTTCCTGCTGAAGCTAAGCAAGGTTGAACCTGGATGGGAGATCTCCTGGGGAAAACTAAGGTTGCTGCTGGAAGTGGTATTAGTGATAACAGCAGGGGGTGCTTACCCAGTGATCTGTGTGGGGCCTAACTCCACAGTATAGTGACAGTGTTTAATGATTCTCTGTGGTAATTAAAGATCTCAGCACACTTGTTGTAAAAGAATAGGTGTATAATCCTGGTATCATGGCCCCTTAATAATGCCCATCTCTGTATTGGCTACATTCCTCTCTCCACTAATAGCTGGTGTGTGATGGGCATTCTAGCATGCTATGGTGGTTGAGGACATGCTGAAAATTCCAGTTTTGTTTTATTGCTCCACAGAACTGAATCACAAAACATTGAGCGACTTTTCTTGTGGTGGTGAATATCTTGGTGTTCTGGCATGGAAACCTTCTGCGTTTAGTATGCACCTTACTGTACTCAATGAAACCTCAGTGCCTGTTTCCACCAAGTCTTACTGCAAGTCTTTTGCAGTCACTCGAGGGTTTTTTTTTACAACCTGCCTGCTCAGAAATCTGCTTGCAGCCGTTGATAGCTTCCTTTTTCTGCCCCGTCCAGGTATTTTATAAATTTTCTGCCCCTAGCCAGTTCAGGGATTTCAAAGCACACCTGGTGCAAATAATGAAGCCCTTGACTAATTCCATCAGGTGTGCTTGAGACAACACCTGTTTTGCATATTTGTGCTGTTTTGAGGGATTCAATTCAGCAGGTTGAGGAATTTTGGATGATTGGCCACTTCAGTGAAGGTTCACTATTGTGCTGAGTTTTTCCCCGTTTGGAGACAATGCCTCTCAATTTTGTCACAGTGTATTACTGGGTAAGACATTTTAACCAACTTGATGCTGTTGACAAAGTTCTATTTAAGTGTTGAAGTGATTGAACAGGGTCTACAGTAATCAGACCTGTTTGCATCATCTAGTCCAGCTGAAACCCATTATGGATGCAGGTTCATAGATTTCCAAAATTAGTAACTACTGTGGCAAATACATATTAGGCGTAGTTAGTATTGGATAACTTTTTTGCTCCAATAAGTAACTATTGTGTGTAGATTTTGTTTTAATTTCAAAACAATTTATGATTATTAGTATAAACAAACAGAAATCATACAATCACATATTCATAGAACAAATAATATCACTTCCAGTTTCACTGATCTGAGGATTCTTTTCAGGCCTATTGCACTTAGAAACATCAGCAAAAGTGCTTTTTCTCTGAGTGGGTGTGTCGGGTCACTAGTATTTTAACTTGTGGGTGGAGTTGTCCTAACAGTTGTCTCTCTGCAAGGTTACTGTCACGGAATGTAGTTGGAGGCGGATGCAGGTGCAAATCAAAGTCTTTATTGAACGTAAACCCAGAACGTAATGCAAACATGGCAAGAAGCAATATCCTTCTTGGCATGGACGACCGTTACAAACATAAACACTAGTACAATTAATAATAATTAATTAATAACTCCAGCGTTTAAATAACAAGTGTCATTAACTCAAAATACAAACACCTGTGATTCATAACGCTAATGCGCAATCCTGGAAGCGAGCGAACTAAAACAATGTCACGTGGTCTGTTCGAAGACGAGCCACAGTGCCCTCTGCTGGACATACCGTGACAGTTACTTTCTTTTTGGGGGGATGCAGTGATATAGCATACTGCCTTTCACTCACACCAGCCCTACTGAGACTGGCGTCTCTCACTCATTAAACATAGTGGGTCAGACATGAACAGGCTGCAAAAGCAGGAAGGATTGCAGTAATGAAGGGGGCACCCAGTGACAGGGTGTCAGATGACCCACTTGCACGATGGTGGCGTTTTGTCACCATAGGAGTCTGCACTTGAAATGACAGTAACAGCAGTTGTGTCGTAGTTTATAATAATAATAATAATAATAATAATAATAATAATAATAATAGGTAAAAACAACAAAGAAAATCAAAATCATGCAGAAGAAATATTTGTACATTAAAAATTCTTTAAAACACAATTATTTTAACTTTGTTTGATTTTATGCTCTGTTATCAATAGCAAATATCTGATTTCATAGACTTTGAACAATTTTATTTAATTTGTCTTCACCTGAATTAAAAGCCTGTCTTCAGGCAGTAAAGCCTTGTCATACATCAAGTCTTCTCCTCATTGCATGATCCTTGACTGTGAACAATGAGAGGCCAATTAAAGGGTTCTTTGGTATACACAGGCCTTTTACATGGAACTCCAGTCATAAGGGTAAACGGCTTCATCACTGGAAGAGTTCTAGCATCGCGGTGATCCATGATTCTACACCAGTGCACTTCAAAACTTCAAAAAAGTATCAGACCCAGGAAGAAGCTTACTTAGGTGCCCCTGCTAACGTTAATGAGGGTCATCTTTGAACGTTTGATGGAACATTGATTAGCCATGCCATTTCAGAGTTGTTACACTTGACTATGTAATTCAGTGTGAACCACAACAAATCACAAAAAAAAAAAAAAAATATATATATATATATATATATATATATATATATATATATATATATATATATATATATATTCTAATTGAATTAACTGATAATGATCATGCTCCTATATTAATTAAACATTAGTTGTAAGATGTGAAAATGAGTGCATTCACAGGAACCATATTACATAAACAAACCAAGGGGCTTCCAACCAAAATTGACAACGTGCAGCCCTTTTAAAGCAAAGCTAAATCTTGCAGCATCTCATTAAGTCAAAAATAGCATTAATTACCGCGATGACTCAGACAACAGGATGCCTTCCTTATTGTCAGTTGTTGGGCGCCTGTCATGTTTCACATAACACAATTTATTATTATTTTTGTCTTTAAGTAGTAGCTCTTCTTTTTTTCAGCTAATTGAAGCTGGCGCCATACTTCTTAACAGCTAGTACATTTTTTTCTTTTCATTACAGAAAATGCTTGCTCATAAGAGATGGCTTCAGAAGCCTAATTTGGCCATTATAAAAAACAATGTGTTGACAGTTGATGTCATCCTTGCCAAACCTTTTCATTCAATAAAGTAGTGGCACAAAATGGACAAAAGAAGGTACTGCAGCTACCAATGACATATGCTTATCTCTCCTGGAGCATAACATACGCATAGATTTTAGGGACGCCCAGTAGATTCTTTGTTATCTCTACAAGCAAACAAACAGTTGTAGCTGTATCTTCAAGCTTTGCTGCTCACAATGGAGGATGGAGCCATTGATCACTTTACCAAGATCCACAACAAGCATGCAATTATGTCTTCTTTTTTTTTTGTCATTGTTTGTTTGGCTGCACATTGATCTATATCATCTAAACCGAAGATTATCTGTAGCACATGGTTGTGCTAAATGTGGATTTTTTTATATATATATTCAGTGCGGCTGCTCTGGACAACACTTCTTAGGCACATGTTTCTCATTCCTTTCATTGCAGTAATTAACACCAAAGAAAGGAGACGTCATTACTTACAAAAATGTCATTTTAAAGCAACCTCAGTTATTTATAATTAGAATATAATTGATAATTAATCTTTGGTACCTGTCACTTAGTGTAATGTGTCTGCATATACAAAATGGTGTTTTTACAAATTTAGCAAACATCAGTTGAATTGTTTTATCTTATTCATGTGGGCATGTTTTAAAGTCAGGCACATTTTAATTAATAAGCCAAATCTGTACCCAAATTGACCATAATTGAATTAATATAATTCAATTATATCCCTAACCCGAGAATTTGTATATGTGGTTATTATCCTGTCATTTATTGGACTTTTTTTGTTTTGTTTTGGGAGCTGGAGCATTTATTCCACAGAGTTACATCACAGTCTACAATAAAAAGGACTTCCGTATAGGAAGCACCCATCAATTCTTCATCTGGAAGCCTCCAAACTTCTTTTGACTCCTCTAAACAATGTAATGAATTACACAAATTCTATGAAGGACATAGGATCATAGCACCAGTTAAAAGAAAGAAACACCCTCAATCTCTCTGTCTTCTTTTCACGGTCTCTCATTGCTGTCAGAAGCCAATCAAAACAAGCCCAAAGTCTGGTGGTTATTTCCATTGGTTAAGTATGGCAGCCAATGAGAAGCACATGAGGTGGGTGGTCTTCATTTTAATAAATGTTGTTGTTTGGTCAAAATTGTTCATTTAAAACAGGTTTTAGAAGTTGAATACTGCAACAGTGCATTATACTGGCTTTACCAAAATAAACAGTGTGTGATAACTTACCACTGCTTCAATGTTTGCTTTAAATCAATCATCTCATTGAGTGATGAGCATGATTAGTCAGTCATTGTAGTATTTTAGTTAATAGCTAAAGGTAATTAGCTAAATTAATTTAATTGAAACATGATAAATGGATGTGTAAACAGAGTATGATGGAAGACTTCAGATGCACAGTTCATCATTCCACAACTTCAAAACTCATAAAACTCATAATTACTGCAATTAAGGTGTGTCCAAACATACTGAGAGGAAAAAAAAAAAAAAAAAACAAGCATCTTTCTTTTACAGTTTCCTCCTTATCCGAGGCCAAAACATTTCCTTTCTTTTATCACGGCCAAAGAGATTCGGCAGGAAGGAGGATGTCTTGATCAATTTCTTACAGACTCATCCTCAAGGGGCTATCATCTGCTAGTCTGAATTGAAATCTTAAACCATTTCAGAATCCTGTCTTTTTCCCCTGTCTCACCTGTTATTTTCTCCAACATAGGATTTATCATACGTGTTCTATCAACTCCCGTGTTCTTCCACTGTAAATGTGTGTAAACCTGATATCTGTCACTACAATTAAGCAGGCTTTCTCTGTGAACCTACAGAATGACCCAGATTGAGTTTGACAAGGTGCTTGAGGCTAAAGGGCGTGATGGGTCTGTGTGTATGTGCACTGCGTATGTGTGTGCGCATGCCGAGCCGCCAAACTGCCACAGTTTCTCCCCTGAGGAGAGGCTCCTTTCATCTCCCCGCTCACTGGCGCCTTCACAAACCTCAGATTGTCTGTGAAATCACCCTGCTTAATAAATGCCAAGGCCTCTTGGGAACGGCAGTCTCATAGAATCTCGCCCTGCAGCTTTGGCTCGCATACACATGCACAAAACACACTCGTGAAAAAAAACAAATGGATCTGTTCAACAGGCAACTGATTGCCTGTGTAAATTTTTATTAAAGCAAAATGCATATTTTAAAGTGGCAGGCCTGTCTTTAATTCTTCTCTCAGAGTAGTTAAAATGGGCTCATGAGTCTAAAAATATAAGTTAGCAACCGTTATTTTTTTCAACTGTTATTTTTATGATACGCAAAAACATATCCAATCGAGAGCCTGGATTGGAGTGCTATGTTTCAGCACCACTGAATACAACACTGGTCCGTTTATGTTAACTGACCAAGTTGCTTATGCGCCCATTCCTACCACTGAACTGTACTGTTCATTATTATTCAAACTGATATTGCACTATTGCGTACTAAATAACATACGATCAATAGACAGCGGTTCCATGTGAAGCAAAGTCGTGACTGCTCATCTAAAAGTACGACAACAGTGTTAATTAGGGGTGTAATGATACAGCATATCATTTCATTCAACACAAGGCTCTCGATGATTTGATACATCTACACATCAAACAATACATTCAACCGCATAATAAAGTAGGTTATGTGTCAGAAAATACTGCTTATATTATGTGAGGTGTAATAAACATTTAAACTTAATCACACCCACACTCCCTCCTTTGAATAATTTCCTCTTTATCTCGAATCAGGAGATTCCCCCAAGTCTGTAACGTCATGTGTAAGGGAAGCAGTTTGGCTTCCTGGTAAGTCACAACGTTGATGGCCAGTGAGTGAAAACATTACAGTGACCCACATCAAATATCTGTACAATACACCAGCACTACTGCAAACGTACAGCTAATATGATGCGACCTAGAGCTGCAACAACTAATCGATAAAATCGATAATAATCGATTATGGAAATCGTTGTCAACGAATTTCATTGTGGATTAGTTGGTCTGCGCGCGGTACATTTACTCGTTACGTTTCTTCTGTTCTGAAAACACGCACTGGCGTGTACATACTAAAGTTGTGTCCCAAATGACGCACTGTACACTTGCACTATGCACTGTGTACTCTACCCTCTAGTGTGGGAATTTTAAAAAGGTAATATCATCTCAAATGGAACACTAGTGTTTTTTACTAGCCGGAAGGATAAGCCACTTCATAATCAACAGCACATGACGTCATACACACGCTAGCATTAGCAGCCACCCAGAGTCACCGACAATGACTTTCTTCAGTTTACTGTTTATGTCAGCGTTACCTTTTATTCCCAGCATGACCTCAGTCTCCATCCGGCGGAGGAGAAATCATCACATGACTGAAGAAGAAAGTCTTCTAAGGCAGGGGAGCATTTTATATTAAACACAGCGGCGATCAACTGATGCATCCATCCATCCATCCATCCATCTTCTACCGCTCACTCCTTCAGGGTCGCGGGGGAACCTGGAGCCTATTCAACTGATGCACGAGCACAAAATTATGTTTTTTTTCCAAAATGTTCCACTGTGTGTAAGGGGCAGGGGAAACTAATGCAAGCTGCTTAAGAGGTTTAGTTTAATTAAAGTTTATTGTCATTATTTGCGCGCTTGCAGTGTAACTTCTGTCGTTTATTATAACGGAATTGATCTGTTAGTAACGAGGCCGCGTTGCTGATCATGCGCGGTGTAGACACGGTGATACACAGTGGATCGCGAGTAAGATCTGTAATGTCTAATGAAAACACTATGATCAAAAGTAAACGCAAGTGAAATAATATGTCTAAAGGCAGTGAGGAACAGAAACCACAAGGTGGCGTGAAAGTGAGTTTTTATTATCAATTTAGTACTGTAGTTTAATTCAGTGCTTTTTGTGCATCCATAAAAAGTCATGCATAAATTATGTATATATATATATATATATATATATCTTCTATACCGCTATATGTCACAGGAAATCCTGGAGCCTATCCCAGTGAACTAATATAAGACATATATATGTGTGTGTGTGTGTGTGTGTGTGTGTGTGTGTATATATATATATATATATATATATATAAATTTTATCCTTTTTTATGTATTTAAATTTATATTATATATAAGTGCTTATGCATTATTTTCTATGGATGCACAAAATGCACTGAATTGAACTACAGTCCTAAATTATTGATATATATTCTGTGTGTGTGTGTGTGTGTGTGTGTGTGTGTGTGTGTGTGTGCGTTGGGTTCTTTTCAGTCTTATATAACTGGACAAACAATTATGTAAAGTTTTAGTCTGAAGTTTATATTTCTAACACTCCGTTTGTGAATTTTATTTTAAATAAACAAAAAAAAAATGGTATAGAAACCCCCACCCCCACCCCCCAATTGATCTAAAAAATAATCGCCCAACTAATAGATTATGAACAGCCCTAATAAAACACACACACACACACACACACACACACACACACACACACACACACACAGAGAGCAAGTTCGGTCAAGTATCTGGTAGTGGAGAATTCTGCAGGATTCCAAAACACACTGAGGGCTGCAGAAAACTCAGTAGAACTAGCTAACATCAGAATGAAAAAGAAATGTGTGCCACACTGAAATGCAATCACTGTCCAATCAGAGCCCAAGCTCCACCCAGGGGACAATGGTGTAATTGGAGAAGCTGACAATGTAATATTGCGGAAGGTTTTGTCTAAGTAAAGGCATTTCATTGTTTTGTCAGACTTTCTACACTGATCGTTGTACCCTCAATCATCAAGCTAATAAAACATAACAAACATGTTAATGTGGCTAAAAATACTTACAGCTCACAGCAGTACCTAGGATATCATTTTTTTTCTTTGGATTCAGAAAGAAGTATGATCAATGTTTATTAATGTAATCCCTGCTGTAAATGAGCAGTGATGCTGACATTATCTGGTTGGTTTCTCTTTCTGGGTGGACAAATGTTTATTTTTGTGTACAATATTGCGCCTCCAATTTTTCCAATAAAAATGTTGACATAGATGTTAATTGATAATTTCTTCATTATTTGTGCAATTTTTATATTTACAAACTTTTATCAGGAAAAAAATATATATATTTACAGAAAAACATTTGTCTGTAAAAAAAAAAAAAAACATCGTCTATAAATAAATAATGTCTATAAATACATAAAGAAAGTAGCATGTTACTTAATAGACCACTTTTTAGACAAAAAAAAAAGTTTCTAGAAGAACTGTGGAAGATCCTCCAAGATGCAAATTTCCTTAGAAAGCTGTATGAAGTGTACCTGAGACTACTGATGCATTATTTAGGACAAAGTGCTGTCCCACCAAATATCTTTTACTATTTTTATTTGCTGTTTACGGCTCTTCAGAGTAGTTTGGTTTGTTTGTTTGTCGGGTTTTTTTTTTGCAGTAATTGTTGTTTTATTCTTTTCAATGCATCTTTGCTTAGCAGCATTGCTTTAAATGTGCCTTTTGCACAGTAGCAAGAAAAAAAAATACATATTAACGTAAGAAGCTCTGCGTTTCAGTAAGACACACTGTCAATATGTCACAGATGAAAAGCAATAATTTTGCATTTCATGATACTTCTTCCTTTTTTTTTTTTTTTTTCTTTTTTTAGAATATTCTCCATACGAAAGCACTGATTTATGTACATCTGCCTAGACCAGATACTTTCTGTAGTCCTGTTGCAACACCAGGCCAGGAGAGAGAGAGAGAGAGAGAGAGAGAGAGAGAGAGAGAGAGAGAGAGAGAGAGAGAGAGAGAGAGAGAGACCTTGTTCTAACCTTGGTAGAGAAGCTGTACTTAGAACTTCTGCCCAATTCTGGGTGAATCTAACTAAATGAATCTAACCTTTTCTGTGAAGTTGTTTACAGTGTATCTATAATCCATGTACTGTATGGAGCAGTAACCAATCCAATCATCCCTTACTTCCGAAAGGTCCATCGCAAGCAGAGCGTCAAGTTTTGGCTGCAGATCAGACGCGGTTCCTATTGGTCCAGACTTTCCAGGCTTGTTCCGTCGGGGTCAAAGGCTACCTGTGAGGCACGCGAGTCAATTGACTTGAAAGCGTAATCGTTAAAGCCGCAGTGTGCGTCCCTCCGAGTTGGAGCGAACGAGAGAAGCGAAACGGCCCGGACCGAGGCGCGGTGATGGAGCAGCGCAGAGCTCCGGCTCCGACTCTTTCCTTCAGCGTGGAGTCGCTTATAGCCGGCGACAAACGCATCGAGGAGCGGCGGAAGCGTTCCGACCATCCGATCGTACAGAATCGGACTTCGTCGCCTCTAAACTCGGGGAATGTCCGACAGCACTGTGTCCAAACTTCCGCCGTCAAGTCGGAGTCTCCGGAAGCGGAGGATTTAGAGGCTGCCTGGGTCACTGCCTCTGCGTGTTCACACGCACGTAAGTTTCCCCGGAATTTATCAGACGACATTTCTTTGAAATAAATAAATAAATAAATAAATAAATAAATAAATAAATAAATAAATAAACGTGATAGACGGTCAACGCTTTTAGGAAACTGTCTCATTTAAATGTGTAGCACGTCAGTATAGTTAACAATACTCAGTCTAGCCTACACGAAACCAAACTTGATCACACAATTATCGACGTGAGAACATATATATATATATATAGAGAGAGAGAGAGAGAGAGAGAGAGAGAGAGAGAGACTTGCTGGTCTCACTTTGGTCCTCCGTAGGTCCAAGGTAGGGCTACACATAGAGAACATTTGATTTTTTTTAATTATTATTATTTTATTTGATTGTGATTGCAGTGGTAGACTTCATTGCTCCCTACATAATATTATGCGCATGTTTACTTCATTTTGCTCACGTGCCGGTTCACCAGTATGTCTCCAGCACAATTGGAACATGGTGTGGGTCAGAAACCACTCAAAAAAATGCTGTAAACCAACAACAATGTAACTAATGACAAGCACAGACTTGGTTGTAGCGTGATGGTACTCTCAAACAGAACAGTTCTGTAAGCTCAACTATAAAGACTTCAGTTTTTGAACATACAAGAGAACATGAGAATAATAATAATAATAATAATAATAATAATAATAATAATAATAATAATAATAATAATAATAATAATATCTGCACCTGTATGGCACATAAAAAAACCCAAATATATCTCCAGCAAGAGAGGTAGAATCCTGCTGTTTTTATTTATTTATTTATTTGTTTGTTTATTTTATTTTTCAGATGGACACAGGGAAGTGATGCATATGTATATGCAAATAAATAAGTCACAATCGCATGTGTGCATTTAGAGAACTGTTCCAGCATGATCCCAACTGCTTTAATCCTTTTTTTTGAACATCAGTATAGTGCAGTTATTATACGATATACTGTATACTGTACTATATACAATAAATATGTCAAATCTATTGTACTGTTCATCACATTGATAAAGTCCTAGCACAGAAATGGCGACACTCCATACTGTTCTAAAAACTGATCAGTGATTTGTCAAATAGCCCGGTAAAAAGTACAATAACAGTCTGCTTTTTAATCTTGTCCCACAGCGCAGGTGAGTCCACAGTGTACACTGCGCAAGCACAAGTCCAACCGCAAACCACGCACACCCTTTACCACGGCTCAGCTTCTGGCACTTGAGCGCAAATTCCACCAAAAACAATACCTGTCCATTGCTGAGCGTGCTGAGTTTTCCAGCTCACTCACACTTACAGAGACTCAGGTGAAGATCTGGTTCCAGAACCGCCGTGCCAAGGCCAAGCGACTTCATGAGGCCGAACTTGAGAAACGTAAACTGGCTACTAAATCTCCACTGACACCATGTCCATCCTTTGCCGTGGCACTGCCTGTTGGGCAGCCATTCTTCAGCAACTCGTTTCCTTACCAGAGGCCCCTGGTGCCTGTTTTGCCACTCGAAGTATATGGAACGCCGCTCGGATATGGCTTGTATCACCTGGCATGAAGGAATGTAATGGAATTGATCAATCAGAGATCTCACAAGTGCCTGACCTGGATAGAGGAGACCTTTGCCTTTAATCCATAACTGATGGATTTGATATAGTTACTGTATGGGTGGATGCATTCATCGCTTTGTATTTATATGTGTATGTGCATATGTGTGTACAGTATGTGCTTTTTATTCATCTTAATATAATGTATTGTAATTCAATTGATTCTTTCTACATCGATTTAGTGCTACTGTTTTCTGCTGATTAAATAATTGGTTTCATTTCCATTTGCTTTATACCTCAACCTAAAAAACAAAATGCAGTTTTAATTGTCAAAGCTGAAGACTCACTACTTAGATCCTTTGTGGGGTAAATGAATTAAACATCAGTTTGGTTTTCCAAGGATTGGTATTAGCTTTCACCACTCACTGTATAAAATATAAAGTTATTGCTTTACATTACATTCAATTGTGGCCATACAATTTTTCTCTGCAGTTTTGCTTATACTGTCCCCTGTCCCCTGTCCCACCCCTTTGAGCCCTTTGAAAATGGTCACATTCTACAGATAAAACAGAAGTTTTTTATTTTTTTCCCAAAAGAGAATAAAATTATTACCTATGGATTATTACTATATAGTAAAATGAATTTCCTTTTTTCTCATGAATAGAAATAGCACATGTCTTGCAGGTCTTATCCTTTTTGAATCTTGGCCATGACCATATATTTTCAAGGTGATGTAGCATGCGCAGTAGCATAAAGATTTTCCACTCAGCACTTCATCCTGCAAAGGACAAACAATATGTAGAGGTGTTTTTCACTAGGGCTGTCAATTTGAACATATTAGTTTTCCATGATAATAAAGCTCCAGTTTGTTGCCTATAGCACACTTCATTTGAGTGCTTTTAGCTGTAGATGACATCAGGCTGTGTGTGTTTTTATATATATATATATATATATATATAATTTTTATTTATTTATTTATTTATTTATTTAAAGCCAGACTGTGTTATGCAAGCAACCTTTTTTTGTAGTTTCAACGGTCTGTTCTTAATTACGTCTGAAAACGCGCTTGATTAAATTGAATATTTTGGCCCCCTCTGCTGGTCTCATACAGAATAACATCCATTCATCTACCACTGTGATTGAGAACTTATTTGTTGTTGTTGTAGTTGTTGTTGTTTTGGTATAGGTCAAATTAATACAACAATTTAGGTGTGTTTAAAGATATCATTTAAATTGATACATTAATATAAAAGCATCCATATACAAGTATCTAGGCACTTTTTCTAAACACTGTTTAAATACAATTTGCTGAATCATAATAGTATAAATTGCGTAAATGTTTTTTGTGGGGGTTTTTTTTTCTGCAATCCTGAATGTTCGCACTGCTTGTACCACACATAAGCCTCCTTGGTTTAACAATGGGGCGGCTGTGGCTCGGTTGGTAAAGCAGGTTGTCCATTAATTGTCGGGTTGGCGGTTCGATTCCTGGCCCATATGACTCCACAAGTGTCCTTGGGCAAGACATTGAACCCCAAGTTGCTCCCGATGGCAAGTTAGTGCCTTGCATGGCAGCTTTGGATATAAGTGTGCCGTTTACCAATGATAAGTCTCTCATTTTTAAAGAACACAGTATGAGAGATTTGTGTGCAGAACTACTTATAGTACACCAGTAACTGTGAAGCAGCTTCTAAACAGACACCAAATACCTTCATGATAGTTCAGTTCAATTCGATTTTATTTGTGTAGCACTTTTAAGAGTGAACATTGTTACAAAGCAGCTTTGCAGAAATATATAAATTCCACACATGAAATTTAAACGTCTAAATGTATCCCTATAGAACATGAGTAAACTTCTTATATTCACTGTATGTCGTACCAGCCATGCTTTTCAACAAAAAGTCAACAAAGCCAAAAGCCTAGGTTTATTGTGAAGGAGGAAGTACAGAAGCAATCAGCAAGTGAGAAAAATGGTAGTCAACACTAGCTGAGGTCTACTGTTATATGGTGTGATGTTGGAGAAAGGTGCTCCTCTCACGTTCCTGACCTGGTCTTGAACATGATCCTGATGCTTTACTCCTGGTTCTGTTCCATATGGTCTTTCGCTTATTTGCACTTATAATTCATGCTCTTGCTGCAATGGTTCCTCTCACAAAAATCCTTCGTCCTTACTTTTTTCAGTGTTCGAACAACCGAGACTAATTTCAGTATGATGTATTGGAGACACATCGATGAGACACACCTCTGTTTTAGGCCAACTCCTCCCTCAGTGTACACAATCCTGTACACTGGTGCTCAAGTCCGAATAGTGCTTAGGTCTACAGTTAAGTTTAAGATATGAATACTGAACACCATTTCTATGTTAACGCCTCACTACATGCACCCAAATGTTGAGATATTCGTGCATCTGTTGTTAAACAACATCTAGCAAACTGCTCCGAACAAGGGAAACATTTTGGCATAAAATACTGCACAAATCTTTTCCACAACAGGTTCCCCAACACATATATGGGGAAAGTCTGACTGTTGTCTGCAGCGTGTGATTGAACATATTGTGTCATGGGGTTAACAAGCTAATATTAGTGTCCACTAAGACGATAATTGGTTTAGAAATATACTAGGCGAATTAAACCATTAGATCAGGCACCTTTAAAGGGAAAGTGGTTTTGATGCTGGATTCAGTAGTTAGAGAGCACAAATGAAATTACTCATAACTCTTAATAAGTTCAGCCATAACCAACTGAATTACTGTGTCACTTCTACATTATATTATATGTATGTAGGGACATTATATGCATTATAGGAACATTATATGACCTGTCTACTCAATCCTGTCTACAATTCCAAATATCTACTAAGTAATTTATTAACTATGACGTGCTTTTAGATTTATTATAAACTTCTATGCAGATAAACTTATGGAAGATTTAAAATATCAGTGGGATAGAATAGTGATTAAAACTGGGTTGTTGGGGTTTTTTTGTTTGTTTGTTTGTTTGTTTGTTTGTTTTTTGCAAAAATAGGCTGTTTGTAGCTCCACCTTATATGGCAGTGGTTGCTATCTAACTTCATGAACTAGATTTTTGCTGTTATTAGCTGCCTGAAGAGTAAAATGAAGTGTTTGTGTGTGTGTGTGTGTGGTCAAAACAAACTACTATGATGTTAATTTAAAGGTGTTTTGTGCCCTGTTATTACTGTATTGTAATCAGACCCTGGCTCAATATAGCGCTAAAAGCTAAATACATAGTTAGTCTGTATGTTTTCATAGACAAAGGAAAGATGTACGTCTTTTCTCATACAAAAAGATAATGACAAAACATAGTATGCATGGCACATCAGTTTAAGCAGCAGCTATCAATGGTTTTCAATTTGTTTACATTTGCCTGGCTCAGGCGGTAGAGCGGGTTGTTCACTATCGTAAGGTTGGCGGTTCAATTCCCTGCCCACATGCCTCCACATGCCAAAGTGTCCTTGGGCAAGACCCTGAACCTCAATTTGCTCCTGATAGCGAGTTAGTGCCTTGCATGGCAACTCTGCAGCCATTGGTGTGAATGGGTGAATAAGAAACAGTGTAAAGCGCTTTGTCGAACCGGTAAGGTTAAAAAAGCGCTATATAAATGTAGATGTAATGTAGAGTTATGTAATTGAATATGTTCTATCATTTTCCATAGAAGTGGAATGTAACTGCTTTATTATACAAGACTAGAGTTAACCCAAACATTGAGACATTGTGGGTTCCTTACTGTTTAATAAAATTAATATAAAGAATATTTGCTTTGATGTATGTTCTACTGGCAGCATTTGTTGCGGCACATAATATCTCATTTAAATATTTTCCATCCATATTCCATACCGCTTATCCTTCGCAGGGTCGCGGGTGAGCCTGGAGCCTATCCCAGGGAACTCGGGCACAAGGCGGGAGTTTAAATATCAGCTCACATAGCTAAAATTTGATGAAATATCATTAAAAGCATAAAATGTAGTAGTAGTGGTGCTGCGCCTGACCAAATGGAAAAGTTGTTTACCTATTCAGAAGGCAGGAGGCAGTGTTGGAAGGGAATTAATCTAACTACCTCAATAAATCTGTATACTACTGTAAGTATTGCAATATTTCCATACAAATATGTCCATACATCTATGACAAAATCAAGAGCAAAGTGGAACCATGGGTATTCTGGTAGTGGTGTAGTTTCCGCACTAAGAGGATTCTTAGAGTCCTGACTTGATCACAGAAGAACAAGTGGAAAGGAACTGGTGCACATCCTGAAACATTCTGTCCCAGCAGTATCTATGATTCCAGACCTTGTATGTCTTTGTCTCTGAGCAATGGAAAGAACCAAATGCATCCATGTGATAAGCTTATGATACACTGCTTTACCCATTCACACACACACACACACACACTCTCACACACCGAAAGCAGCAGAGCTGCCATTCAAAACGCTAGCCAGCCATTGGGAACAACTTGGTTTTCAGTGCCTTGCCCATGGACACTTCGGCATGTGGAGTCACGTGGGATGGTGATCAAACCGCCAACCCTATGATTAGTGGACAACCCGCTCTACCTGAGCCACAGCGGCCCTCATTTTTTGGTGTCCCAAAGTATAGCTCTGTGCTTTGTCCCAATTTACTGTATTTACAATACGGTATGGTGATAGTAGAGCTTCTGGGAATCATTAATCTCAAGGAGTAAATACAGCAAAGAGTATTTCTCTTCATATTTGTTCATGCATCCACTGAATTTCATCTATGAGAGCAGGCTTGGTATTGTGGGAACATCTCCTTAGCCAAAACTTCTTAGAGTCAAGGGGTTTAAGATGCCAAAAATAAGACTTTATTAAAGAATCACAAGATGTCTGCAGATCATCTGACAAATACAATCAAGACTCGTGCTTTTATATAATATAAAACAATAATCTCATTAGGCAGGGTTTTCCCATTTGTTATGTTTTTTATTTACTGATTAACATAATAGTTTTCAATAAATACATCTTAAGAAATCACAATCATCAGATTGATAAAATGATACAGACTTAAAAATACGGAGTACAGACTCAATGACTGCGTTTACATGGACAACAATAATCCACTCTTAATCTAATTAAGACCGTACTTTGATTAAGAAACTACCATGTAAACACCAACCTTCATCGAATTAAGGTCATAATCTAAGTAAGCTCTAATCGAATGAAGACAGGTGGAGTACTCATGTTTTAATCGTATTATGGACGTGCATTACAGACATGTAAACACCGTAATCACATTATGAACGTCGTGTGGGAGTTTTCACCGCGTTTTGCGACAGGACACGACCACACACGGCAGTTTTACGTTTGACGGCGAACGAGAGAGTTCGGCTGCGTCCCAAACCGCATACTTGCCTACTATAGTCCTGTAGTGGGGAAAAAGACATGTATCTCGGCTACTATACAGTAGGTAAGTATGCGGTTTGAGACGCACCCCACGGCTTCAATCAGTCATCTATTAGCACGTTCATCATGACCAATATTTAACTACACTTAAAGCGTTCGTAAAAAAAATTCAACAAAAAACACCCAAAACTGTATACGTTCCCATAACGACCGAAATGTATGTTGCTACGTGAAATTCTGGAGTGACGTCGAACGGCGTGGCGCGGTGACGCGGTGACGTAATGACGTGTGCTCTTAATCTAATTATGATCTATAACATGTAAAACGGGAACATGACCGGAGTATTCTAAAAGCGACCCATGTAAACACCTTAATCACATTATTACCTTACTTAGATTAAGGTCAATAATTAGATTATTGCTGTCCATGTAAACGTAACACAAGTCTCTTAACAGGTACAGAGATGTGAGTTTTCACTGGGAAATAACAGAGCACGCCTAGAGGAAAAGAATAAACTTCCTAACAGAGGAATGTGTGCTCAGTGGTTTCATAAGTTAGTCACATCAGCTTGTCCTACTTTGATTGTAGTTTCTTTGATTAATGAACTGATTACTCTCCAATATCTTATTCTTTGTTCATACATGATTGGATATTACTTTGATTTCTTAACATATAGAGTTTGCTTAAAAATACACCACGGTATTCACAGAGAAGATGGCCAGATTATCAGCGATACAAACAGATACGCTCCTTTCACCACCGCTCTTCCATCTGCATTGATTGTGGAATGGGCTGGGTATGTTCTTCCAAAGATTCTGAGCGTTTGCTTTTAAACTGTCATTTCAGAGGATTGTTATTCAGACAAATAGAAAGGTCAGTAAGCAAGTCTAGGTTAGAAGCAATTTAACCGCATGCATTTTTTAAAAAGAAAAAAGTATACTACTGGGTTAACAGAATAAGCTCTTAAAATGGTACATCTTTAAAAGATTACCTTTGGAGACCATAAAATCATTTTTCAGTCAAAAGACACGTGTAATGTAGTAATATACACACATTTATTATTAACCTGCATCTGATTCTACTGTTCGTTTTAGATGGTAGACGGAAATCTTAGCGCTTTTTTTTCACCCTACAGGAGTCACTGTTTAAAAATAGTTGAGAGGCCTTGCGATAAACATGGGGGGGGCGGGACTGAATTTGCAAGGCCTTGTGGTTGTTGAGTTAGCCACTCTGCATCAGTGGGTCGGAATGAAAGGAAAGTAGCTGCTGCAAGGATTAAAATAGCAAAGAAGTTTTATTCGCTTTTCTGCACAAAATGGTTCCTATTTCTCCTGAACAGAATCATTTTATACTTTCATTCTCGATATGTTCAGCTGGAATAGAAAGATACGAGCTCTGATATCTACCTTCAAACGGACGTAGGGGAAAGTAAAAGAGAAAGAACGCTCAGTGCAGACATTTGCATTGACATTTATTCAATTTAGCAAACGCTTTTATCCAGAGCGACTGACAAATGAGGAAAGACATTTGTAGACATCACCAGACAATAAATATGAACCTGTTATCTTTCTGGTAATCTTTTAGCAAATCAATGATGTAATATTTGCACTGGGTCTGGCCTTTTGTCATGTAGTTGGGAGAGAAATAAATGTCTATCATGCTGACCCTGACATTTGTATTTTTAATTGCTGGCCGTGTATGTTTCTAAAGCACTCTCACATTGTACTGCATTTCATAATACAGTCATTACTGATTGCAAAATGAGAATGTTGGTGTTTTTTTTTTAATTGCATTGCCAACTGATCACCTGAAAAGAACTGGCTGCTGCTGAGGATGACCCCTCATGGAGAGTCTAAAGATCACTATGAGATTACTGTAAATGGTACCACATAGAAATCATAAAGATGGCTGTGGATGTTCTTCCTTGGATAACCTCAGGTCTGCAAATGCTAAGAACAGTTTTCACTTAGACTGAAAGTTAAAACGAATGAATTCAGAAATTACTCTGATGCTCATTCTCAAGTTCCTGTTAAAACAATGATACTTTTTGACTCTTTTTTTTTTTTAAATTAGGGATCAATGTATACATTTCACGATTTAAATTTATATCTGGATTTATGTAAACTTGCTTTGCGACAATGTCCATTGTTAAAAGTGCTATACAAATAAAGCGATGGCTAAGATCAATATCTTTGTTCTGAAAAGTTTACATTTCCCAATATTACCTTGTGGAATTTAACTACAGAAATGCAAATTAGGTCTTTTATTTACATACGTAATGGTCCTGAATCATTATTCACAAGAAAGGTAACAATCAGTGCTTCTGTCACGATTTCCTTTCGCGCTAAGCGCTGGAGCACGCAACGCACTTCCGGGTTTCAGTGACATTGACTTTGTTTTCTTTCGACACGTGTGTTTTGTTATAGTTTATTTCATGTCTCCGACCCTGTATTGTCTTTGGTTGTTTCCTGTATGTGTCTTCATTAGTCTCAGCTGTTTTGTGTTCACCCTTGATTACACTTGCCATTTAAACCCCTTGTTTCTTTGTACTTCGCGAAGTATTGCATGAGTTTTCCGTGTACCAAGCTTTTATTCATTCTGTTTTGTTTCATACTTTTGATCCTGTCCGTTTGCCGATCACCTGACCTATTGCCTGTTTTTGACCACGCTATTGTCCCACGTTTTAGATTTGACTGCCTGTCTCTACTCTAATAAAGCTCAAATCTGCATTTGCATCCGTCCTAACCCTTCTGCTAAACATGACAGCTTCTACCAGAGAAAAAAAATGATGCTGGAGAATGTGCTTCCTTCAGTTCAGCTTAAGCAGGAAGTTTCTAATTAGTGTTCAAAATAATGTTTCTTTTACAATGTTCAGTTAACCTCCACTGTAATCATCTGCTTCCAAATTAGAGCCATATTACATTATAAAGGCACATATCGAGTGCAGTCAATGGCTGTCTGTCACTTGCCATTGTGCTAAATATTATATTGGCATTTCACAAATGAGTCTGGTGCCATTTGATTAGATGTGAAATGAGTGCTGGATGCCCTTGGCTGCTTGAATAGTGTTGCCATTGACTGACAGCAGCATGAGCGCACTAGAATAGAAACATTTTGCTTGGTGAAAAAGGTACGTGTTTGCCGTGAGCTTTACTGCCTTATCTCTTTCTATCTGTGTGTTTGTGTCCATGCATGCATGAGAGAGAGAGAAAAATAAATCGTGTGTGTGTGTGTGTGCACTTCAGACCCTAGCTGTATAACATTAAATAGTGAAATGATTTCTGTCATAAACCATTAACCTCTTGCCACATAGCTGCTGTCACACTCTTAATAATTATGTTACGTGTCACATGATATGACGTTTTAGATACATTTCAGAAACATGGCCGTACATGATCATCTGCCAATTAAATCGATGTGAAATTTCTCTGAGGTACTGAACTGTTACAGTGATTTTACATAGTATGATGTTGCATAATGAAAGACAGCACAGACGTGTCTCTATATATAGAAGCTGAAAAAAAAAAAAAACATTGGCTGTCTGGTGTCTGCTGTGTCAGATTTGCTGAGTCCGGGCAGACGTTGAGTAAATAATGTGCCTGCACTGGATTTTCCTAGCATGGCCTTTATTAAAATAAATTCCAATTATCTCAGCTTGTGGTTTATTAGACGCTTGGGACGAAATGGTATTATGTGATTTTTATACACAAAAAACGGACAGAAACACGTCCAGATTTAATAAACATTTTGTACCAGAGGGACTAGATTCCCTTGGCTTAACAGCTAATCATCATAAGGAAATCTTAAAAATATAAACTGTGCGCATGATGTAAAAATGTTCAATTCCCTTCACTTAAATTAACATTGTCCTCACGGTTTATGTAATTTCCAATATTCATAAGGGAATCTTTTTCAGAAAAAAGAAAGCACCACTTGGTCAAAATGATTATCCAGTGTGCTGGGGGGTTCTGGGGGAATTCACTGAAGCGCTATGTTGGGTTACATGATGTCTGGGGAAGTTCTTTCTCCTCACTAACAATATGCTTATTTTCCTGATGTAGATTTCACAGTTATTAGCTTAACTCTGTTCTTTCTGAGTTACACTGAATGACATTTCTGATCATGGTGAAAGACACAGTCTCACACTTACCTGGCATGTGAACAGACTTCAGTTTGTGGTGGGTAACTAGTTTTTAATGCACTCATCAATGACAACATATGCATTTCATAAATAAGCAAAAGAAAAATGATTTGGATCCTTCTCTACTGATTATTGATGAGAAAAATGTCACTCCTTTCCGATATGGAGTTGGGCACACCTTTGATCTTTCGTTCAGGTGGTCACCGCCACTGAGACGTTGGAGCCTATACTATTCCTTGGTCTATTCCTTGATTTGAGTTGGTTGATTTGGTGGCCGAATGAAACCAAACAGTTATCGAAGTGCATTTGAACAACTCAATGATGGCTGAGTAGACCTGTATCAGCAGCTCAAGTGGCAGGTGCAAATTGAGCGGGACAGAACGGTCTGCAGCGATAGAGTCATTTGTATTGTAATGTTTGCATCAGGACTTTTCAAATATTTTTTTTTTCCCATTAACAAGTACATTAATTAAATCACATGCCAAATAAGGCCTGCTTCCTCATTTTATTTGGCCTGTGTGAAAAACATTGCTGAAACAGACCACAGTATCTCACTACCCAACATTTTCACACTATACACATCTACTGTAGCAACTGTCACGGTACAGTTCACAAGAACCCCTATCTCACAGTGCTGAACCACTACTACAATCACTGCTTGTCTACTGGGAAACATTACTTTTGCTTTGATGCAGACATATATCAAATAAAATTATAATTATTTTCATGATCTTCTTGTTACATTATATTAATAGAAATGACTATACAATAAAAGAAAAGAAAATTTGGAACACGGTCCGTCTGTCCATGTGGATGGCTGTGCAGACATGAAAGTAAAATAAAATAACGTATCGCAAGGAGCCTGCAGTTTCACTTTATGATTCAAATATTATATTTCATTAAGCATGATTGTAGAAGTTTAAAAAGCCCGAAGGGTCAATAAATCCAGCCCTGATCACTGCGCATACAGGATTCATAAAACAGTCCCACACATACATACTTAATTGAGACTATACATTCGGAATAAATTTAGGATATAGAATGAATTTATCTCTAATGAGCAGCCAGTGGTGACAGTGGTGAGCAAAAACTCCCTGCGATGATATGAGGAAGAAACCTTGAGAGGAACCAGACACAAAAGGGAACCCGTCCTCATCTGGGTAACAACGGATAGTCTATCCATCCATCTTCTACCGCTTACTCCTGTTCAGGGTCACGGGGAACCTGGAGCCTATCCCAGGAATCGTCGGGGTACTCCCTGGAAAGGGTGCCAGTCCATCGCAGGGCACAATCACATACAACACACCCATTCATACACGGACACTACGGACACTTTAGACATCGTCATGTCTAAAGACATCGTCATGAAGGAAACCGGAATACCCGGAGGAAACCCACGCAGCGTGGGGAGAACGTGCAAACTCCACACACACGGCCCCGGCGGGAATTCAACCCCGGACCCGTGAGGTGAAAGTGCTAACCACTAAGCCACTGTGCGCCCGACACTGGATAGTGTGATGATAAATAAATACACCCCTTCTATAAATGTGATAATACTAGATGCTAAAATAGTGCAGTTGTTTAACCAAGAAATTTCAGCATCCAAACATCCCAGTTCACCACAACGTTCTACATTAATGTCTGTGAGCCCTATAGATCTGTGACAGGGTTGAAGGTTATGGGGTTGACGTTTTGTCTAAAAATGGCTAAGCAAGCATCATTGTTCAACACTGTGCTATTCACATCAGACATTTTTGTACTTAACACTATGCGAAAAACGTGCCTGCAAAAAATGACTAAGGTTTTAACACCGCTTGATCTGAACGTAAGAATAAGGATATATATTCAGAGAGGAGGGGAAAGGAGCTTGTCTCATTCTGGTTAATGCAGTCCATCAGGGAAAATTGTCATCATGTTCTGGGGTTGAATGCAACTGAGGGACGATTAAAAAATGCTGAAGTATCCCAAATATTCTTTTTGGGGGGTGGGGGGGGGGGCTACATATTGTAGGAAAGAGATCTAAAGTTCAATAAAAAATAAAAAAGTTTTATATATTTTTAATGCACATGAGACATGGGTGATATTTCTGTGAATCACGAACTTTTAGTAAGAAATTTATATAGAATTTTGACATTTTCTTTTGCATGCCAAAGTAAATACATGTCATTTTATTGATGAATTTGGGTCAGTTATATTGTAGTGATTTTCCTTATTAATGATATGAATACTTGTCTTAGGGACATAAAGGGTACGGAATCCTGAGAATGGTCCATGTGTTTTTGCCGATCCACAGCCTTTCGCTTAAGGAACTAATAAAAGCCGTGGTTATTCTAACTGTTGCCGCTGTTTTGATCAGAACGTGACCAGAAGAGACATGTAAGACACACTGAAGTATACTGTGAGGAGTAAGAAATAGTCCAAGTCAGAGAAATCAGATACACATGTAGGTCTTCCTCTCTTCCCTTTAATCCAGTCTCATTGTACATTCACATTATGCTGCAACTAATTGTGTTACATGATCCTTTGAACGCATCCACCCACACATTGTCTTCAAACCAGCAATTATCTATAATTGTGTTCCCTCTCCAGCCAAACGTATTATTGGACGCACTTTGATTTCTTATTTAAATAATAAATATCATGCATATAGTCAATGCTCATACCCGTTTTCATTACAAATAGGAATAAATGAATATCAAAGCATTTCACAGAACCAATTACTCCTCAGCTGAGACTTTGTAAATGTCCTGCACAAAGGCATAACATTTAACAGGTATCTACTCTCAGTCATCTCGTTAAAGAGCTCAACAATCTCATTTCAAAACGCTCTGGCAAATCTTTCGGTAACCCACGCGCGCATGAAAAACTCACCAACTTCCTTTTTAAAGCAGACAATAGTATGTTCAGCAAAGCCATCGTCTTTCAAAAATGTGTTTGATCAAATTCCTTCCTTCAGAGTGTGGATGATTATGATGAAAAGGCATTCAAAGTGCCTCAGCACTCACCTTGAAGCTGACTTTTTCTGTGGAACGTAATCAAACCGCTTGACTCATCAGAGACACCATCTAGCATTGCAGCATGACAACAATCTCGTAGATCTCTTCTTCTTAGTAATGTAATCTGTTGAAATGATTCATTTTTGGGAAGAGTAAGAGACAATGCAAATGTTAAAGCCATCATACTTATAAAGGATTGGAGCAGTATGAAAAATTCATGGTTCATAGAACAGTTTTGACTACAGCCAAATTTCACATTTATTTTTTTTAGTATATCACAGTACATATGCTTATTATGATAATATTTTTATGTCTGTATTATTGCCGTTTGTGTGTTCTGAGCTGGAAAGTGCACACACCATATTAACTCAACATATGATCAACATATTAATTCACATTTACAGCATTTGGCAGACACCCTTATTAATCGTTGTAGATGGTGCAATGATTTTTTTAGAAAGAAAAGATAGAAGTGATACCAGCTGGTAGTCACTGGTGTCTGAGGAATCAATAGTAGGTTTCTTCAGGATGGGAATAACCCTTGTTTTCTTCAATGCAGTTGGTACATGGCTAGATGTTATGGAGCCATTAATGATTGTAGTGATGAAGAGGAGGATGTCTTGTGAGTTGGTCTGGAGCATTGTGGAAGGAATTGGATCCAACAGGCAGGTAGTGGGATTGCAGGACAAGTTGACTTGCAAGATCTCTTCTTTTGCTAGATTATTAAAATGTGCCAGTGAAAAAGAAGGGGATTCCTGAGTGGGTATAGTGTAGGAGTTGGGGTAGAAGTGAAAGTCAGGAATTTTCACCCTTCCTTTCATAAAATGTAGCAAACACCTCGGCAGTCATGGAGGACAGAGCGGAAGGAGTGGGTGGGTTAAATAGTAAAGAAAAGATATTATGGAGCTTGTGAGGCTCTTGTGCAGAAGTTTCCAGTTTTTCCTTGTAGAAGGCAGGCTTAGCAGAAGTCATCTCAGATGAGAGTTTATACACGAGAGCACGGTATGAGACAAGATCTGTGTCAAGTTGTGATTTCTTCCACTTTCTTTCTGCTGTTCTTAATTCTCTCCAGTTGCTGTGTAACACATCAGATAGCCAAGGAACTAGGCGAGAAATCTTCCTGGGTTTAGAACATAGAGGGCAGAGGAGGTCTATGGTTGAGGGAAGCGAGGAGAGGAAAGTGTCTGTGGCTAACTCCAATGGTTCCGAGGGAGGAGGAGCCAGGGTCTGGAAGGGAAGATATGGTGCAAGAAATTACAGAGAAAGGGGAGATAGAATGGAGGTTTTGGCAAGTGGGAGAGAAATATTGATAGCTGACTTTAGGCAGGATAGGGTGGGTGATGGTGAAGGATACCAAGTGACAATCGAAGGTGTGGAGTGGGGAAGCATTGATGTCTGTAGATAGAGCGGGGTGGCTGGAGACCAAGTCCAGGACCTTTTCTCCCTTGTGTGTGGGAGGGCAGCTGTTGAAAGTTAGGGAGAAGGAATGTAGAAAATGGAGAAGGTAAGAGGACTGGAGCTTGTCTGAGGGGAGGTTGAAGTCTCAGAGGACAATAAGAGGGGTGCTGCCAGTATGGAAAAGACCGAGGAGTGTGCCCATTTCTTCAAGAGAGTCTCCTAGGGGAACAGGATGGTGATAGATGACAATGATAAGAAGGTTGATTGGAGAGGTAACTGTAACTGCATGGAGTTCAAAGGATGAGACGTTGAGATGAGAAATGAGAGGGGTTTGAAGCACCATTTTCTCACTATGTGCACATAGCTCACTGAATATGACTCTTGTGGGGCTCTTTTTTTAGAATAAGCTGTGACTGTGAGTTGTGTTATGTGTGCCTAGTGAGGAGTTTATGCTTTATGCTGAAATTGAGCATATCAGTATTCATGTAACTACATAACTGCAGACTTAAATACTACACGGTTGTCCAGGACTTGCGAGGATGTTTGTCTCAAATACAGGCATGTCTCGGGTAAGTACATTAAGTCCTGTGCTGCTATCTGCCAGTTTGCTATTACCACAACATGTTACACTGACATTTATTTTTTTGGGTGCAAATACACTGAAAATACTATTGTATGTCATTCAAGGCCAATATTTAATACATAAAGATGATACCAGTCATTAATTAATTAATTATATCATCCTTTTTAAAGTTTACAAAAAGCTTTATTCTGCAGGGAGGAGATCAGAGAAGATGCAGATGAATCAGTCACTGCTAATCTCACAGACTGAATTTTCATGGATAAATTGAAAGTAAATTAAATTTAAGATTTAAATGAAGAATTCTGGTTATGTTTTGACCTGGCAAACCCCTGGGAGACTCCTGAGCTAACATGCCGTACAAAATGTGATGAATACAGACCATTTTCCAGATGATGGCTCCTCTGCCAGTCCCAGAAACGTCCCAGCTTGTCTATCCCCTAGACATCTACCTATATTTCAGTTTCAGCCATCTGCCAAGCACAACTTTTGCCCGCCTTATATAACAGTGACCCAGTTTGAGACCTGAATCTTTCTGTTTATTCTCAAGCTGCTCTGACACCAATTCATCCATGTATGAGGTGAATGGAAAGTGTAATTGATTGTTGAAACAGAATGATGTTGCCGTGCTGTGGATGTTCACAGAGGGAATATATCAATGTTGTTTGCTGGTTCAAAAGGACTTTTGATAAATGCAGCGTAGAGAAGAAGTCCTGCACACTGATTTAAAAACACGCATTACTAGTTGGCTGTCATAGTTACATGAAAACACAATCTCAGATTTTCTAGGTACAAAGTCAAGTTGGTGTACTGGTTGGGAATAATGCCTTGTCTTTCTTGCTTTAATAATAAAACAGTGCTATAGCTGACAGCACATCTAAATTGAGATATCAGATTGTTGTGTCATTATGGCCACTGTATAGTACTTGATACAGTACTATATCATACTATATATAGTATATATACTATATCAATACTATATCACGATGATAATGTAGCAAAGAGCGCATTTACTAGAGTAGGAGTACGCTTGGAAGCAAGTGCAATCTTTTTAGATTCTTGATTAAATTAAACAAGCAAGACAAGGATGTAGGGATCAGAATATGGAAATTAAATGTATTATAATATTGTTATGGGTCAATTATAGACATGATATAATATTTAAATACAAACATTGTATGTCCTGTCATTGTATGTCTAATTGGCTACACTGCATTTAGAATATAGAACAAGCCAAAAACAAAACAGTGAGTCAACAGAATTGTGCCTAATGTATTATCTGCACTCAGACGTAAATAAAGGGGGGGGGGGAATGTCAAAGTTGCTTATCTTTCATTTGTACTTTTCTCAAGCGTCTGAAATACACCGAGCACTGAGAACAGTGTGACCTCTTCACTGAGTTCACTGTAGGTCCAAGCGGCGTGATGTGAGAGAAGAGTGTGGATGTTTTGCAGATGGACTTGAATGCTCTTTGTTAGGAGCTCACAGGAGCCCATCATCCAAACATGGCAGTATCCTGGTGGACATTAGAGGAGACAAGGCCACCTTATGCATCTTTAAAACAGCTGTATTGCTTGGGGAAAGACTTTAAATTGAAATACCTGCCCTGGGGAAAATCTTGGCACATCTTGGAAGCACCTGTGTTCTAGGGCAACAGGAATATGAAATTAAAAGTGATCCACAGAATGGATGTATCTGCCCACATTAGCATAGCATATAAAAATAGAGTGTCTCTTAGAGAGAGACCTGATGTACCTGCTGTCTTTTTTTGAACAAGCATATATGTTTTGATCTCCTGCCATTCGTGGCTCTGTTCGAGATGGAATAAAGTACTTAAGGCAGAGCAAAAACTTTGCTGGGATCTGAGATGAACAAGGCTTTGAACCCCAAAAAAGCAATGGGCTTGGAGCTGACAGTAGGAATATAGACTGTATCTCTGCAACACTCTCATCCACTGCCTAATAAAACTAAACATTATTGTCTCATTATTCTGACCTAGTGTTCGTGTCCACTTCTCACTGTACAGCTGTGTGCATTGTAGAGGAATCATGTTAATTTGCCCTAACAAATCCATGAAATTGACAATTTATTATGATAGTCTGTTTTTACTACGATAGCGCATATGCTACAATGGTAAATATTACTAACGTATGTTACCCATGTTATCAGCATTCAGCATGTAAAAGTATGTTTAGTAATGTAATAATAATAATACTAATAATAATAATAATAATAATAATAATAATCCATCCATCTTCTACCACTTACCCCTTGTTCAGGGTTGCAGGGAACCTGGAGCCTACCACAGGGGACTCAGGGCATGATGCGGGGGACACCCTGGTTGGGGTGCCAACCCATTGCATAATAATAATAATAATAATAATAATAATAATAATAATAATAATAATAATAATAATTCAATATAGTGTTTCGTATTAGGTATTTGTTATTATCCAATGTCTTTCTCTCCCACATACTGGGCCATGATGTTTGCATTCTGTAGCCATCCCATTTAAAGAGCCATGGCGTCGCAGTTTCTCTTTCTCTTCTGTGATCCTCTGTGGTTTTGGTTCTACTAGCTGATCTGGTGTGAAATGTCTGCCACAGACCTTCGTAATGGATGATCATTGTGAACTGGTCGTGACATAAGTTTGGTAATAATCTCCTGAGATCATTCGGAGCTGGAAAACTGTGGAAGCTTAAACAAGGCCGTGCTCATGAAATTTATTCATTTGTCTTTGAAAATATTTGCTCTTGAATAACGTACAGTCGACACCGATCTCTGACCACACGACGAAGGAAAAGCCAGTACTCACAAACTCGACAACTGCAATATTTCAAAAAGAAAATGCATCATAGCCCTGAGTGCAAGCAGCCCGTTAGATGTCATCACTTATGCCAGTCCACACAAATCTGATCCACGCTAAATGGATGTCTCAGTAGAAGTGAACTGAAACAGCTGTTCAAATGCGAGTTATTCATTTTTATTTTCTAGTTCTCACAAAAATATGAAGTAGAATTATGAATTATGAAGCATAAGTAGTTTACTTGCATTTCAAATCACTAGGCCTACATTATTATTATTATTATTATTATGACTTTTTATCTTTTGATTATATTCTCTTCACAGTACTCGTATATTATTATTATTATTATTATTATTATTATTATTATTATTATTCATAGAAAAAAGTGTAGTGTTCATATCAAGGATGAATTTAACACGGAAATGTATCAAATGAGCAGATTTGACCACTTCAAAACATGTCTTATTTCTGCCTAATTCCTTAATTCCTCTCTTTTGTTTTCTGGATCCAGATTAAGTCTTGGAATGACACTTTTGCTGTGATTCTGCAGTGATAAGTCATTTCCTTTTTAGTTTTTAAATCATGGGTTTAAAAAAAAATCTATCACTAAAAACTTTAATGATAACATTTTTGATTTTATAACATTCTTGGACTGCAGTAATTTCTGAGTGAATCTCTCTCTCTCTCTCTCTCTGTATGTGTGACACACCAGTGTATGATGTATTACAAAGTCCTTCAGCAAGGGTACAGATGACAAGACATTATTTCTGACTGGTGTGTGTGTGTGTGTGTGTGTGTGTGTGTGTGTGTGTGTGTGTGTGTGTGTGTGTGTGTGTGTGTGTGCGTGTGTGTGTGTGTGTGTGTGTGTGTGTGTGTGTGTGTGTGTGTGTGTGTGTTTCTGTCTGTGAAAATAATGGAATACCTGGTCAGTTGGTCTCTGGGTCTGTAATCCTATTATTATTCTTGAGTATGACCAAGTCTCTAAGGGGAAACTGAAACAGCTGTTTAACGAAAGCAGAAGGAAGACTGTGTTTTTACACACTGGATATTTTTAGAGCTACGGCTAAGCTCCAGTGCTGATATTGTGCTCAGAGTAAAATCAGGACCATGGTTACATAAGCACATTACGGTTGTTCGCCATCCATTTCCACAACAGCAAACACAGCCGTGGGCTTGTCATTAACCTTCACTATGTCATTTTTCCACACTTTATCCACTGCCTGGAAAATCTTACACTACGTACCGTACGGTCTTTATCCACCCGGAGGTACTGCACACTCCTATTTTTTTTACAAATGTTCTGATTCTATGCTACCAATAAAGACCTCAAGAAAGGTCTTTAGATGGTTTAACCGGTGGAGTCGTAAAGAGCCGTAACCATCACGGAGATCATGACTGTTATCGTTCCGCTCATAACCATACAAATAATAACCAGCAATGATAAATAGTAGGAATTGTTTTCATCTTAATGCTGCACTGAAAGCGTACTTCACCATTCTGAACTTGTTTTGTCATGAATAATTTTGCAGTACTTACATATCACTATCTATTAGATACTATTCCTAGTGTCTATTTGTGTCATTTGTCATTGTGTAATCTGATGGAATGAGTGCAGTACATATTTGATATTTTCTATACATTCAGACGTACCAAGACTTCCAAAATATAGGTTTCAGTTTTAGACCCAGAGCCAGACTTCAAATAAAAAAGAATCAGCTAACAGTAATATTGATAAATCAATGTTGACTTTTATTTTCCAGTTAGAAAGGGAACACTGTTTTATATTTCACAATCCGTAAAGAAGGTCGTGTAAGAAAGAAGCATTTAAGAAACTTGACTGCTTTTAACGTAGCAGCACAAATTCAAACCATGACAGTGTTTTACTGCATTTATATACAAACGACGTGAAAAACAACACACTGGGATTGTTTTTAAAATCACATTCAAGGATCAAGAGGATAAAAAAAAGAAAAAGATGTGTTTACATCTGCTGTTAAATTGTCTCCATTTTCAAACCCAATTAGTTGGCATTAAAAATTTGCTAGTTTTTATGGAGTAACTCGTGATGGCATAAAACTGAACTTTGAAACTGAACTGGAGAGAGAAATAATAATAATAAGAAGAAGAAGAAGAAGAAGAAGTAGATAAGAAATCATCTCACATAATTCTGTGCTGGTGCCAGTGAGATGAGGTGTACGTCTATGTGCTATCACTAAAATAAGAAACTGAAATAAATGAGACTCTAGAGTTCGGCAAGAAAAGAAAGGAAACTTTCCTTTTGTAATGTATTCACACCTAACTAATGTATTTTAAAAATGGTCCTCAGAGTCTTGATTAACGTACATCAGCATCGAGCTGGAACGGCGGCTGGGACTTGTTTAAAATGCCATGCTGGTTATTTTGAAATGCTAATCTGGCTGTTTAAAAGAAGGAATCTGATCTTAGTAAACTAATTGTTCCATTGCCATTACAATTCTCTCTTAACACAAGTGATCCAAAATCATGGGGAGTTGTTTTTTTGTTTGTTTTTTTGCAATTTACTCGATTCAATTAAAATTTATTTATAAAAAATGCTTTTAGCAATGGACACGGTCACAAAGCTTTACAGCTTTACAGAAATACAGATATTAAATGAAAATGAACATTTTTAATGCATAAATGTATTCATTTTAAAAAATTTAAAGTAATGCAGAGCTGACACAGGGATGTTTTCTTTCTTTTATTCCCAAAAGACTGGAGTTTTGCAGTTTTGCAGATGTTTCATTTATTTCCGATTATTTATGAAGGAATTCCGGGGATTTTTATTTTATTTATTTATTTATTTTTAACTCTGCAACATCGTCATCAAACAAGCCCTCACTCACTGTTAAACACAACGCAGCCTGACCACCAGATCCTTGACTGTATGGTTTTTACACCGTTTCATGTTTTAATGCTCGTAAGGATGTAAAACCACAATTTAACCACAGCCTCTTATCCCCTTGTAATAGAAACTACAGTTAGACTAAATATATTTGTATTTGTTCTGATGAAACAGACAGTTATGTGGAGAGCTGGCACAACTGTAACAAGGTGAATTCTTTACATGCGTGTATAAGTACATCACTTCGCCGTGTCCTTCTGAAAAGCCAGCTCGATTCGTCCACTCATGCTAGAGATAGATAGATAGATAGATAGATAGATAGATAGATAGATAGATAGATAGATAGATAGATAGATAGATAGATAGACAGACAGACAGACAGACAGACAGACAGACAGATAGATAGATAGATAGATAGATAGATAGATAGATAGATAGATAGATAGATAGATAGATAGATAGATAGATAGATAGATAGATAGATAGACGGATAGACGGATAGACGGATAGACGGATGGATGGATGGATGGATGGATAGATAGATAGATAGATAGATAGACAGATAGATAGATAGACAGACAGACAGACAGACAGACAGACAGACAGACAGATAGATAATAGATAGATAGATAGATAGATAGATAGATAGATAGACAGACAGACAGACAGACAGACAGACAGATAGACAGACAGACAGATAGATAGATAGATAGATAGATAGATAGATAGATAGATAGATAGATAGATAGATAGATAGATAGACAGACAGATATAGATAGATAGATAGATAGATAGATAGATAGATAGATAGATAGATAGATAGATAGATAGATAGATGGATAGATAGATAGATAGATGGATAGATAGATAGATAGATGGATAGATAGATAGATTGACAGACGGACGGACGGACGGACGGACGGACGGACAGACAGACAGACAGACAGACAGACAGACAGACAGACAGACAGACAGACAGATAGATAGATAGATAGATAGATAGATAGATAGATAGATAGATAGATAGATAGATAGATAGATAGATAGATAGATAGATAGATAGATAGATAGATAGATAGATACTTTATTGTTCCCCAAGGGGAAATTCAGATATTTGTCACAGCATTGTGTGACAGGGTAGTTAACCAAGAAAGGAGATTTTTTTTTTTCAAATATTTTTTTTTCTTACCTTTGTCCTTTCCTGCTTCAGGGACTTTCAGAGTTAAATACGGTATAGTGAGCAGTGAAAGATGCACACACTGATTTACGCAAAGTGTAATTGATGCAGAGTGCGTTAAACATGTTATCCTTTTTTTAAATTATTATTATTATTATTATAAAATGATACTAATAACATAGGACCTGTTTATACAATACCACAGTATACACGGTAATTGAAATGATCTCTGAATAATTTAACGTCCGTCCAAAAATGTTCGACTCGTACCAGCTGAAATGTCAGGTGCATTCCGGATCAATGCAGAATGTGTAATGTACAGTGTTCAAGTTGTTCAGGCATGTATTATATTTCATTGTAAGCGAGGTTAACCAGTCTCACCAAAGATACTGAGTAAAACCAACCGAGATCCAGAACTGTCGGTGTGTATTTGTCCCGGGCGTGAACACACATCTGCCTCAACAAAAGCATCGCTACGTGTTATTGCAGTATAAATCTCAGTCCCAATCTCGATCCCAACGAATAATTCAGGAACAAACGTTAAAAGTTTGAAGTTGCATTGTCTCCAACAAGATGAATATCAGTGTTATTGTCTGAAGAACCATTTCATTATTATGGCACTGGGGATGGAAAGGAATAGAGCAAGAACAGAAACAATGAGTGTTTTATTGCTGAAGTGAGTTGTACACCGGAGCCACTGATTATTCGAATTCAAATTTAAAATATATATATATATATATATATATATATATATATATATATATATATATATATATATATATATATATATATATCTTTGTTTCCTTCACCTGATGTTACAGAAAGATGAGATGCTACAGCTCTAATTAGAAGATGTGAGCACTCATGCATTAAAGCACGAGTAAAATAACCAGCGGCATATGGAACTGCTGGCTGAGCCAACACTGATACAAAGTAAAAACAGAAACACTACTGACAGAAACAGTACTACTGACAGGAAATCAGTACTTGTGAACATATTCATGTAAAAAACAAAAACAAAAAAAAAAACCTTCACCTACAAGATTCAGTTTATCTTCTAATTGTCCATGTTCCATCTGCAATAGTACTTCTGCCACAAATGAACAAGCAGACATCCGTGAACACCGTTAAAATGCGAATTATGTTTATAGACCAACGCATTTTCTTTATTCGAGTTATTTAAAGTAAAACTAACCTGTTCACCTTGTCAACATGTTGTCAGTATTTTGCAGATAGTTCTCCAGATAAAGTGCTTCCAAAAGAAACATTCTTTAAAAAACGTGCAGCTTTTACTTAGTCCAGATGTTGTTTTTACGCTGAAACCAGTGATCTTTTTTTTTTTTTAATAGCTGATCTCTGTACTAACAGCACTCATAAACCTTACGTTCAGCAAGGAATGGATTTGTGCTGCCAGTTCTGTGTGATGGGGTTAATCTTTCCCAGGGAAATGACGGCATCGCTGTCCAGGTTGTCTGACGTATATGGGGAGAACTTCTCCAAGGTCTTAAATCCCGAATTCTCTTCCTTCTTCTGTACTTCCTCATCCTGGCCTAGTAGGCTATGAGGGATTACACAATTGCTGTTGCTGTCACCTTTGGGTATGAGGCCCTTGGGCTGATAGTGTGAGACATGCTTGGATGCTCCATTGTTGTTGATGCTCACAATCTCTATAGGGTCACTGCTAGGGCAGAGATGTTGGCAGCCTAGCAGGTTGGAGAACGCTTTGCGGAAGTCAGCATTGAACGCGTAGATGATAGGGTTGAGTGAGGAGTTAGCCCAGCCAAACCAGACGAAGACATCAAAGGTGGTTGGGTTAATGCACGGGAAGTCCACACTTTCATTGGGCTCACAGAAAGGCACCATGCAGTTGAGGATGAAGAAGGGGAGCCAGCAGCACACAAACACCCCCATAATGACAGACAGCGTCTTGAGGACTTTGGTTTCACGCTTAAAGGAGATCTTAAAGGAGCTTTCAGACTCTATGGTGCTACTGTTGCCCCTGCTGCTGTGGCGGTTTTTGGCACTCTCTGCTGCTCGCTCCAGAGCAGATATCCTGCGGATTTGCTTCTGGGCAATACGGTAGATGCGGGTGTAGGTGACAATCATGATGGCTACAGGAATGTAGAAACTGATGAGGGAGGAGGATATGGCATACGTTCGATTAAGACTAGAATCGCAGTTGTCTGGTGGAACTTCAGCGTAGGTGCTGTTCAGTTCAATATAACCTACACTTTGTGCTTTGTGCCAGTTTAGCTGGACAGGGATGAAGGAGATGAGAACAGACAAGGTCCAAGCCACACTAATCATGATGAACGCCACCCTGGGTGTCATTTTTCGCTCATAACGAAATGGGCTGGAAATGGCCCAGTACCGGTCCACACTAATGACACATAGGTTCAGGATGGAAGCAGTGGAGCACATGATGTCAAATGCCACCCAGATATTGCAGAATGCACCAAAAGGCCAGAATCCCACAATTTCAGTAGCTGCCTTCCATGGCATCACCAAAATGGCCACCAGTAGGTCTGAAATAGCCAGCGATATAACAAAGAAGTTCGTGACTTTGGAACGCAGATGGCGAAATTTCGTGACGGCAGCACAGACCAGTGTGTTTCCCAGTAGAGTGGTCAGGATGAGGAGAGAAAGAAAGCAGCCGGTCAGAACACGCCTTGATGAATCACGCCGCACTAAACCGCTGTCAAGAACCGAGGACGAATTTACATCCATGGCTTTTTCACCGAGTAACCGCAGCAGTCACCCCATCATTCCACTCGTCAAAAACGCGAGGGATATATCACAGAAGCAGCATAAAGCTTGGTGACCCGATGATCTGGATCATCTACTCCAAACTCATAGTGCCAAACATTTGACAGAAATCCACCAGTCGTTATTTTAACATTACCTTTGCAGAAGCCATGAAATGGTGTCCTATGATCCAGTCTCCAAATCCATTTGACATGGTTAGACTGCTGAGAAGAAGAAGAAAAAAAAAACCTAATATAACAAACTGGCAAATCATTCAGTTACTTTAACAGGCTGCTGTTTTTCCTCCCTGTTGCGCAATATATTCCCTCCAGCATGTTTGAGTCAGCTTGTCCAAGCACAATCATTAGCCTTATCCACGAGTTCATCGATGTGCTCTATTGATTGCGTTGCTCTGATTTGTCCCTGAGGCGGACTGCTCTGATTCTGTTCCATCCAGCACAAGCGTCGGTTACCCACACACATTTCTCATCGTTACTCTGGTTCGGGAAAGGAGAAAGGAGTCTTCCTTGTGCGCTGTCTGAGCCATTCCAACCTTCCTTTCAGGTTTGCAGTTCCCGCAGTGGCTCGGACAGTTTACTTCAGACTATTGTGTTCTGTGCATTCTATCAGGAGAGGGAATGTCTCTATGAGTCGACTGGATGAGATTCCTCAGTCCATCATGCGCTCTGGAATCTGCTCGGTCTCTTCGTTTTGGAATCGCGTGCGCGTAACGGAAGAACAATTCCCGACGGTATTTTTTTTTTTAATTAGATTTGAATCCAGAGGTTGTTTTTGGGGTAAACCTGTCCTCACCATCACTACGAGCCGACAGAGCTCTCTCCACGTCATCTGTAAATCCAGTCACAGTGATACTTTACTGATACTCCGGTTTCCGGTGACCGGAATGGATTTTTTTGTCGGTTCCTTCATTAGTAATTAGATCCATTAGAAGTCAGTACTCCTGTGCTCGTTCCTCAGCGCCTGGTGTGTTTCTGTACATCCGAAGTGAACCGAACCGAACCGGGTAATTCTCGTGCGCGAGCCTATGGAACATCACATCGGTTTAGAAGCGCGCCCACGTTGGAGGTTATTTTACTTTCAGTCATTTTAAAGGTTATTACACGTGAACGCTATGATCTTCGGTTATTTCCACAGACGTTATAACAGGAGCAATACGACCTCTTTCGGCTCTTTATTTATAAGAGGTCATTTGATATCAGTTCTGAGCGCGTCTGCTGTAGGCTGCGATGTCACCGGAGAGACGCGAGGATTGTGCCATAGCTGCATATTTGCTACGTATTGAATTGATAGGATGAGACCATCTGCTGGAGCTCACATTAACACTTACTTTACTTTCATGGATGGTTTAAACCCAGGAGAAAAATCACTACATCCACCCGTACAGCGTGTCGTTTTAATTGTTAACATGGACAGATGTATAAATTCACACAAACTTAGTGTGGACTGCGCACGCGTAAGACAGAACTCACTGTGACCTCAGAATTAAGATAAAAAAAATAATAATAATAATAATTTAACCACATCTATCAATTTCATCACTGTGAACTCCTGATAACCATCCGGGATCCGTGTCATTCAGTTCCAGTGCAGACCGTGTGAGAACTGTTCCATGGAAAGATGGAACTAGGGGAGACCGGGTCTGGTTGTAACACTTCAGTAGCACAATCCCCTTTTCTTTGCAGAAATCGATAGTTTTTACAGAGATATATATATATATATATATATATATATATATATATATATATATATATATATATATATATATATATATATATATATATATATATATATATATATATATATATATATATATCTAGAGGCTGCTGTGCGGTGGTAGAGTGGATTGTCCAATAATCGCTGGCGGTTTGATTCCCGGCCCGGGTGACTCCACATGCCGAAGTGTCCTTGGGCAAGACACTGAACCCCAAGTTGCTCCCGATGGCAAGCTAGCGCCTTGCTACCATTGGTGTGTTGGTGAATGGGTGAATGAGACCCAGTGTAAAGCGCTTTGGATAAAAGCGCTATATAAGTGCACATTTACCATATACAGTCCCCTTCAAAACTATTGGAACAACAAGGCCAATTCGTGGTTTGCGCTACACCAAAAACATTTGGGTCTGAGATCAAAAGGCGAAGATTAGACGAGAGTTTGGGATTTCAGCTTTTATTTCTTGGTATTTATATCTAGAAGTGTTAAATAACATACGCCATAGATTAGACCACCCGATGTTCAGGCAAGTATAGGAACATAAGTAGGCTACATTAAATTAAGTAAATGAAAGTGAACAACACTTCATATTTGGTTGCATATCCCTTGTTTGCAATAACTGCATGAAGCCTGCAACTCACTGACACCAAAATGTTGGTTTCTTCTTTTGTGATGCTTCTCCAGGTGTTTACTGGAGCCTGTATCAGCTGTAGTTTGTTTCGGGGGCTTTCTTCCTTCACATGCACTTAATGTGGTCCTGTGTAGATCGTTGTAGTCTATGTTCATTTATGTAGACCCATGGAACATTATTTCTCCTCACGGAGTACTATACAAGCTGTTGCAATGACAATAAAGCCACTTGACTTTAGATAACGTTGCAAGGATCGCTATGTCATCATTCAGCACAACAGTAATGAGAGCATTTTATGGATATGTGACAGATGGTGTTGTTGGCATATATATATATATATATATATATATATATATATATATATATAAAACAGTCAATAATCTGTATGTCAGTGAAAAATGAATAGGACCTGCAGAAGTCCTGTTTAAGTATTATGTATGATTTAGTTGTCATGTAGCATGTAGCTGATGATGATGGTCAAGTTTGTGTAATGTGTGTACTGAACATGACCTTACTTTCTAAAATGGAATTTGCAGTGTGAGCTGATTTAGTGAAAATGTGAGGGACTTAAACTTATAAATAAAAATAAAAGTCTGGGTCCGCTGAGTTCTCCAGGCAAGTAGGACTGAGTTTGTTACACCAAATAATAATAAAAAATAATAATAATAAATAATCAAATCTGAATGGTTGTGTTCTGTATAATATTCCCAACCTTTACATGTAGCAAAGCAACTCGGGACAGTCCTTAACTATAAATATTTATATATATATATATATATATATATATATATATATATATATATATATATATATATATATATATATATATATATATATATATATATATATATATATATATATATATATATATATATATATATATATATATATATATATATATAACCAAGATTTTTAAAATATTTATATATATGTTTATATATATATTTTTATATATATATAATTTTATATATATATATATATATATATATATATATATATATATATATATATATATATAAATAAAATTAATACACAACACACAAAAATACACAACACAGGTTTATCAAAAAATACTTCTTTGTTAAATATAGGTGTTCAACAATTATTGGCACCCTTTTAGTCAATACTTTGTGCTACCTCCCGTTGCCAAGATAACAGCTCTTAGGCTTCTCCTATAACGCCTGATGAGGTTAGAGAATACATGGTGAGGGATCCGAGACTGTTCCTCCATACAGAACCTCTCCAGACCTTTCAGCTTTCAAATCATTGTTGCACACCAATATTTAAGAGATATATTTTGAATAAACCTGTCTTGTGTTTGTCATTGTTTGATATCCATAAGAGCAGAGAATTTTTTAAATAAAAGATCAAAAGGTTAAACAAAAAAGACAATTTTCCACAGCCTTCTTTTCTCATATTTACCAAGGGTGAAGGGTGGGGCACTGTACGCGCAAACCATTTACAATTTACTAAGATTGGTCCCTACTTCTATATCCCCAGCAATTTACTTAATACTGCTCTTCGCTCAAGCCTATATCACACAAGAAAAATGCAAAGCTGAAGGTCAGAATCCTGTGTAACTGGAGCACGCCTCTGTTTTAAATAAACTCCGCCCCGATACGTAACTCTCATAACTTCTGAATAGTGCTGAAGTCTGTAGTTATGTCTGAGGCCTGAATACGACTGCGTGTCATTTCAGTAATAAACCCTCATTGAGGCTGAAGTCAAATCTGAATACAGTTCTGAGTGTTTAACAAAACTGTTGGGGGAAAAACTTGCTATTTACGATGAACATAAGGAAGAACTTAAGAAGCACCTTCTCATTATGGTTTATAGCTTCCATTTTGGCTCCAATAAACCTCCACTAAACTCTGCTCCTCGCTTCAGTTTGTGGTCAAGGATATGAGCGTGGCAAATGGCTGTGATGCCTATTAAAAGTGAATACTACACATGATTACATTTTTTTGCTACTGCTTGTATAGAAGGATTAAGTAATGGTACTAATGGTAATATCACTTAGAACTGGCTCTGCAGATTATATTTTAATAGTTTGACATGCATTAATTGCAATACCACAATGATATCCTGTATCTGCTTCCATTGCTACATTTTTTTTATATCTCCTGTCCTTCAGTGATACTCTGAAAATACTGTTACTTCTGATATTTTGCATAATCAAAAAAAATAAAAATAAAATCCTATTAAGACTAGGCCTGTCCTGTCCTCCCACACCTCTCCCGGGTATACATCTCAGCTCCAGGCCTTAAAAGTCATTAGCAGATGGCTTGAGCGGCTTTATAGGAAAACTGGTCTTACTGCTTACCATCCAACAGCTCTCACTTCAACAAATACAAAATTCCTCTGAACTCTGTGTGTTAAAATTGCGTTTCCCCAATGATCAATAAAGGAAGAAATAGGCCTAAATTTTTGTTGACACAATCAATAAGCTCACCCAACACCCAGCTCATGATGATCACGTGTCCGAAGAGCTCTGTGGCTTTTCCTGAATTATTACTAGGAAAAATTCAATGCTATCTGCCGGGGCTTTATAGCCAAGGCCTCAGATATTAGTAGAGATGCACCAATGTATCGGCTGATAAAGGCAGTTTGTCCTGCTATAGGCCATAAGCCAATAGTTTCAAAAGAGCCGATGATCAGGGCCGATTATATCTTGTCAATCAAAAGAAGGGGGGGGGGAACACATCACTTTCATGTTGTGTGTAAAGATGATGTCTCTTGTAATAAAACTGCTGTGTGTAATCTCTGTAATCTCTGCACTGCTAAAATTTTACACCGGACGCTACGGCAGTGAAGAGGGAGTTTCAGCGTTGAGTCAATTTTTTTTTTTTTCCGTGTTCCGCGGTCTCACACTGAATTAAAGGGCCAGTACGCTGTTGAAACATTTAAATGAAGATGAGTTGACAAAAAAAGTATATATTGCACTGAAAAATATATTTGTAGAATATTCTATTTCATATGCAGTTAATGTTAATATATATATAAAAAAAAATGTAATATTATATATTACCGGTTTGATGGTCAGTGATGAAGTAGAAATGTTTTGGGGTTTTTTTGTGGAGAGTGAATGTGAGATTAACAGGAGTTGTTTTTTTTTTTTCTTAGAATTCAGTCAATGTTAATATGAATTAATAACATTCAATAAGTTAAAAATCTTACTTTAATCTTCAGAATTGAGTTCATGTGTTCATGTTAATTAGAGTAATGTGTTTTCTGTTGATGAGACCAGTCACTGTGAAACAACTTGTTGAAACGGAGAGAATAAAGTTTTCATTTGCATTTCTTTCAGAATTGGGGAATTAATTATTATTAATTTTAAAGAAGGTATAAAAGGCAGAATTATAGGTATCGGCCAATATCAATCTGAATAAATGGTTATCGGCTGAGAAATTTTGTATTGGTGCATCTCTAGATATTTGTCTTCTGCCTGACCACTCTTGTCAACAATTGTCTAGCTTTACTCATTCGAACCCCTCTTCTATCAGTGACTTAATACTGAAATCCAGTTGTTCATCGTGCCACCTTGATCCTGCTCCTACATTTCTCCTCAAATGCTCTCATTCTGTCCTTTCTGCACATATTTTCACTTCATAAACAGATCTTTAGCTTCTGTGTCTATCCCTCTACCACTTAAAACTGCAGCAGTGACTCTGGTTCTTTAAAAAAAAACTGACTTGGACCCTATTGTTCTTTCAAAATTTTGCTCTGATCTCTAACTCACCATTCATTTCTAAAATACTGGAAAGTACTTTCCTTGCTCAAAATAATCAACTTTGACCCCTTTCAATCCGGCTTCTGTCCTCTTCATAGTACTGAAACTGCCCTCATAAGGGTTGTCAATGACTTATTACTTTCTAGCGACTCTGGTTCTCTTTCTGTTCTTCTTTTACTCAATCTTAGTTTCACATTTGATACTGTCTGTCATGACTTACTTCTCTCCTGTCTCTCAGATATTGGTGTCACAGGTGCTGCTCTTTCCTGGCTTTACTCCGTATCTCACAGATAGACAGTTCTACATTTCTATGCAGGATTATAGGTTGCCTAATGTATCATTAAAATTAGGTGTCCCTCAGGGATCGGTTCTTGGACCTCTACTATTTATTATATATACACTGCCTTTGGGTCAACTTATTCGCCACCATGGTTTCAGTTGCTGCTGTTATGCTGATGACATTCAACTCTATACAGCTTGTAAATCGGCTCCCGTTCTCCAGACTGGTCCACTAGCATGTGTCAATGAAATAAAAGAATTGCTTAACTCCAATTTTTTAAAACTTAACGTGGACAAAACTGAGATCAATATTTTCGGAACACCAACACTTTCTAAAAAATATCCTCTATGACCTTACTTGTGACATTGATAGCACTCTCATTAAACCTTTTAGTACTGTAAAATATTTAAGCATCATCTCTGATCTCTCCCTCACCTTTGAAGCTCACATGAACTCCGTTTCAAAAATTGTTTGTTTTTTTTCACCTGCGTCGCGTTCCTCGCCTCCGTCCCTTTATTAGCAACAAAGACGCTGAAACACTGGTTCGTGTATTTATAATCCATGTATTTATTATGTCTTGACTATTGCAATGCTCTCCTCGTTGGTTTACCTGCTAATTCTACTGCTAGGTTGCAATATATTCAAAACTCTGCCGCTAGATTTCTTACACATACCAAGTGCTCAGTTCACATTACTCCAATCCTGTCTGAACTGCATTGGCTACTGGTTTCATTTCGCATTACATATAAAATAATCCACTTACATTTAAATCACTTCACTGTTTGACACCTTTCTATCTTAGTGCACTGCTTCTCCCCTACAACCCGATCCGCTCTCTCAGGTCCTCTGGGCTTGGACTTCTCTCTGGCCCTAGATTTCATCTCTCCACCATGGATGGCAGGTCTTTCAGTGCTGTAGCGGATAAAATCTGGAATTCTCACCCTCTGACTCATCTCAGCATCCGATCCATCTCCGAGTTCAATTCCCAATTAAAAACATATCTATTTTCTCAGTGTTATCTTTCCTAATCTCTTACTATCCGTCTTTCTCGGTGACTGTACAGTGTATCTTCTGTGTTTGATTTCTCATTGCTTTTCACATTTTGTGTTAGTCCATGAATGTTCATTGTTTATGTATCATTGTATTACTAATGTAAAGTGTCCTTGAGCTCCGGGGCACACGGTGGCTTAGTGGTTAGCACTTTCGCCTCACACCTCCAGGGTCCGGAGTTCGATTCCTGCCATGTGTGTGCAGAGTTTGCATGTTGCGGGGGGTGCTCCGGTTTCCTCCCCCAGTCCAAAGACATGCATGGTAGGCTGATTGTCTAAAGTGTCCGTAGTGTATGAATGGGTGTGTGAGTGTGTATGTGATTGTGCCCTGCGATGGACTGGCACCCTGTCCAGGGTGTACCGATGATACCGGATAAATTAACCGTCAGTAAGCACTTTATCCTGGTCGTGATCGCTGTGGATCCAGAGCCGTTACCAGGTGTGATGGGAATTTTAAAAAATAAAATTCTATAATAATAAAATGCATTATTTTCCCCACATCTACTGATGGATATACTTTTACAGACTAGAACAATTTACAGCTGTTACGTGATGCGAGATGCTTTCACTCTCTGTACCACACTGCCCTCTGCTGAGAATTTGGGAACCACGAACCAAATCTTTCACACCTAATTTTGAGAAGACAAAACTTAAACCACTTAGACCAGCACTTTGAGAAGCTGCTTTTAAAGGCACTTTAAAATAAAGTATTTCCCTTTAATAGAAATGACTTCTTGTGCACATTTTATTTCTTTTAAACACACTGTGACATTATTGTAGTAATGGTCAGAACACAACAGTCTTAATCAATACTCAGAATTGATCAGGCATCTATTCATCCAGCGTGGAAAAAAATGTAACACACTGCTTGACAAAGATCAGATGTGGAGCTTTCTGATCAGCCTTTGTGAGGACCTCCGTTCTGTCTCGTGGACAATTTAATCCAACCTTCCACGTAAAGGACGATGCAGGAAAACATAATATATGATTATAGAACTTCAGCATAACTTTTCTCAGCCCCATGGTATGTTTATCATAAAATGAGTTTAAACCCAGACTCACTGTTTCTGTCGCTGAATGCTGCAGCAGTGCTTTAATATTATACTGCAGCGTTCTGAAGGTTGTACAGAGCTCTAGTGCCACATTTCCGTCAGTACACTTTGCCAAAACAAGTGTTTTCAAAAGTTCTTTTGCGATTACTTCTTTACAGCTGCAAAACTGTGGAGGAACAAAAAGTCTCAGGTTCTAAATGTATAGGGTGCTAATTATTCTGGAGTTGACTGTATAATAATGTATATCATGTAATTGAAATCAGGTTAGCAATTCTCTAAAACTTACGTGGATGCTCCTCATCCGCATGTTTGTCAAGTATATCAGACTTGTGTCCTTTCAATAAGAGACAGAAACCTAACCTTGCATTTCATTACACAATCATGTTTAATAAACGGTCCTTTACAGAAATATTTGAAGGATTTAAATCAGATTAACACTGACGACTGAAGCGATTGGAGTAGTCATTGAGGTCTTCGAGATGGCTGAGGATCTTTCGGATTGTGTCGTCTCCTGTAGTCATGACCTGCAGTGCTGCACAACAGAACAAACACATTTACACGGCTTCATCATTATCGGTGAAGATCAGTGAAGATGCGTGAGGCCCTTATGAGGCTCTTTATCGAGTCGCCTAGAAAACTAAATTCATGAAAGAGCTACCTTCTGGATTTTCAGCAAACAGGGTTGGAGAGATGAAATTCTAATCGACACATCTGTCGGTTGGATCTCTGTAACTACTCGTAGTGTCAGGAGAATGACCTAGCTAAATGAATGGCATTAAAGAGTCTACATTTACAGCGTGTTGCATAAGTATTCACCCCTTTGACCTTTTCCACATTTTGTACTGTTATAACCCGTAACTTAAACTGACTTAACTGGGATTATAAGTCCTTCTACACAAAATGCCCAACAATATTGAAATGTGTACAGGGTATCAATATAGTTTAAATGCAAAAGAATTCCCCAGCAGTGAACTACTAAATACTCTTAGAGATTATAGTGTATTTTCAGTCACTTTGAGTCATTACTAACAAACAATGTAATGAACTGGCGGAGTAAAAAAAATAATTAAACAGTATGATCTTTTAAAACTATTCCCCCATACACGAGACAAAATCATTTAAAATGCAGCATTTCTTTAGTTTGTGGCCTTAAACCTTATTTTAAACAAATAAGGACACCGAGTAACTCCTGCATACTGATGTGCCATAATGAGATCAGACATTGGGCATTATCTGAGACTGATCTAACATGATTTCTCTAGCAGTCGCACACAGACAAATCGCAGAAATGCTTCTGTTGTGTTTTACTGATAAACAATTGTGCTTTAGATGACTTCCTTTTGGAGATTTATTGTTTTTATTTCCATTCTGGTGTTGAATTTCACCAGTATTCATTTTCACGGTGGTTGTATATAAAATTAAAAAAAAAACAAGTAGACTAAATTAAATATATTAAGGTTCTTCATCTCATATGCTCACTGATAATCTATATAAACTAAATAGAGTGGCGCGCTGATGACGTCATTTTGTATGCCAAAATCCGGAAACGGAGTTACCATTTCAGCCCTTCCAGTTCCATCGCCCCAAAGTCAATGGAATTTTTTTTTTATGGGATTTTTGTTTAAAAGCCTGAAATAAGGTCTATGGTGAAAATAAGGTAAACATATCATATAGTTTTATTCTACTATATAAAATACACCAGTAATACCACCACTCGTGTTTTTTTTTTTAAGCTTTTACGTTTATTGAAAAAGGTTGCTGCTAACAAATTGCTAAACGGAACTACAGACGGGCATGCTTATATCGGGGACTACTTATGTCGGGGACATTAAACGTAATGCGACGCCGCTTGCTTTAGCAGAATACCCACGAAAAAAAAAAATAAAGTCAACGAAAATACATTTATTGTTTACTGTTTAGATGAATATTACATTTTATACCCAACAGAGTAAAACCGTATTCTTTTTGTTGTCGGAAGCTTGGTGATGGTGACGTTGAATTCGAGCGACCGTGGTGTAGTTCGTTTATAGCATACAGTGCTGGCGATTGTATTTAGGCTTCCAACTTAATAAAAGTTTTCATTTGTGAAAATTATCTTGATGGACAAGACGTGTTAGTATTATAAACGTTTGTTGATCACAGAGCTTATTTTATTTTATTTATTTTTTTTGCGATAATCCAAAAACCTATGGGAAAACGTCTACGGGGTTTTTGTCAGGGAAACCAGTGTGACGTTAACTTCCGGGTTCCATTACAAAAATGACGTCATCCCTGCGCCACTCTGTGTTATACTGAGAGTCTGGAGATTTTATTTTGGTTAAAGTGGTGTTTAGAACCTGTTTTAATACTTAACTTTTAGAAGTTCACAATTTGGAAATGTTTTGAACTCTGCACTGTGTAATGTTTGTAGGTATAGTAATAGTGTTTTATGTCACCTGATTATTAACTTATAACAGTAAATACTGACTGCATTCACAACTGAACTTACAGAATAGAAACAGCACACGGAGAGTTTTAGTATTTTGGAAAGACTTCGTTTGCATAGTTATTATTATCAAGTATGTTCTCCGAGCGCTCCCTAAGCACTAGTGCTGTTTGAGATTACCGGAAGTACTTTCATCCTCTCAGTCGAACTGCATTGTGGTCGCTGTAGTCAACTGCGCAACTTCACCGCATTGTTGTGGAGCAGTGCTTCTCAACCAGGGGGTCGCGGAGAGATGCGGGGGCGGGGCGCGGAGAGATCAGGGGGCGGGGCGTGCCACATGATAGAGGGGGGGCTTTAGTTATAAAAGTTTGAAAACCGCTGTTGTAGAGAAAGTTTGGCCGCTTATTGCAGAAGTACGTCACACGCGGGGAAGAAGAATCAGTACAGTTTGTGTAAGTCACCGTTAAAAAAAAAAATAATGTTTTCGTAAGAACAGAGTGGTTATATTAAACGAATATATTCTTTGCAACTCTCACAGTGTCGCTTGTAGTAATGAAATAATGTGATAATGTTTACTCTGTGTAAGCTAATCAGTTAGCTGTACATCGCAAATATGCACGAGACAGTTTTCAGTCATATAAATGTCAACCGACTTATTAACCCGGTACTATCCCTATATTAACCAGATACTATCCCAATATTAACCCGGTACTATCCCTATATTAACCAGATACTATCCCTATATTAACCAGATACTATCCCAATATTAACCAGATACTATCTCTATATTAACCCGGTACTATCCCTATATTAACCAGATACTATCCCAATATTAACCAGATACTATCCCAATATTAACCCGGTACCATCCCTATATTAACCAGATACTATCCCAATATTAACCCGGTACTATCCCTATATTAACCAGATACTATCCCTATATTAACCAGATACTATCCCAATATTAACCAGATACTATCATATATTAACCGATACTATCCCTATATTAACCGATACTATCCTATTCATACCTATATTAACCAGATACTATCCCAATATTAACCAGATACTATTCTATATTAACACGATTACTATCCTATTAGCAAGATACTATCCCTATATTAACCAGATACTATCCCAATATTAACCCGGTACTATCCCTATATTAACCAGATACTATCCCTATATTAACCAGATACTATCCCAATATTAACCCGGTACTATCCCTATATTAACCAGATACTATCCCTATATTAACCAGATACTATCCCTATATTAACCAGATACTATCCCTATATTAACCAGATACTATCCCTATATTAACCCGGTACTATCCCTATATTAACCAGATACTATCCCTATATTAACCAGATACTATCCCAATATTAACCAGATACTATCCCTATATTAACCAGATACTATCCCTATATTAACCCGGATACTATCCCTATATTAACCAGATACTATCCCTATATTAACCAGATACTATCCCAATATTAACCGGTACCATCCCTATATTAACCAGATACTATCCCAATATTAACCAGATACTATCCCTATATTAACCAGATACTATCCCTATATTAACCAGATACTATCCCTATATTAACCAGATACTATCCCTATATTAACCCGGTACTATCCCTATATTAACCAGATACTATCCCTATATTAACCAGATACTATCCCTATATTAACCAGATACTATCCCTATATTAATCCAGTACTATCCCTATATTAACCAGATACTATCCCTATATTAACCAGATACTATCCCTATATTAATCCAGTACTATCCCTATATTAACCAGATACTATCCCTATATTAACCAGATACTATCCCTATATTAACCAGATACTATCCCAATATTAACCAGATACTATCCCTATATTAACCCGGTACTATCCCTATATTAACCAGATACTATCCCTATATTAATCCAGTACTATCCCTATATTAACCAGATACTATCCCTATATTAACCCGATACTATCCCTATATTAACCAGATACTATCCCTATATTAACCAGATACTATCCCTATATTAACCAGATACTATCCCTATATTAACGGTACTATCCCTATATTAACCAGATACTATCCTTTATTAACCGATAATATCCTATATTACCCAGATACTATCCCTATTAACCAGATACTATCCTATATTAACAGATACTATCCCTATATTAATCAGTACTATCCTAATATTAACAGATACTATCCCAAATTAACAGATACTATCCCTATATTAACCAGATACTATCCTATATTAATCAGTACTATCTAATTAACCATAAATATTAACCAGATACTATCCCTATATTAATCCAGTACTATCCCTATATTAACCAGATACTATCCCTATATTAACCCGGTACTATCCCTATATTAACCAGATACTATCCCTATATTAACCAGATACTATCCCTATATTAACCAGATACTATCCCAATATTAACCAGATACTATCCCTATATTAACCAGATACTATCCCAATATTAACCAGATACTATCCCAATATTAACCAGATACTATCCCTATATTAATCCAGTACTATTCCTATATTAACCCGATACTATGCCAATATTAACCCGATACTATGCCAATATTAACCAGATACTATCCCTATATTAACCAGATACTATCCCAATATTAACCAGATACTATCCCAATATTAACCAGATACTATCCCTATATTAACCAGATACTATCCCAATATTAACCAGATACTATCCCTATATTAACCAGATACTATCCCAATATTAACCAGATACTATCCCAATATTAACCAGATACTATCCCTATATTAATCCAGTACTATTCCTATATTAACCCGATACTATGCCAATATTAACCCGATACTATGCCAATATTAACCAGATACTATCCCTATATTAATCCAGTACTATTCCTATATTAACCCGATACTATGCCAATATTAACCCGATACTATGCCAATATTAACCAGATACTATCCTTATATTAACCCGATACTATCCCTATATTAATCCAGTACTATCCCTATATTAACCAGATACTATCCCTATATTAACCAGATACTATCCCTATATTAATCCAGTACTATCCCAATATTAACCTGGTGATAACTCTTAGTAAGTCTTTTCGTCAATGTTGTCATATGAGTTTGTTGGATAAATAGTAAATGGGTTATCTGGGTTAAAAGGGTTTCAGCAGTTCCTAAAGAAATAACTTTGTTTATTGTCTTTGGTTTCCATGTTAATGGTGGTGTGTTAGTGCTGCTGATTTTATGACATAATGTTAACTGATCGTGGTAATAAAATGAAGGTTCCATTTGATTTTGGTTTAATATTTAGTTTCAGCTCTCTAACTGCTTACAAACAGCCGTGGAGTCAAAATGTCGAAGATTGAGAAGATGAGCATCCTCGGAGTGAGGAGTTTTGGAGTCGAGGACAGGGATAAGCAGATCATTTCATTCTTCAGTCCTCTGACGGTGCTGGTCGGACCCAATGGAGCCGGAAAAACGGTTTGTTTTCGTACCTGTGTGTGGAATATGATTACTGCTCTTTCCTCCTCATCAGCATGAGGGACTGCGGCATTCCACAGAACAGGGGGTGAATACTTATGCCAACAGCATCATTCCGTTTTGAACTTTTTCAACATCTGACAAATTTAAGAGCAAAGTGGTTTGTGATTTAAAAAAAAAAAAAGTAAAACCCTGGTCTGTGTAAGTTTCCATTTATAATCCAGACAAATCCAATGACTTTCAAGGGGCTTCAATACTCTTGCGAGGTACTGTATCATTATTTTTGTCTACTGGAAAGGTTGCTTTAGATGGACCCGTACTCCCCAGTATCTACAGGACTGTGTAAACATCTACTGCTATTTAGAGTTAAAACACAACGATGGTTTATTTTCTCTTTTTATCTTTTTCCAGACTATTATTGAGTGCCTTAAATATGTCACCTCAGGAGATTTTCCACCTGGAAGTAAAGGAAATAGTTTTGTTCATGATCCAAAGGTAAGTAGTGTCTTTGTTTTTAAACAGTTTTATTTATTTATTTATTTATTTATTTTTTATATGTATTGTTTGCCATGTAGAGGATACTGTAAATACTTGTTAAACGGTATGTTTATATATTGAATTAAGGCATATCTGCATATTTCCTGACCATATTTTGTGTGCATATAAATAACAGGACAGTCGTGTAATATTTGTTACATTTTCACAGGACGTCCATGAAACGGAGGTACGTGCTCAGATTCGGCTTCAGTTCAGAGACGCCAACGGGGAAACCGTCGTCGTTCAGCGTTCCATGCAAAGCACGCAGAGGGGCAAAAAAGCGCCAGAGTTTAAAACCCTTGAAGGCGTCATCACCAGATTAAAGTGGGTTTAATAAAGGCTGAGTTTTCTCTCTGTATACATACGCAACATCAGCTCTTCGAGACCTACTTGCACAGGCACAAACAGGACAAGTACCGGAGCAATAGTCACTGTGTGAGAATATCATCGAGCAACTTTTTATTACTTTTAAACAGTTCTTCCTTGTCTTCTAGTGTGATTTTTGAAACCTGGCAAAAATGTTTTAGAAGCACCTGGCGTCATATTATTTAAATCTTCAGATCCCCATCATGGAGGTGGAGATTCGATTTTTCAGATCTGTATATTTGTGACGCTGTATCTGCCTCCATCCGTCCCTGAGCTCGGCTTACCGTTTGTCTGGAGTTTCACACGTTTTCCTCGTGGTCGTGTGGGTTTCCTCCAGGTTCTCTGGTTTCCTCCCACTTTCCAAAAACATGCGAGTAGTTGGATTGGCTATGCTAAATTTCCAGCGTGCGTGGATGTGTCCCATCCAGGATGTATTCCTTCCTCATGCCCAGTGGTCCTGGGTCAGTAGACGGGGTTCCTTACTGATAAGGTGATTACTGAAGACGAATAACTGCTTTGTGTCCACAGGAATGGAGAAAAAGTCAGTGTGAGCTCGAAATGTGCAGAGATCGACAGTGAAATGATCTCAGCTCTGGGCGTTTCAAAAGCAGTGCTCACCCACGTCATCTTCTGCCACCAAGAAGAGTCTAACTGGCCTCTCAGTGAAGGAAAAGCCCTCAAGCTGAAATTTGATGAGATTTTTTCAGCGACGAAGTAGGTCATCCTGCTCTGACACTTTGAGGTGTTCTTTAATGTTAGTTTACGGTCTTTACTCCCATCTGTGGTCTAAGTGTCATGTAATGCCTCGATTGTTCTACTAGCACATGTATGTCACTGCGCACGGCTATTTTCATTGACATAAACATGTTAACACACGGCTAATAAGTTTGTCACTGAACACAGCTTAGTCTGTAGTCCATGTACTCTATCCAACCTTTTTTTTCCTGATTTATTTTCATCAAGTTGTCATAGTAACGGTCCACCTTTATTTACTAAATATAATTCTCTCAAAGGTACGTCAAGGTGATGGAAAACCTTCGTCAGGTAAGGCTGAAGCAGGCCAACACTGTCAAATCCTGTCAGATCGAGTTGAAATATCTGAAGCAGAATAAAGAAAAGGCTCAGGAGATCAAGGAGCTGCTGTCCACAAAAGAAGGCCAGCTAGCGGCTTCTAAAGAAAGTGTACAGCACTTTGAGAACCAGATCGACCCCAAGGAGGTAGGGCACAGCCGCAGTTACGGTGTGACTGATATGTGTTTAGTTCTGTTCCCGTTGTAGATAGAAAGTGATCTTACCCTAAAGTTTGTCACGCACTTCATGGATCTTTTTATCTACACTCACTGCTCACTTTATTAGGAACACTTACCCCTGCTCAATCATGCAGTTATCCAATCAGCCCATCATGTCAGCAATGCATAACATCATGCAGATCCGTGTCAGGGGCTTCAGTTAATGTTCTAAGAGTCTGTATAGTTTACGCAGAACCCGAGATGCTTTTCTGCTGACCAGTTGTAAAGAGTTATTTGAGTGAATGTAGTCTTCCTGTCAGCATGAACAGATCTGGTCAGTCTCCGCTGTCCTCCCTCAACAAGGTGTTTCTGTCCACAGAACTGATGCTCACTGGATTTTCTTTTCTCAACACCATTGTGTGTAAACGCTATAGACTGTGTGTAAATCCCAGGAGGTCTGCAGCTTCCCCAACAACCGAGCCCTTGACCTGGATCTGTATGATTTGATTCACCGTGCCGCTAACACATGCCGGGCTGAACGGATAATTGCGTAATTGATTTCTAGTAAAGGTCTATGTGTTCTTTCCCTCATATGTACTTCCTCTGCATTCTTAGAATCGGTTAAATGACATTGATGACAATCTGAGCAAAGTCATGAGACTGGATAATGACATCAAGGCTCTGGAGAGCAGGAAGAAACAGATGGAAGATGACAATCGTGAATTAGAGGAGAAGATGGAGCAGGTAACGTTGTTACGTAACGATCCAATATTACACGTGAGTGGCAAATGTATGTGAACGTCTAGGATTCGCAGTCGATGTCATTAGCAGGATGACAATCAGGTGTGCGTGCCCTGTTTTATTTAAAGAACAGAGATCTCGGTCTGATCTTAACCACACATTTGTGGAAGTGTATCGTATCGTAAACAGTGTGATGAAAAGTAAAACAAGCATTCTGGTCCAGCTCTCAAGACAGAGATGTATTCGCCTGCCCACAGGGCAAGTGAAAGCAGTGTTTGCCTAGTCCCGTGATTTAAAAACGCTGGAAAACGAAAACTGAGACGATGGATATTTGGTAAACGGCACGCTTTTCTCCAAAGCGCTTTACACGGAGTCTCATTCACCCATTCACACACACTCGCACACCAATGGTAGCAGCGCTTCCATGCAAGGCGCTAACTTGCCATCAGGAGCAACCTGGGGTTCAGTGTCTTGCCCAAGGACACTTCAGTATGTGGACTTGAGCCTCGAATCGCCAACCCTACAATTAGTGGACAACCCGCTCTACCACCCGAACCACAGCCGCCCCGGCATATTCAAGTTTCTCTCTCCTTTTTCTCACTAAATAAATATCTGCAAATGATAATCGTTGTAGCTTTTGCTGTAGTGATTCTGGTTAATAAGTTATAATTCTGAAATGAGTCATTTAGTTTATTAGATTTGTTCAGGATTACAAATTTTTAAAGATTAGTCTTTTTCCACTGCACTCTCACGTTTACTTTTATTTTTGTTCATTAAGGAACACGCTTGCTTTGACTGTTTTCTCTCTCGGCTACACGCGTAGTTTTAAACTAGCTTTTGGTTTTGGCCACACGTAGGTGTTTCAGGGTTCAGATGACCAGCTGCAGGAGATGTACAAGAATCACCAGTTCACGGTGAAGAAGAAAGAAGAGAGACTCACAGAATGTCAGCGTGATCTGGAGAGGGTAGGTCGTGAGTGCCAGAGGATGAATTACATCAAATCAGACCTACTTGTTGAACAAGGTAAGTAATAACGCTCTCCTCTTAGTCACCGTAGGGTTCTGTAGATCTTTTTAGCCAGTGCCGTTAAATATCAGTCATCATGGGTAATTTTCTAAGTGAATGAATGGTTTTGGTGTGTGTTTGTGTCCCTTAAACTGTCTTTTGATAGTTTAGTTGCTGTATTTCATTCGGAGTGAAAGGTTCTTAGTGTGGGTGTGTACTTATGAATTTTTGTACAATTAAATGTGGCGTTGCCAAGAACAGAGCAGTATCAGTTATGACGGACTAAATTTTGTTGAATAGTTTATTAAATATCAAATGTATGTAATTCTAATGAAACCAGTTAAGGTGGCGAGGGATGACACACAGAAGACTGGAATAATGGAGTTAGTGTCAGGTGCTGGTCATTAAGAGATGACTACAGAATGCTCAGAGCGTACATGTGTTTGAATCAAATCTATTTCTTTTTTATAACCGAGTGGGACATTATGTTCATTTCTGAGAATCGTTTAAATACGTTTTAACAGTTGTTGTTCACCTGAATTCCAGACTAAAGACGAGCTTTCGTTTGTTCACGCGTATCGCATTTGCTTGCTCACTGAAGGTCGTCTCCAGATGGAAGCAGACAAGCAGGTGTTGCACATAAAGAACCGAGATGCTCAGGTGAGGTCTTTAGCTTCTTACCTGGAAATGGAAGGATATGACCAAGCTCCTTTCAATGAGAGACAGCTACAAAGCTTCCATAAACAAGTCGGAGAGAGACAGGCTCAAGAGTCTGAGGCCCTCAACAGGGTTATGGTAAGTGTTTCTTATTACACCATATTGAGAACTCATATTGAGAACTCTTCTCTGCATTATTGTTACCTTTTTTCCAAGTGTGATTTTTCTGGATCACCGCGGCTATTGAGAATGCAGTGAAACTGTGTAAACCGTAAAGCAGTGTTGGATTTTATCTGGAATATTCCAGTGATTATTCACCAAAATGATGGAGCAAATTTGATTGCAGCCTGTGGTATTATCCACTGTATACAAAGTGCACTTTCCTTATTGTTTATTGCTCTATACCTGAAACATTTTAGCACACTTGACCATGAGCTAGACTTAGGAGTCACACCTAATGTAGGTATACAGAGTAGATGCCAACGTCCCGGGTTTAAATGACACCTTTATGGGTTTTGACCCTTCGCTTCAGCGATTTTATTTAATAGCTGAAGCAGCAGACAGACTAAATTCAAATGGTGTTTGCAGTTTGATTCTAGTGGTGGTTATTTTCACTTCAGTCGTTATCTAGGTGAACTTTGACCTGTGAACTGTGAACCAAAGGAGTGATCCTTTTTGGTCAGTGTAGTGCTGGCCTCACACCAGACCTTTTGCCTTACGTCTCGTACACAATTCTTTTTCCTCTTTGCCTGATATGATTTTCTTGTTACAAAAGGCAAAGTCTTTTTACCGTTCTAGTATGAACGACAGTCTTGGGTTTGTACAAGGTAAAGTGGCTAAACTCTGTTACAGATTGACCTGCAAGAGAAAGAAACACAGAAACAGCAGAACATCGATGAGATCCGTGATAAGAAGACTGGATTGGAGAGGACCATTGAGCTGAAGAAGGACATACAGGCCAAGAAACAAAAAGAGTTGAAGAAAATACAGTCTGACCTACAGAAACTGGAAGGTTCCTCATCCAGACTTCATGAGCTAGAGACTGAGCTCACAAAAGCAGTAAGTGTTCATCCATCACTTCTCTGGACCTCTGGTTTATTCTGTGCTTCTCTGACTGGAAGTTAGGTTTGCACGAGTAGGACACTAATCGAATGCTTGTTAAATGACCTAGGTGAGTACAATTCTACTGAATTTCCAGTCGGATCAAAACGTATTCTCCAATATTTGGCCCACATCTCAAACTGCATCCTACTGTACTGAATAGTAATGACCCCACTGGGTACTGACACTATTTAGCGAAGAAGGGTACAGCAGAACCTACGCACAAAATGTTCACAACTTGAAAGAGCGTTTTTTTTTTTTCCCACCAGAAAGAGCTTCTATATATTTAGGAGTATATATTTGTACTGTAAATAAGACTATATTTATATGTAGTAATTAACCGTGTGTAGGAGCGAGAGCTGGAGAAGGCTGTCCAGGGTTCCACTGTGGACCGTCTGAAGCTGGAGGTGCAGGAGCTACAGAGAGAAAAGGTGGAATTGGACCAGGCCCAGCGCAAACTCGATCAGGAAATGGAAACCCTCAATATACACACCACAGCACGCACTCAAATGGACATGCTGAAAAAAGATAAAGTGAGCACATTCACGTCTCATCTTCTAATTAATCAGTCAGTATTCTACTCCTTTCATTATGTAGGAATTCATACATGTTCATAACTCGTGTTTAATACTGTACTGATTAACTGTCGGCTGATTACTGATGTCTAGCGATAGTAAGCAATAAGATTAAATCAAATGAATGATCCTTTCTTGTAAATATAAATGAGATGGTACATATTTGTATTCAACTGTGGTATGTAGACTGATAAAGAAGATCAAATAAGGAAGATCAAGTCCAGACACAGTGAAGACCTGGTTTCTCTGCTGGGCCACTTTCCTAACAAGAAAGAGCTTGAGGACTGGATTCATAGCAAATCTAGAGAGATCAACTCCATCAGAGAGAAGCTGAGCAAGCTCAAGTGAGTCTCCAGATCAGATTTATGCCCTTCAGCTGTCACGTCCATATTGTGATGGAATAATGGTTTCATTCTTTCTTGGATATCCAAATGACACAATTAAAAAAAAAAAAAGTTCATAATTTTTTATTACAAATTCACTGATTACCTGAAGGCAAAACCTGATTTATTTCTCAAAACGTAGAAGGAGGATATAGTAAGGTTTAGGAAAAACAAGTGACGTGTAAAGAACCAGAAGCTGAACGTTGCCTTCAGAGCATTCCAGACTGAGAATTCTTAGAGACCGAGGCACATGGCTGTTAAGTGTTCTGAGGTTAGCTCCTGGAATGAGATTTTTTTTTTCTTACTTGACCTGGAGAATACTTCAGTCTCATCTCATTGGGTTCTGGCCTCAGTTTAACACTACGTGAGTCCATTCTATAATAGTGTGTCCACTGTGGTCTGTCTGTAATGTGTTAGTAAGGAGCTGGCATCCAGAGAGCAGAACAAGAGTCACTGTACAGCTGAGATTCGACGCAAAGAGCAGCAGCTTGCCAGCGATGAGGAGAAACTCTTCAATGTGTGTGGTAGTCAGAACTTTGAATCTGATTTGAGCAAACTGCAGGATGACCTGGAGAAGTGCTCCAAGCAGAGGGGTATGTCATGTAAGATCAAAGTGGTCATATTTTAAGGCATGGAAAACTTTACACGGCCATAAGATTTATCGCTTTTTCTCTTTCCATCTCCGCTATTCTCCCTAACTCCTGCGGACTGGATTTTGTTTATCCCTCTTTTTGTCTGTTCAATTATTTAATCAGCGATGCTGGCGGGGGCTACGGCCGTGTACACCCAGTTCATCAGCCAGCTGACGGAGGAGGGTGAGCCGTGCTGCCCGGTGTGTCAGCGTGTCTTCCCCTCAGAGGCTGAGCTCCAGGACGTCATTAATGACATGCAGTCTAAACTGCGCCTGGTGCCGGACAAGCTGAAAAACACCGAGCAGGACCTGAAGAGGAAGGAGCGCAAGCGTGATGACATGATGACCCTCAAACCTGTCAGGTCAGAACATTTACTTCGGTCTAGATGTGGCCCCTGGCCTGCATAATGTCATAACGCGTAGCTTGTGGCCCACGTGTTCTTTTTAGATGATTAAATCGACAGCCTGCTTTCTTGTTAAGATTAATACTATTCAGGTTTTTCTTCAGAGTTTAAAAAAAAAAAAAAAGTACATTTATACATTATCTTGGATGGCTGTCATGTTACGTAATAGTGTTTTTGTTCCACACGCAGACAGTCTATCGCAGAGCTCCGTGAGAAGGATCTGCCAGAGTTACGGAATAAGCTGCAGAGTGTGAACCGTGAAATAGAAAAGTTGAAGAGAGACGTTGAGGAGCAGGAGAGTCTGCTATCTCTGTTGATGTCTGAGGAGGACACGGCCAAAGCTTGCCTACAGGACATTTCCCTCATGGACCGTTACCAGGTCTGAAGTCACTTTAAAAACGGATCGAATCATCCAATGTACATTTCAGTACATTCTTAAACGCTGTAAATATTCAGTAGTTTGTCTGCTTTCATTTCACTTCACCGTTGTGTGTTGTGCATTTAATTACCTGATGAGTACCCTGAAAGTAGTGTATTCATATATCGCTGTCTGTAGTGTTGCGCAGTCCGAATTCCACTGTTTGTGGAATTTATTATTTCTTTAGTATTTATTATTTGAATACAGTGAATGTTTGTGTATGGGTGAATGTCGGAGGCAGTTAGAATGTTCCGATTGCTGCGAAGGTGTTTTTGTTGACAAACCAGGCAACCCTATGACTGAATGATCTTTTAGACTTTTATAAAAAAAAAATAAAAAAAAACGATAATGTAATCGTTTTGAAACTGAAACGTTTCGATGTGGCTGCGTCACAGCTGGATCTGAAGGAGGTGGAGAGAAAGATAGTGCAGCATACAGCCAAGCTTCAAGGAGTGGACCTGAACCGCACGATGCAGCACGTCAGCCAAGAAAAACAGGAGGTCCAACATCGCCTTGACACCAGTATGAGTGCTGCACGTTTACCACCAAACACCACCTACAGTGCCCTCCACTAATATTGGTGCCCTTGGTAAATGTGAGCAAAGAGAAACTTTCTTTAAGCATTAACGTTTTGATCTTTAGTTCAAAAAAAAAAAGAAAAAAAAAAGAAAAATCCCAAATACTCTGCTCTGATGGATATCAAACAGCTGCAAACACAACACAGGTTTAATAAAAAAAATTTGTGCAACAATTATTGGCACCCTTTTAGTCAATACTTTGTGCTAGCTCCCTTTGAGAATATAACAGCTCTGAGTCTTCTCCTATAACGCCTGATGAGGTTGGAGAATACATGGCGAGGGATCCGAGACCGTTCCTCCATACAGAATCTCTCCAGATCCTTCACATTTCGAGGTCCACGCTGGTGGACTCTCCTCTTCAGTTCACCCCACAGGTGTTCTATGGGGTTCAGGTCAGGGGACTGGGATGTTCATGGCAGGATCTTGATTTTGTTGTCAGTGAACCATTTTTGTGTTGATGTTGATGTATGTTTTGGATCATTGTCCTGCTGGAAGATCCAACCACGACCCATTTGAAGCTTTCTGGCAGAGACAGTCAGGTTTTCATTTAATATCTGTTGATATTTGTGAGAGTCCATGATGCCATGAATCCTAACAAAATGTCCAGGTCCTCTGACAGAAAAACAGCCAAAACATTAAAGATCCACCTCCATATTTAACCGTGGGCATGAGGTACTTTTCCATATGGCTACCTCTCTGTGCTCCAAAACTACCTCTGGTGTTTAGTACCAAAAAACTCTATTTTGGTTTCATCTGACCATAGAACCCGATCCCATTTGAAGGTCCAGTCGTGTCTGGTACACTGAAGACTCTCGAGTTTGTTTTTGGATGAGAGTAGAGGCTTTTTTCTTGAAACCCTTCCAAACAACTTGTGTTGATGGAGGTGACTTCAGATTGTAGTTTTGGAGATTTTCTGACCCCAAGACACAACTAACTTCTACAATTCCCCAGCTGTGATCCTTGGAGATTTTTAATCCACTCGAACCGTCCTCTTCACAGAGTGTTGAGACGATATAGACACGCGTCCAATTCCAGGTCGATTCATAACATTTCCAGTCGACTGGGAACTTCTTCATTATTGCCGTGATGCTGGAAATGGACATTTTCAATGCTTCTGCTATTTTCTTATAGACACTTCCCATTGTGTGAAGCTCAACAACCTTTTGCTGCACATCACAGCTACATTCCTCGCTCTTACCCATTGTTTTGAATGACTAAGGGAATTTGGCCTGTGTGTTACCTCGTATTTATACCCCTGTGAAACAGGAAGTCATGGTTGAACAATTTCCTGTTAAGTCACCCAGGTGTACTAAAAAATGTCAAATCAGTGGGATTATACTTGAAATGTATTTTCTCATATGAATTCCACTAATTGTTGCACACATATATTCAACAGGTTTTTCTTTTTGATAAACTTGTTTTCCCTCATGGATATCAAACTATTGCAGAGTATGTTTGAACAAAAGGATAAACGATACAATTTTTCACAGCCGCCTTTGCTCATATTTTCCAAGGGTGCCAACATTAATGGAGGACAGTGTATATTAGCATAAACACCAGACTGAAATGGGTTCTGAACAAATCAGAATAAACCCTTAACAATAAAGTGTTCTTTATCAGAATTTTTTTTCATAAATCTCTACATCTTGTCTACATCATGCTGAGTGCAGGAATGTTTTAGTGAGTTCCTTCAGTTGGTTCTTGGTCTGGATGCAGTTTCTGTTTTTTTCTGATCTCAGCCTGCAGTAAGATGGAGCTGAAACGCAAACTTGTCCAGGACCAGCAGGAGCAGATACAGTCCCTAAAGAGTCATGTGAATGAGGTCCATGCTGAAAAGCTTCAGATTTCCAGTAACATGCAGAAGCAGCAGCAGCTAGAAGAGCAGTGTGTGGAGTTCAGTGCTGAAATTCAGGGACTGCTCAGAGAAATACGGGTAACACTCGCACACAAAGCACTAGTGTCTCTTGCGTCTCCTCGAGACACTCTATTGTGTGATAAGGAGAATGTTGAATGTTTTTGTTTTATTCCAAAGAACTTACCATTTGTGTGCTGTAGGATGCCAAGGAGCAGGTCTCTCCACTGGCCATCACTTTAGAGAAGCTCCAGAATGAAAAGCAGGATCTGATTGCGCGCAGAAAGCAAAAACAAAGTGAAGGCCAGGAAAAGGTATGCTATGTAACGTCTGTGATGCTGAATACTCGAAATAAAACTTGCGGTAGGTTCCTGTCTTGTCGATGTGGAGGCTAGTTATACCCGGATTCATTTTGTGGAAACTCGTAATGGTCTGTGTACAAATGACTAATTAAACAGAAAAAAAAAAAGAACGAACGTTGTTTTAACATAAAGTAAACTGTCAGAACAGCTGAAATGCCCCTTGCCATAGATACTACAAGAACTATCACAAGTGCCTGTGGTTCAGTTCCAGATCGTTCTTTCTCACATTCTCACTTTCTCTTTGGCTGTGTCTGAAACCACTTACCTACAACGCAGTTGGTGAAAAGCAGTACACCAGAGGGTTAGTATGTCCGAATTCTCAGTAGGCGCGATGTACCCAGGCGGCGTACTGCTTCCGGTGAGACTTCGCAGTATGCACACTACGCGAGTCCAACAATCCCATGAGGTAATGGGACTGGTGCGGACGAGCACAGAATTAAAAAAAATTAAAAGCCCTGCAGGAGACTGTGTCTGCTCTTTAAGTATTCAACCTGGGTTAAACAGGGCTCGTTTAACAATACCCGAATAAATGAATTTGTTCAACATTTGTTTATGCCGTCGAAGGTCACATTACCACGCTAACCTGTTGACGGTAATATGTCCGGGATTGTTGTCATAATACACGCATATTGATTAGTACGTACTGTTTCAACGGCTGTGCAGTACGTCACATGGCGTCATGGACACAGCCACTATTTCAGTCTGTATTTAACTCTTCACTACTCTTAATACGGTTTATTCAGGTTTATTCTGTCATATTTATGCAGTATAGCCATCAATTGCATTAAATTTCCAGCAAATAAAGTGTTATTTTTATTGTGTGTGTGTGTATAATATATATATATATATATATATATATATATATATATATATATATAAAATCTATTTATTTATTTATTTTTTGTAGGTTGATGCTATCAAAGAGAGGGTTAAAACCTTGGCCATTTTGGAAAGAGAAATCAGCAAGTACATTGAAGAGGACAAAGATAACTACAAGCAGGTGCGAGATTCATTTTTCCCATTCTTTTATCTAATGTCACATTCTTTTACTCTTAAATTCCTTTTTACCTCGACTTTTTCTTCATTCAGCAAAAAGAGACAGAACTTCAGGAGGTAAATGCTCAGCTGACTGATACTGAGAAACAGCGAGAGAAGATCAGCAAGCACATGGGCAATATCCGGCAAGATATAGACACTCAGAAGGTAGAGGCTTTCTCCGATCGTCCTCTTTCCAGAAACACAAAAGGATAGATGTGTGTTTTATCCGTTTTGCAATGAAATCAGGTTTTTTTTTTTCTTTTCTTTCTTTAGGTCCAAGAGCGCTGGCTTCAGGATAATCTGACCCTGAGAAAGCGTGTGGAGGAGCTGAAGGAGGTTTCCAAGAGGAGAGAGGTCTTACTGAAGGAGATGGGCAACATGCAAGTCATGGAGCTGCGCAAGTAATTCTCTCTTATTCTTAAGTTTGTGTGGATGTAATTTCATTTTTAACTTTATAGTGGCTCACATTGCCACAACATTGTGATGCTGTGTGTAGAGACAGCGAGACAAAACATGTTTTGCTTCCTCACATTTTTAGTTCCCTGTAGTTTAACCTGACTTTTTTTTGGACTGTAGGTGTAAATTTATGAGCTGGTAGACGAAGAGACATTTAGTTAAAAAGGAGCGGAGGGAATTAAAGTGTGGTCTGTTGGTTTCTTCGACCGATTCCAGACTCATGTCTACATGTTTACAATATTTCTGGTGTTTTGTCTGAGCAGTGAGCGGCGGGAGTTGGAGCGGAAGGTGGAGGACCTGAAGAAGAATCGCAGTGTGGCTTTGGGGCGACAGAAGGGCTTCGAGGAGGAAATCCTGCGTTTTCGAAAGGAGCTTCGCGAGGATCAGTACTGTCAGGCTGAAGAGAGATTCCGGGACAAGATGATAATCAAGAGGACCACTGAACTGGTTATCAAGGATCTGGACATCTACTATAAAGCCCTGGACCAGTAAGTGCTGATTAGTCAGTAGTCTATAACTGAATCAATGTTTTTACTGCTAAATAACAAACATTATTACTATTAGATAAGCAATTTAAAGTGTTTGGGTTTTTTTGATTTTTTTAGCTTTTCTCACACAGTTGTACTTCTTAACATCTTCCTTTTTGCTTTCTTCTTTCTCATTCTCAAAAGACAGAAAATAAGGTTTATAAATAAAATTAAATTAAAAAAAGTAAATAAATGCAACTGTTTCGAGTAGGAATGCTTTTATGTTAAATAATAAACTCGCTCGCTGATTCACTGCCCACGTGAGGGCTGCAGTATGCTTCCGCGGAGGTTCCAGTAATGTGGCTCAAAGCTACAGCTAATATAATTGAACTCAAGTATGCATTAATACAGACGGAGATATTGCGAGAACTCGAACTCATGGGAGGAGGAGACTTCACGTAGTTATAATCTGTCATCTTCTGATGATGTCTCTGAAGATTAAACATCATGTTTGCAGGCGAAGAAAAAATAATCTTTGACTCATGTTTCGCGTTTGAGCTGCGGCCTTTCGTTTGCCTTTGAAGAAGTCTTGATATTTGTCTAAATGTGAGGCGACTGTTTTTGCTGACGGCTGCTCCGACCGAGCAGATCAGATTTGTTTGTAGATTAATTTTTATGCCCCTGTTTTTCTCAAATTTCTTAGCAAAAAGCTTCAGCGATGCTAAAGTTAATATCGTATATTCGTCTTTTGGTTTGTCATCTACAACAATATCTGCATAGTTTGGATTTGTGGTTGAACGGGGAGAACATGTTATTTATTTTTCATTTTTCTTTTGATCGTTGTGAATCGTTTACACTAAAATACTACTGAACGTGTATGTAAAATGCTGTTGCTCCAGCGATATCTGCTCACCGTCAGTCCCCACGGTCGTTTTATTTGCTATGAATGGAGGCTGATCAATTATATGTAGCAGGGTCTCCAGTCAATAATTGTGTATGTAGGTGTACATAAAGAATGTACAGTTGTACAATCCATTATTCACCCTCCATTACAAATGCTTACATTTGGGGAAATTAAGTCGCATTTTCAGCTGAATCTGGGGAAACCACTTGAAGCATGCGTTGTGTTGAGCTAGTTCAGTCATTTGTGTTCATTGCAAACAGCTGAAAGTGTAAATCGACAAACCTGATTTACACTGGGGGGGTCGAATAAGTTTGGTTGCAACTGTATGTAGGCGCGCACACACACACACACACACACACACACACTGGAATATCCCTGCTGTAACACGGTTAGTGACCTAGTGCAATGAGTCATCTCCACCTTCTCAGAATAAAAGAAAAGCACAAGCTGTGTCTATGATGTCTGTATTCAGAGATCAGATTCACTTTTCACAATAAGCAAACGCTCCTAGAAAAAACAAAAACCCCATAAATGAATCTTGTAGACAGTAAAAAAATAAATAAATAAATTATAATTAAAATGAATAAATCTGGGAATTTTTATTCCCAGCAATCTGGGAATAAAATGGATGTGAAGTTTGAGGTAGAAGATGAGCCTACTGTTAAGGTTCATTGATTATTAATGTGATTAATCAGTTAATTGGATTTAAAAATATATATTTAATAGCTACTACAGAGCTCTTACTTGGGCTTAAAGCGACAGACTGCGAGAGAAGCCTCATACCTTTTAGTCTGCTGTGGTTACATTAATATTCAGGTTTTACAGATTTCTACTGTACATCAGTACACCACTCGCACTACTGAACAGTGTTCCCGAGGAGGAGAAGGGTGTGGGGTTCTTCCTCCAGGCCGTTCGCTTGCACTGTGATGCCAGTGTGGATCGTGGAGATGAGATGAATAAACTCGGTGCTGTTTGAGACGTGCTCGGTGAATCGCCGAGAGATTACACAGCTTTACTAAGACAGAGGGTCTGAAACGTGTTCAGAGGTTCTTCCTCAAAATGGTCATAATTTTAATATTTTAGTCGTTTCCAACCAATGAAGTATTGTCTTGGACAATACTTGCCTTAAATGTCATAAGTTCACTCGAAATATGAAACTGAGCGTTAAGTGTCTGCTGACTGATTACAGAAGTCGTCTTTATCTTGTTTGTTTTGATGAGATCAGTCTAATAAACCACAAGTATACTAATATATGTAACACTTCAGCAGATAATATTTTCCTTCAGATCTCTAGCATGCATTCGTCTTTATTGTGGCCTGAGATCGTCATAAAATCCTCGTTTGAATGAACACTTTTTATTTCCATTTTTAAAAGTTAATGCATACCTACACTGACTGACGAACTGAACGGATATTGATGCAAACTGCCATCCACTCGTCTCTGCAGCTTTTGTTAACTGCTCGACCCATCACGGTCATGATGATAGCATCAGTGTGCTTTCAGTGCATCTGTGTGAAGGAAAGACCAAGCTCAGATTTTTTTTTATATTTTTTTTGAAGCAACGATCGTGTGGTATATTTAGTTCTTTTTAAGCATCTATATATCTTTATGTTTTTTGCAGAGCAATCATGAAGTTTCACAGTATGAAGATGGAAGAGATCAACAAAATAGTTCGAGACCTGTGGAGGAGCACATATCGTGGACAAGGTCTTCTACAACAATATACTTCACTTAGTGGAGATGGACAGAGAAGAAACGTCACACTTCATTTGATAAACTTGCAGCGACTTGCATGAATATTTCTTTAACCCGAGTGATCTGTTTCGCATTTTGAAGCTTTACATTCCCGAAAAGACCTGTTAACGAAAACTCCTGCGGACCTCATCCTAACGTGTGCGTGGTTTTATTTCTTTTCTTTTTTTTTTGTCTCAGATATCGAATATATAGAGATCCGCTCTGACATGGATGAAAACGCCACTGCGGGTACGAAGAGACGAGTCTACAACTACAGAGTGGTCATGGTGAAAGGAGACACAGCTTTAGACATGCGAGGACGCTGCAGTGCTGGACAGAAGGTGTCGTTAGAAATCAGTACCTGACATTAATAATGAAGGCGTACATTAACGTCACTGTAGATGATTTACTTTACCGTGTGTATCGTTTATACGTTTTTCCCTCGTGGTGTGATCTCACAGGTTCTGGCCTCTCTCATCATCCGGCTGGCTTTGGCAGAGACGTTCTGTTTGAGCTGTGGAATCCTTGCGCTAGATGAACCCACTACCAATCTGGACAGAGAGAACATCGAGTCTTTAGCCCACGCCTTGGTGGAGTAAGTGTACATCACGTGCACATCTGTTGCTTCTTTGGGCAGGAATTTGTGGTCGATTTGTGTCCCGATCGCATTAGAAAGACCACCTTTTCTTTGCCACGTTACGAATGTAATGTACTTAAACCTCATTTTTGTCCTGGTCGATTTCAAACCACCAGGCAAGTCTGTCCTTCATACGGCAGCTACTAAAGAGTGAAGTTTAACATGTGCTTCCTCTAAGACGTGCGGAGCCAACCATCTTTTTCGACCACAGCTCATTCTGCATCATGGGGTGGCGTGACACTCGGAGGGAAAGCGCCGTCCACCTTCCTCTCTATACATGAGCTCACGAGATTCACCAGTGTTCCTGCGATTGTCCGGGAAAGAGAGTACGCCCTTCCTACTCCGAGAGCATGGCCGATTTTGCTTTCTTGGACTCCTTCTTGGATGCTTGTGTCACTTTTGTTACACCACTCAGTAGCCATAACCATTTTCTTTATTTTAGTTTATTTAAGTTGTTCAGAGTCTGAAACATCAGGAAAAGCTATATTATGTAAAGTCTCATGTACAAGCTCCAATCCCAAACCCAGATGGGCATTAGGGTTACTGCTGTAACCTGGGAGAATGAAGTTCCCTTGAACTCTCCTGAACATGAATTGCTGCGGCCACGTTGGTATTCAAACCCACAATCCCCTGACGATAGGGCAAACACTTTTCCGCTTGTGTCTCTCAGGATTGTGCACGTAGGTTGTTCGTATTAGGTCTAACATCTATGTACTTTCTTCATGGCAGAATCATCAAGAGTCGCTCTGAGCAGTGTAACTTCCAGCTGCTCATCATCACCCACGATGAAGATTTTGTGGAGCTCCTGGGTCGCTCCAACTACGTTGAGCATTTCTACAGGATCAGCAAGAACCAAGACCAGTGCTCCGTGATCTCCAAGTGCAGCATCAAAAGTCTGAACCTGCGCTGACCGCATCCAGCATACACCACACGCGGGAATGAAGACGTCACGTTGGGCTGGTGAAACGAAACCCTAAAGGTTTGTCTCCAAAACCCGAACAAAATGCATGAGGACTCGATGCTTCGCAACACAGCAGACATTATGTTCAGTTTTAGTTTTGAACAGATTATTACGGTTACTTTCTCTGTTAACACTTTACTAAAAAAAAAAAAAATGTATCGACTCCACATGTACCGAGTCTGCGAAGCCTGGAGATTCAGAATGGCTGAACATTTTCATACGCAGATCAGTTTCGTATGAGATTCTCGTACCGCTGATTTGATTTGGATTTTCCGTACTTCGGCAAACTGACATTACGTACGTCGTGTGTGGCCATTACAGGGAAAAACACTTGAACTAATGCTTTGACGTGCTAATTTCACTAGTACAAAAAAAAAAAAACAATGAAATTCCACTTCATTCTACTGATGTTTGTTTCCTGGGTTTTATCCCACAGTCAAAATGCAGTCACTTAATCCAATGAATATCTCCGTATGCAACACAACGTTGGCTATTAATTACAACTTTGTTCACCAATAAATGTGTGTGATTTGAAAGAAGAGAAATCTGGATGTTTATTGAAAGTTTGTTTACACTTCATAAGAACCATAGTGTTGTCCATGTGAGGGGTTTTATTACAAACGTCAGCCGATTTGTGTATTTCGTGTCTTTTGAAATCGTGACAAAAATCCGAGGTCTTGCTTATTGTAATACTCGGGGTCTTAAAGTAGTGTATTTTAGCCTTGAAGTATTTATACTTTATACGTAATATAATACAAGACTCCTTTTCATCAATCAGTTGAATTAGTTTAACCGTGTGGCTACATCTGCCGAAAGAACCCAGTCAGTTCTCACGACCAAACACGGTCGAGGGATTTTAGTCTTTTTCCGTCAACTCCCACAGATGCTTCTATCTGAACTATTGCAATTTTTTTTTTTTTTTTTTTTCTTTTTTCTTTTTTTTTTTTGCAAATAGTCATTAAACACCCAATTTCCCCTGTTCAGAGAATTTGGAGCATCATGAGCAAATCTCCAAACCTAATCAACCACATCTTTATCAAGACGGCTCTGTTAGTCTGAGTTTCCTATTCTGAATGTAAACGCTTACAGTGCAAAATTACAGCTTCCAAGAAAGTGAGTGCTGATTTACATCCGGCTTTCATGTGCATATATATATATATTCACTGGGAGCGTGTGTAAGGATTGTGTCTAGGTTTAGTCTGCAAAAGCAACCTGAAGAATCTGACCGAGTTCGACTCGACCCAACTTCACCAAACAAGATGAAGGTCGTGATTGTGCTTCTAACTACTGCTGCTGCGCTTGCCTGCGGGGTTCCTCATCATAATCTGAGGAGTATAATAAATGCTGTAGTGTGTCTGCATAACGAAACCTTGAATACGGTAAGACACTTAGGGTTTGAGTCTAAATCCATGAGGGGGAAATGGAGCCTGTTTGATCACATTGTGGTTTTTTTTTGTTTGTTTGTTTTTTCTAGAAGTTTGACAAGGTCTTTGTGAAAAACCTTAAAAGGAGCAAAATCGACAGATGTGAGGTGAGGCGTGCCACACAAGTGGTTGTTTGTTTGTTTGTTACTTGGTTACTGTATTGTGTGATTACCAAATGAAGAAGATGTACGCAGATACTGTCATGTTTCTGCTGGTTTAAAGTCGTTTATTCACATTTACATTAAAGATGGCCGAGAGATCCCTAACCATTCATTGTGTTTTTAGATGGAGTTTTTCTGTCAGGCTGAGAAGGTTCTGTCTGAGCAGGAGAAGCTCTTCGACAAAGACGAGTGCAATGTTAATAAACTGGTCAGGAATCTGAAGCAGTTCAGTATTCAGGTGTGTTTCATTGTTTAGAACCTTCACTCGAGTCACTTCATCCTGCTGTATGTCTTTTACAGATAAATTCATCTGCTCATTCAGATATCAGCGTACTGCATAGACTGTGTAGGTTGAAAATATACGGACTTTAACATGAATTGATGTTTTGGGTTTGGGTTTTTCTCTCCAGTCCAACTGCACTGTCCCAACGAAAGGAGATGAAATCATCCTCCATACTTTCTTAGACGATCTGAAGAAATGTGCAAAAATGCATATGTTCATGATGACCAGAGCTCAGCTTTCTAAATAGCTTTTCCTTTAATTTAAGAAATCGCATATTTATTTTGGCATGTAAGTCTCTTTTAAGTTTATTTTTGTTTTGAATATTTTCAACATTGTCACTTTCACGTTTGGAAGGCTTCATTGAGGATTTGAATAAACATGAGTTCAGACTTGTTTGTGGACTCCTGCAACTTATTTTTGTGTGAACATTCAGGTGTAACGTTTTAGTGGCTGGCGATTTAGGTAACAGGTAAATATTCACACGCTTTTCATTTCATCGGTTTGTCAGGTACTTTCCAGGTTCTTGAGAGGACAGCTTGCAAAAATCAGTAAAATAATGACGTGTGTGTGTGTGTGACATTCCGAGTAGCATATCTTTAGATACGTTTGCCAAAAGGCAGCCGTGGTTCAGTTTTAAACTGAATTTTCACCTGTGTGGGCAATACTTAGAGCTGTTAAGACAAAACATACAGATGTTTTCATTTGGATTTGACGATTAAGCAGTGCATTAGACTAACCACCGTGATACGAATGTCTATGATAATTCGATACCCTCGTGCAGTACCCCCGCCAAAAACCCACTGTACCTAGAAAAGGTTATGCGTTCTCATATTGGTCATCCTCATCTAATGAACGGGTGATGCAGCCATTTTGTGGTGTTCCATTGTCTCAGCAGTAAATCGTACACGAGACTTTTCTTTTAGTATCTGGTGGGAGCCTCTCGTGTAGTAATAAGTGCAGCTAAATGTTTGCGGTAACTGATCAGCCCTGCACAGACCAAATACTTATCATTTAAACCAGAAATGTATATTTTGGTCTCATCCTTCTACCAAACATTTTTCCAATAGTCTACTGGCTTGTCCATGTGATCTTTAGCAAATTGCAGAAGGGAATGTTTTTGGAGAGCAGTGGCTTTATCCTTGCAGCCAATGTGAGAGAGACCTTTAGTTGTTTAGAAGTTACCCTGGGTTCCCCTGTGACCACGTCTTGCCCAGAAATCTCCTTTGTTCATGCCATGAATCACTTCCACAAACATGTTTTGTGACTATCAGACTCCAATAGATCGCTGTTCTTTAAATGAAACAGATCGCTCACTCACTCACTCACTCACACCTGATTTGTCATCCCACTGATTGAAAACACCTGACTCTAATCTCACCTTCAACTACAGATGTGTAATATTGGATCATTTTCCTCAATAAATAAATGATCGAGTATAATATTTGTGCCTCGTTTGTTTAATTGGGTTCTCTTTATTTACTTTTAGGACTTGTGTAAAAATCTGATTATGTTTTAGGTCACATTTATGCAGAAATATAGAAAATGCTAAAGGGTTCACAAACTTTCAGGCACCGCTGTATGTGTCTGAGTGTGTACAAACAAGGGCAAACTTGCATCACATCAGTAGAGTCTAATGGTTTAGTTTTTCCACATCAGTGAAGCAATAGAAATGTTTG